>JAMFTM010000026.1:0-570516 GCA_023522825.1 Diaporthe ampelina | reverse complement strand
AACCCCCAAAAGTGCAGCGAGATCGGCACCTGGAGCAGCGCTAATTTGATGAGATTTTTTATCAGATCCGCAAGATAATGGGCCACTTAACCCGCTAAAGTTATCAGATCCGTGCTAATGCAAGCCTCCCCTGTCCGTCCGTTCCATCCTCGCGTGGAAACATCTGGGCCATCGCAGGTGCCTCGGTGAGAGGGTGTTGTCCAAAGTGTCGGAAGTGTGTGCAGCTTCGAACTTTCCACACACCCACCCACCCCAATCGCGCCCCATGCGGATCCTGCTGGGCCACCATTCTCGGCTGCAACTCAGAATGATTGGGAACACGTCGTATTTGCCCCCCGGAAGAAAAGGACCAGAGCGGCCTCAGGCTCAACGTCATTCGACGATGCGGACTCTAGCCCCCTGCAGCATGTTCTCCGGAGTGAGCAAGTTATGAGAAGATGGCCTTGCTGTGCTGTTCGGCTCATCGGCTCATCGGCTGTACCTGACCCAGGCTCGAGCGAGGGTCGCTCCCGGACCCTGCGCGAACCGAGTAGGCGGTCGCCTGGGTAGGACATGTATTCAACAATCGGGGCCATTGGCGGGCCGGGTTGTGGATTTCGTGTGGAAGAAGACATTATCTCTGCAATGGTATCGGCGATGTCCTCATAGCAGCTCTTCTGCGCCGTATCTCAGCTGCTCGTCGTCAGGCTTCAGCCCAAAGGCGCTCTGATCCGCCAGTTTAGAAAAGCCACCACGCTATCTACACCGACATCATATACAACTCGAGGATGGCACGCTTCTCGCTGGTAGACTGGCCGTCGGCTGACCCAGTCCTCAGGCTCCCACATCCATACCTGACCCCGTACTTCATCACAACCTCCGGCAAGGCGGCACCATCCTCTTCAGCCAAGCTGTTCCAGCTGAGCACACCTGAACAAGCCGACCCCCAGACACATGCTCCCCCAGAGCCACTTCACAGCACAAGTCTGCACTTCAGCGAGCCCGAGGATCTCAAGTCCAGCGAGCTCCCTCCCCAGTCCAACAACACAGCATGGGCCCGCGCACGGCGCTCGCCAAAGTCCAGTCTCATCTGGGACGGTGACGCAGCCCCAACGCTGGCGCAAGCATGGCTCTTTATCTACGTGCTGTTTACCGTCAGGCCGGACGAGGAATTCATCCGCCTCAGCCTCGAGGGCACTGCCCATGAAACACTCGCAGACCAGCTGCGCGCCACCGTCCTGGCCGTCAACCACCCGCACGATAGCAGCCCTAACGCAAAGACGCCGCCCGAGGAGCTGATCCTGCTGCGGGCATCTTTCTGGCAGGGCGCAGGTTCGCCCTTTGGAGCCCGCGGCGCCTGGGTTCCCACAGACCGGCCTGGGACCGTATACGCTTCGGCCGCAACCCCGGCCCTGACATACATGATGACCTCGAACGCGGGCACGGCGCAGGTATGGCACCCCAGGCGGGCGCCCAAGCCCCGTCCGGGCAGCACAGTCTACTCGAGGTGGGTCCCGCACCTGCGCGAGACCTTCAGCATGGTGGCCCTGGACCACACCGACCCATCGCACCTGGAGCTGTTCCACAACTGGCAGAACGATCCGCGTGTCAGTGCTGGGTGGGACGAGGCAGGCACGCTGGACCAGCACCGCGAGTACCTGAGGCGGGCGCACGAGGACCCGCACAGACTTGCGGTGCTGGCAGCCTTTGATGGGGTGTTCTTTGCGTACTTCGAGACGTACTGGGCTCGTGAGGATCCCCTGGGCGCGTACTACCCGAGCCGTGACTTCGACCGCGGCCGCGAGAGCCTCGTCGGCGACGTGCGTTATCGCGGCGCTCACCGTGTGGGTGCGTGGTGGAGTAGTCTCATGCACTATCTATTCCTCGACGATCCGCGCACGATGCAGGTCGTCGGAGACCCCAAGTTCACAAACTCGACCGTGCTGGCGTACGATCTCGTCCACGGGTTCAGCCTCGACAAGTTCGTCGATCTGCCGAATAAGAGGGGCGCGCTGATGAGGTGCTCGCGCGAGCGCTTCTTCCAGATCTGCCCGCTTGCCGAGGACGAGCGAGAGAGGAAGCAGAAGGTCGTCGGAGGAACATTGGTCGGCTTGGTACCAAAGCTCTGATGCACGACCATCTATTGGGGGACTTGTTGTATATACGGCTGGCTGACTTCATTTCAAAGCCATAACTAAGTACATTCAGAATTGGGCTCAGTACCATCTTCGAATCCAACCTACTTTCAAATGCCGAGGCAAACACGTGTTTCTCGCGAAATCCCAGGGGGACGTCATGTCTCCAGTGTTCCAACAGTATTTCTGATTATCAGATCATTTGACCCAATCAATCTTCAATGGGGCTGCTCTTAGGCAGGTCAAGTTCCTGCCCGAGTCGCATGTGGCGCCAGCAAATACCAAATCCCAAGTCATCGCCGAAGTACACCCTCATGACCTCCTCTCCAGCATCCACACCCTGGCCTGGGCTGTAAGACATGGCTTTCTTGCCAACAGCCAGCCCGATCATGGGCGGTACCTCGCCCAGCTCAAGGAACTTCGGCGTCGTACCATTGAGCTTCTCCAGAATGAGTTCGTGGATGTTGTGGGCCGCGAAGTAGCCCATATGCATTGCAGCACCACATCGCTTAATGCCCGACCACTTGATGGCATCACCAACACCAAAATGCACGTGGGCGTTGGGCACATCTCCCGCAAACCTCATTTCAGGCCTGGCCATGATCAGTCCGTCCTCCTCCAGCGCCTCCTTGGGAAGAAACTCGGTCGACGGCACGGGCCTGCTGACGGCCATTATGACGACGCTGGCGTCCATCTTGTGTCCATCAGTAAAGGTGACCTCCGTGACCTTGCGGCCGCCGTCTCGCGTGACCTCCTCGGTATGTTCCAGCCGCTTGCCCAGCAACGTCTCGACGCCAGCGTCCCGCACGAGCTCCAGCGCCTTGTCCTTGCACTCGTCCGGCAGCGACTCGGAGCTGAGCAGCTTGTCGCGCGAGTGCACGAGCGTGACGCGGACCTCCGGGTGGACGGTCTTGAGCTCGGCGGCCATCTCTATACCAACCGCGCCGCCGCCTACAACCACGACGCCGTCGGGGGCCTCTGAGACGGCCGCGATGTGCGCGCCTGCCTCGGACAGGTACTGCTTGCGGTAGAGGGATTGGGGGACCACGGGCCACGCGCGGCGCAGGCCGGTAGCCACAACGAGGTAGTCGTACGCCAGGTCCCTGGGTGCTTGTGTCGACGTCTCGAGGACTGTGGCGCGCTTGCTGGACATGTCTACTTCTGTCGCTTTGCCTTGGATCAATGTGATCTTGGGCGTCTTCAGCGCGGCCATGTCCTCATATTTGACCCAGGCTTTGGAGGCGTACGCCTCGTCTGCGAGGGCCAAGGGAGAGCCGATCAGGTGGTCTTTTGAGTATCATTAGCATCGATACGTACTCATGCCCTATGTGGCCGGTAATTTCGAGACTCTCGGTCATGGACATAACGGAGTCTCTGATCTCGAGGCCCTGGACGAATATAGTAGGACCCTAGAACATACAGTAACCATCCCGCTCATCCACAATCGTAATATCGACGAGTATCTTGCCATCATGGCCTGGTACGGCTCCGTTTCCTTGCCGTGCTGCGCGTCCTTCAGACAGATCAAGCAGATTGAGCGCAGCAGACAGACCGCCGTAGCAGCCGCCAAGGACGAGCACTTTGAAGGGAGCCATCTCAGACGAATCAAACTGAGAACCCATGGTAGCGTGATTTGAGGTAAAGCGAGGAGAATGGCACGTAGATGACCACCTACTACTCAGGAGGGCGAGCTGTGACTTGTGAACAAGGGAGCGACTGGGGAGAAATAGGATGCCACGGATGAGAGAAACTGCCAGAGATCGCATTTTGAAACCCAGTGAGAACACCAGCCAGGCCGGGAGGGCAGCACCGCTTTAAGCATATCTACACCCGCGAGTCCGGCCTGGGCAAGCCAGTTCCAGTGGGGGGAGGATTGACAGTAATTATGACTGGGCTACCAAGACACGAGCGTTCTCCACAGTGATCCTGAGGGGGCTTCCCTGCATCAAGACGCCCTGCAATGTCTTGGCTCCCCTTTTCGGATGCGAAGGATCTTATCAGATTGATCAGATAACGGATCGTCGCCCCATCAGCTCGCTTCCCCGTTCGGCCCGGAGCTTTGGTCGGCCAGGACTCTGCTTCTCCCGGGTGGCGCCATTTTTTTCTTTTTTTCTGCTGGGAACTGCGATCGTCATCGCACATGTGAGCTCCGGATCGGCTGGCTTTTCAAATCCGATTCGACAAGGACGGTCGTCCGAGAGTATTTGGGCCACAACTCCAGGCAGCAGTCATGCGCTGGTATGGGAAAGTATCAATTGATGTAAGTGAACATGCCAAGGCATTACCCACATTACCAACACGTATTCTGGCATCTAGGCCACCGCTCAGACTGATTTCTGACACATACAGGAGCAAGTGCAATCGCAAAGTTTCCAAGGTTATTATTAGTCAACCTCCGTCCAGCTTGATGAGCATGGACATATAGTGGGGTATTTGCCAAACACTTCCTTCAAATACTTGATTGGCCGAATGCATACTACAATCTACTACCACGTGAAAGAACCTGGTTCTGTATCGGTTCTTTTTTAGATGTCACCAGTATCGTGTGAAGTAGTGATTGAACGTGCATCCGCCATGGTCATATACTGGTTATGATGTCCAAATAAGAGACCGAAACACACAGCTAGCAGATCAGTGACAGCTTCCATCTGTCTTTTCAGATGCATGCAGCTATCAAGCTTTGATTCGAATGCCAATTGCAGTATGCACTGTCAGGAGACGCTTCTCAAGTTTCTAGTCGACACCTAGGAATTGGCCTATGGACATCTCTCCCGTGTGCCGTCTCACAGAAGATGCCAGAGGTCGAATGGTCCGCTAAAAGCTTATGAACATTCAAGAGCTTGTGAGTGAGTGGGTCATTATTGGGCCATGATATCAGGAGATCTTGATTCTGTGAGACACTAAAGACTCCGGGCCCAAATGGAGAGGGAGGTCCCGAGTAAGGTGGCGAATGGGGTGAGGAAGCTCCGAGTCTCTACCTAACATTAGGTAAAGGCTTGTCTGAGAGAGTTCATTCAAGCCGCACGTCGAGTTCGTTTGATCTATTTGTGTCGCCTACGGATATAAATAAGACCAAATCTGCTGTCGGGTAAGCTGACATGCATAGTCGCGGCCATTATACATAATGATGAAGCGACTAACGCAAAGGCTCGGCATCTCGTTGGCCACGGCAAGGTGGCGCCAAGCCATTCGTCCCCAAGCTTCCGGTTTGTACCACAATGAGGTCAGCTTTCAGAAACGAGTGGCACTTGTCTGGAGACATCAATCGGGGCAAATCTCAAGCACGGGGCATGCTATTCGACGGAGCATGTACGGATCAAACCGACTGGCTTCTGCGCCCAACTGTATTTATGGACTCCATTCATAAGGGCGTCGTAAGCTGCACTGAACTTCTGATATTGCGTAATGATTTAAGGTCTTTGCTCCCTACGGCACCTGTGTCCTTTTACTCATTTCTTTTATTCCCATCCTCAAGCCATCCTCACAAAATAGCTCCATCCTCTTAGATTCTTCATAATGCATCTACTCACTGCTTTACTCGTCGTCATAGCCCTGGCAAGTCCGCTCCTCGCCACCGCCAAAATAGTAGTCATCAAGTCCACTGGCGAAGCACCGTTCTTTGATCCAACAAACACTACTGCCGACGTTGGAGACATCCTCGAATTCCACTTCAAAGCCCACAACCGGAGCATAGTCAGGGGCGACTATGACCGGCCATGCGAGCCGGCTGCCTCCGGAGGCTTCTACTCAGGTTTCTTCGTGCAGGACAACACAAACACTGAAAATGTAAGTCCGAATGAACCCGCATACTACAGCTGCATCCACTTTTGAAGAGCCAGGGACTGACACCAACCCCTTTTCCTCCGTCCGCAGTCAACAGTCTTCCGCGTCACCGTGAACAACACGGACCCCATCATCTACTATTGCTCGCAGAACGGGCCCGAGTTTGGTAACCACTGCAAGGACCACGGAATGGCGGGAGTGGTCAACGAGCCCGATTTGTCCAAGCTTCAGGAGTATAGGGATGCGGCTGCCTCAGTGGACACCAGCATCACGCCGGACTCTGGTCCCTTCGGGGGCGTCTTTGCCGCAAACCCAGACGCTGCCGCCGTGAGCGGGACTGCTTCGACAAGTTCGCCAGCTTCGACGTCGACAAGTGCGGCGGCTGGGGGTTGGGTTTACATGTGGAGCCGACCTTGTTGGCTTTTGTCTGTGGTGATGGCCATTTTGGCTGCCATGTAACCGTATTATGTTGATCCTCGGCATCTCAAGACAGGCTCTTCTTCTTCTTCTTTATTTCCTCCGAGTTCACGGTCTAAATGCATACAGATGCTTGAATCTAGACAAGGTCTATTTGAGGGGTAAATACGTGTATCATAGTATGAGCGAGACATTGCATTCCATCTGCAAGAATGAAATATGACAAATTGGATGAAAATCGGACAGAATATCAAAACAGGTATGTGAGTTGAAACGTGCCTCTGTCATCATAAATATTAGAATAACAATGACCCCAAAATTTCCCTGCGGAGTCTTGTGATCACCGAGTGCCCCCGATTGTGATGGCTGAGCTTATTCTTTCCCATTCCTTCACGTCCTGTATTTAGCTGTGAGGTCATTTCTCAAACATAAAAAACGACGTCTAAATTCCAATTTTCGTGGTTGAGTGGTCTTCTAGACGACTCAGCTCAGACCTTAAATGGTCCAGGCTGCAAGCCCACTCCAACACTGCAATCTTGCGAAAGTACGAGCACTTTGCGCGGCCCGTCCATGAAAATCACATTTCAACACCTACCTAGGTAGGTATCTACTGATAGTCATAACGGTTCCAGAAATGCCACTTCATGAGAACAACCCATTCATGACCGTTTTCGTGCTGCTCCGGTAAAAATTTTAGCATATATAGCACGCCGTGAGGTATCTACTATATACGTACTCACCCCCGCGGCCCGTCAGGCAGCCCTCTGCTATATATAGCAGATACCTTATGGCCAGGTGCTATATATGCCAAAACATTTACCGGAGTAGCATGAAAACGGTTAAGAATCAAGTAAAGAGAGATGAGACACGGTCACAGTACATATGTACACAACCATTCCTGACATCGTGAGCTTTGAAGTAACTGGTAGTAGTGTATTTTTACCCAGAGAGAGGGCTACTTTCCGTGCCAGTTCGCAATTTAATAGGAGAGCGGTGGACAATCTATCATTCATAGAATACTTGAACTAATTGCAAGGCACATAAGAAACTCTGAATTCCCCTTGACAAGGATGCGTGATATACCGTACAAAGCAGCTGGGATTTTAAAACCTTCAGTGTGGACACAGGACAAGGGTCCCGCCGACTCTGAAGATGTGCTGGTCCCCTCCCGGAGCTTTCTCGACGCAACTTCGCAGAAGCCATGCCACTGTAGTGATGGGAACTTCAAAGAATGACAAATAAAAACACGAGATACCAATGGCCGCGGACAATCAGAACAATCCGATGAGAGCCCGAGCTAATCTCCAACCCTAATCCAATCCAAACATGGCATCACCCTTTTTCTTCACTCGAGCAGACTTCGACCTCGACGTTGACGCGGAACTTGAACTCGTCTTCGTAACCCCACCAGCACTTCTGGCTCTTTTCTCTGTGGTCGACCCGGCTGCGGGGCTGGTTGATAGCCGCTTGCCATCTGGGGTGTTCGTGGGTGGTTTGGGCGTATTGCTCACCACCGCTCCTATCTCGGTTCAGGGGTTGGTCGGCTCGTTTGGAACAGAAAACTAACCACAGGCGGCCCCACCTCCCGCACCTGTATCTCCTCCACAACCACCTCCTGAACAGTCATTTCCTCCGCAGTTGCCTCCTCCACAATCCGTTCCATCATCGCCGTTTGGCTGAGAGCCCGGTATCGGATTTTTTGACGGGTCGACTCGAGGCTGTACGTCATCGAGCTCCCCAGTCGCCGGATCGTAGACGAAGCCGTGGATGGTAATGTTCTTGTTCGGCGGCCCGGGGTTATGTGCGCGGATGGCCGGATGGTTTTGGACGAACCACCAGTCCCTGCGCACAGCAGCATAGGGATCGGCGAATTCGTGCCATTGCATGTCAGCGACCGAAGAGGCACCCGCGCATACCAGGTGCTTGGGGTACAGCTGCTGCAGGATAGGCTGGCCAAATGAATGGAGCAATGCCATTCCACAATCCTTGTGCTTGATGATGAAAATCTCCTCCACGTCTAAGAACTTCGTCGAGATGATGATGTCCCGGAGCGCAGCTATGCAGCTCCCTCCAGCATTGCGAATGACATGTGCATCGCCGAGTGCAATCCCAAAAGCCGCTGCAGGATCGATGCGGGCGTCAATACAGGTAACTGGGAAGGACCGGAGTTGGAGTCAGCTTCTGAAACGCGGTATAAGGGCTAGTCAGGAATGGTGAGAGATAAGTAGTTGGCAGAATCGTACCGACGAGATACTTTTTCGAGGGCTGTATCTTCAGCTGTGGTGTGTTGTTGCTCCTGGCACGCCGTGCAACGTAGTCCGTGTTGGCACGGAGCATCGCCCTGCGATTGGTGGTGTCACTCCTTAATGGAGCCATTGTGAAAGGAGTTTAGATTACAGATCTTTCACGTATTATTACTTATATTCTCAGTGGTTGCAAATATGCCAAAAGCATCATTCTGCAGACAGGAATTCGCGCATGGTAAATAGTTGGAAGTGAACAGCTTTGGTAAGGTGAGTTGCCCTATGCGGCCTCTATTTACGCGCTGACACCCACCAGATGTACGCAAACGGCGAGCACTTGACAAAGCACGACATTGATCCGAGATCCGATGCGGAACTCATCTCAAAATGTTGTCATCATTCAGAATAACATAAGACGATATTGAATAAATACTTGCAGGTCACTCATTTCATGCTTTTGTTCTTGTGTAGTGTCAACTCGGCCAACTGGCCGTATGTGCTCTTTGTACTGGTGCCTCACTCATTGTCTCAAACACGGGATAGAGGAATTCGTCTCGAACATGAAGCGCTTTCAGTTCTTTGATCTTTGCTACTCGCGCGTTTGGCAAAGAAGGGCTAATGATCAAATGATGGGATTCACTCCAGGTTGTAGAGAAAGTCATCGTAAATTACCATGGCCTCAAGCTGGCAGCGATGTTAGGGAGGATGTCGTAGTCGGCCACTTCCGCCCAGCCTCCGCGGAGAGACAGGATTCCGCAAAAAAACCCAAAGATCTTGGGAACATAATTTATGACGGGCTTTCATTGTGGGCACAGATTCGAGACTACAGACTGAACATCCATCCAGCGTTTAAGATATATATAATATAGTACTTGATGCTAGCATGTTTGCAGCAATCGGGCTTGATTACTTACAAATTAATACCTTAATTCAATGAACAAGAAGGGGAAATCCACCACCGGCTACTGAATCGTTCTTACCCGAGCGCTGCCCGGCTCAGCAGATAAGTATCACCCGGTGTGGTCGATTTCCTACCAGGCAATTGGCTCCCTCCGAAAGAGGAGCATTGCTTTGGGCCACTCTTATCTCGAACTACAGGTAGCTAAGACTATTGTCCAAAGTTGGAAACCTAGCTTGGTCTGCCAATAAGTCATGAGTATCAAATCTTCGCCTTAAGGTTGTGGGTGCATCCATTCTCCTCTTGGCTGAATTCCAACAGTGGAAGGCGAAATGCGCATAAAACCTGAGAGGAGCCAGCCAGCACTGGCCACACTCAGGGGGCTGAAGCCGGATTCACTAAGTATGCTTGTGGCAGTAGCTTGGGTTACATCGCCACCCTACCAGCGCTGCAGCCAATGTCAAAGAGAAAACGCAAGTTCCAACCCCCAAGTGCGAGGAACATGTTGCTATCAATGATTCACTTTACAGAGTCTTAGACACCGGCCGTTGATTTTCCTAATTATGTGGCATTGTATACACATCTGGTTAGGATGTGTATTTTCGGCGATTCATGCTATACTATTGCATAACTACCCAAGTACTTTAAGTATGCAGGGCTGGCCCTAGATATCTTAGAAGTAATAATAGCAGATTAGACTTTTCATGGACGGCACCCCGTCAAAAGGACACACTTGTGCACCCAATAAGCTTTTGCGAATTTCCTCGTATTTATCCTGACCTCAAGACTGTTGCCGAGGTTCGTGTCTATGCTTAAGGGGTAATGGAACAAATTGTTCCTGAAGAATAAATAATGGCTGCTCGTTGAGCTCTCAGCGTTACCTCTTGCAATCCCGATAATCTGACAGTCGCGCCCCCTTCAGAGGAACTTCCAGCACCTGTGCATGCTCTTGCGCTCTGCTTATCGCAGTCATTACAATCTTGAGCATAAGTAATTGGACCACTCCACATACATCCCCACCAACACACACGACGTTTTTAGACACCTTTAGGATTACCACCCAACTTTAACATTAAATTTCTCAACAACCATAAATACTATTCTAAAGCTAACAACAATATTTTAATCCCCTAGCCTTATACTTTAATATAATCTAATTTGATAATCTTATCTCCACTATTTACCCTACTATTATTAAGTATTTCTACCTTAACTTCTACTAGCTATCCTATTAACTCTCTCTCTCTCTTAATTACTATAATATTAATAAATATTTAATTAGGGTTAGGGATAACTCTATAATACTTTTAGGTCTTCTAATAATTAAATACCTTAATAAAAATATCTCTCTTAGTCTTAATAATAACTATATATACTAATAACTTATCTAGTCCCTTTACTAACTTCTAAAAGAGAAGATATACTATAGGGGACTTAAAGTTATCCCTAAGTCTATATAATTTAGACTTAATATCCTATATCTAATAAGTTAAATAGGGTATTTTTAGACCTATTAAGGCTAATTATTTATTAATAAATATATATTTCCTCTTCTAATTAGTATTATTAGTAGTAATATTATTATTTTCCTTAACTAACCTTAAATTAAATATCTTACTTTAATCTCTTAACTAAATTCTAATTCCTAACTATCCCTTCTTAATTTATATAAGTATAAGAGTATTTTTTTAAGCCTTATAATAAGTATATAAAAAGAATTCCTTATAAGATTTATTAGTATTATACTTAGTACCTAGCTAATCTAATTATTAGTAATATTAATATTTTAAATAAGAAAAGACCCCTATATTAAGTAGTTAAAAGATATAAAAAGTATATATTAGAAGGAAAATAAGCTAAATTTAATAGAAATAATACTTTTATATAAATTCCTTAATTATATATAACTTATAATTATTAAGAATTAGTACTTATTACTATTTAAGATTATTAGGGTAAGTAGAGGGCTTATAAATAGTCTTTAATTACTATAAACTAATTAGGTTATTAATTTAACCTATTTTTAATATTATAAAGTACTAGTCTTTAAATTAGTTAAGTTATTTTTATAGAAACTACTATTATTAGACTATTTTATTATAAAAGATAATAAGAGGAGAAAGTTACCTACTAAGTCTATTATAATACTTAATTATAATATACTAAATATAATTAATAGTTATTTTTTTAACTATTAACTTACTTTCTAAAACCCTAATAACTAAATTATTATTATTATTACCTTCCTAAAAGCCTATCTTATTAATATTACTCTAATATTACTAAGGAATCTTAGTAACCTTAAGGAAATTTAAATAGTTAAAGAACTTACTAACTATATTAAGTATAGTACTATTTATATACTTAAAGTTAATTTATATAACTCTAAGTATCTTTACTATTAGATTCTTCTTTAAAAACTTATATACCTAGTACTTTCTAATTATAATAATAGGAGATTCAAGTAGTTAGTTATTATTAATTATTTAATAAGTAAAGTAGTAGAAGAGCTTATATATAGGTAAATAGGTAAGATAACCTTATATAAGAGCCTAATTAGCTAAAAAACCTTCCTATACTAGTAATAACTTCTAATAAATAGAATTAGTATCTTTACAAATTAGAATACTATTCATTTAGTATTAATATAAGAATTAGGATATATAGTATCTTTTATATACTTCTTATTTATTAGTACTAGCCTAGTAGTTAACTATAATAGCTAAAATACTAATTTTAGTAGTGAGAGATATACTATTATGTATAGAAAGGAGAGATGAGTTAATTAGTGTAATTTTCGTGTTTGTGTGATAAAATTTAAGCTTGGAAAGTGGGTATATATCTAAGTGATTCTAATTATGAGGATATAGATGACTCGTGTGTGTTGGTGGGGATGTGCGTGGAGCGGTCTAATTACTTAATTCCCATTTAAGAATTCTTTCAGGCAAAGAGCCTCCACTCGCCATCATGCCACAACAGTGTCGTGCCAACGCCCTCTTCGCTTGCCTTCTTCTCGCATCAACAGCCGCAGCATACTCTTCAATTGGCTTGAGGCAAGGAGGCGCACTAGATGATGCGAATGCATTTATTGCACCAAGCGAGATCCAAGATTCCACACGCGGACCCTGTCCCGGCCTCAACATCCTGGCCAACCACGGCTACATCCCTCGAAACGGGCGCAACGTATCTGCCGCCGCCGCCATCGAAGCGCAAATGACCGCGTTCAACTTCGACCAAGCAAGCGCGGCGAGCCCCATAGCAGGGGCCCTGTCGGTATCCACAACCGGTTACAGCGACACCTTCAACCTGGACGACCTGGCACGGCCGGGCGCGGACCGCGACGGCGACCTCAGCCGCGCGGACAGGTACTTTGGTGACAACATCTCGTTCAATCAGACCATCTGGTCTAGCGTGATACAGCACTGGCCCGACGCGACGGTGACCTTTGCGCAGGCGGCCGAGGCGCGCGCCGCGAGGCTCCGGGACGCGGCGGCGGAGAACCCGGAGTTCACGCAGCCCGAGGCCGCCGTCAACGGAAGCTTCACGCAGTTGGCGGGGGTGCTGTGTGCGTTTGGCGGCAGCGCGGTCGACGGTGAGGCGAGGAGAGACTGGATCAATGCCAGTTTTGTGGAGGAGAGGCTACCCTATGAGCTCGGGTGGGCCAGGTCGGCCGAGGTGTTCACAGCGGCGGACTTTGAGGGCGTCATTGCTGGGTTGAGAGCAGCGACACCCGCTTGAGCCATGCACGCAATTTTACAATGTGACGATGCATTTGGGGCTTATTCTGGGTATCTATCGACGTTGGTAAAAAGTGATGGGCTTTCATGGTCTCGGTTGGGTTCAAGTCCGAGGCTGTCGCCAACAGCACTCGCTTACATCCAATATGTTTTAGTTCTGTGGCCACAATTCGTAGGTAATGATTTATGAGTAGGTAGAAATACATATTGAGCCCAGCCTAGACTTCCAAAAATGCCACTCTTCTAGCCCTGTACCAGAGTTGCATGTATTACAAGTCAGCATTCATTGGTCGTGCACGATGTCCTTCAAACGTTGAAAGGCTCCATCCTCGTGACAGGTGCAAACGGCGGCCTCGGCAGCGCCATTGCAGCACACCTCGTTTCTCCACCGAAACTTGCAGCATATCATGGTATTTACACCGTTCGTGATGCTCACAATGCCCCGGCGCTCGATGCTGCCCTACGACGATCACGCTCGACCGCCGCCGCGCCACCATATTCCTCCGAGAAAGTCTCTCTCGACCTGTCGCGGCTTAGCAGCGTACGGAAAGTAGCTGCAGACATCAAGTCACGCATCTCTTCGGGTCAGATCCCTCCGATATGTGCCTTGATCCTCAATGCAGGCGTTAAAGAATTCACGACCCAGACCTGGACTGAAGACGGACTCGATCTGACATTTGCTACAAATTACCTCGGGAATTGGCTGCTAACTTTGATGCTCCTCGGGAGCATGGACAGAGACAGAGGGGGGATTCTCTGGGTATCGATTTAGTCGCACAAGTGAGCGTCCCACATTGGGTTTCTTTTCGAATGTTTTCTGGTTGATCGATGTATGCGCGAAATTTGAGTGTAGCTGACGGCAATGTACTTGAGCCCACGAGACAGTCACAATACAGTCAACGGAGCCTATAAAGAGGAAAGGTTTCAGACCTTCATCTCCGATGACCTCGACTCTATTGCTAAAGGCTCCTGGAGCGCCACCAAGGATGACCCCACGATTTGGGAAGCAGGTTATAGACGCTACGGCGCATCGAAGCTGTCGGGATAATGACGCTGTAAGCAAGAAGATCTTATCTACATTTTCCTTCCTCAGCACAGATATCTAACAGAGTCGTTTCCACTCAGTCATGAGCTCCAACGTCGCCTCGATCAGGATCCATTGCTAAGCAACATATCGGTCCTCGCACTCGACCCGGGAGCGATCAATGCCTATTGATATAATGCGGAACAGCAATTACTGGGTAGTGAGGTGCGTGATTTTCCCCCTGGTACTCCCGATGATCACTATGTTCTGGGGTAGCAGGTGGCTCTGGCCGAATGGAGCATTTCGAATCGCTGGGAAGTCCGCGCGTGATGTTGCCTCCGCCGTGATCGAGTGTGGTCCCCCACCGCTCAGTGAATACCCCAAGGGTCTTTAACTCAATTGATCGGAGCAGGGCGAGTATAACAGTGAGGCACTGGATCCTATCAAGAGGGACGTGGTATGGCGAGGCAGCGTTCGATTTGTGAAACTGGACGGAAGCGAGACTCTGCTTGAGCAATGGCAATAATTCTGGCCGACTTAGAACCGTTCAGTTTTTTAAACTGCTGGGAAGGCTTGTGTTGAATCGATCATAGGTTAAATGTTCCACGAGAAAGATTCCTAGTATGCGTCCCATATGTACGACACCAGACATTCTAGTCGTCTTTCGCATCTCGTTGTTTGCCGTATTGCGAAGACAAGGATCTTAAAAGACCAAGAACCATACACCAGGAAACTTGCTCTGTTTGATTCAACTTCGTGCCTGGATACGGTTGATGCAGGTCAACATAGGCGGAGCGCTTGATTCACCCATAGCCATTGGTGTAATTGATGATGCCGTGGCATCGCTCCAAGTTGCACATCGGCATTCATGAATGTCAACTGGTATTGGACGAGGAAGGATTTAATGCCTTGCATCGAGACACATTTAAGAGGCTTCAATAGCCACCGCGCAACCATGCATCTGAGTCGTAATATTTGAGACTAAGAATAAATAGAACCTTGCAATTTGCTCAGGATTGAGTTGGAGCTATGCCCACTCATCCCGTGCGATTTGGCGAATGACGGGACAACCCTGCGGGCTACCTTTTTGATGGGATACATGAGTTGTGAGGGTTCTGGACTCAGAATTTAGGTCGAGTGGGCAGACATCTCATTTGCCCAGATCACTGGGAGGGTTGACGAATGGCTGGGGAACAGCTGTTGAACAAATGGTTGTTTTGTAGACTTTGTCTGTGGGTGGCATTGTCAGACGTGGCCGGAAAGTGGCATATTAAATACTCTGCCTGGCCAAGCTTGCTTAAAGCCAGCAGTGAACGAAGAGTGCCTCACTTGCTGGATCCGACTGCCAGTCCTGCTTCATGATGGTCACTTCGGAGTTGAGCCGAAGCTGTTCAGTGTAAGACGGAGGATTGACTCGCACCGGCGGTGGCTTTAAAGCTCCTTTGATCAGTGGTCGTTTAAGAAGCGGTTGCGGGTTGTCAGTCATTGTCAATTGGCCTCCAACCGGCTGTCTGATTGATAGTAGACGTGGTCTAGGAATCCAGCCCGCATCAGCCTGAAACTGGGGTAGTAGTTGCACACCAAGGAGCTGGCAAGACGTGGGCGCGCCAAGCTGCAGTGGTGGTAAACTTTACGTCTTAGGCCGACGGGTCCAGAGATTGGATGATGAGCTCGCGGGCGTCTACCTACATAGAGTAATACAGGAAGTGGAACCCGACAAGGCCTCGTGACGAGGCTCAATAATGCGCCAGAACAGAGCACCCGAGCAGGGACGGTATTCCACACACTGGTACAACCTTTCTAACCTTGGAGGCTCGATGCTTTCATGTGATACTGCTGTATGATAGACACAACATCCGCGGTGATATGGTCTGGCGGGCTGGCGGGCTGGCGGGCTGGCGGGCTATGTAAAGCTGACGGGCTGGATGAAGCAACTTGCGCATGCGATTACCTGAACGAGACGATGAGCAAGACGAGGAGGGCACAGAGTTCCCACTTTTCCATGATCCAGGGCGAGATTTCTACCGGACGAGCAGGGGTCTGGATCTTATCGCGGCTTATCAGCCCCGTATTTGTCACGTCTGGCCAATCATGACCGAGCCCTTCCCCACTTTCCCGCCTCATTCCCCGCCATTCAGAAGTCGAAAAGCGGGCAGGTGCGCTTCACAGTTTTTTTTCCTTCTGCGACGCTTGCCTTGGATGAGCAAGAGGCGACGGGACTGAGGGGAGATTGGGGCCAGGGGAGGTGGGAAGGTGCAAGCGAAGGAAGGGAAAAAAAAAAAAAATGAGGTTGGACACACAGTAGCAAGGACCAAGGAGCAAGGTGCGACATTGACAAGCGGCAGGGTGGCAGCAGTATGACTCTTCTAAATGCTGTCCGCTCTTGATCTACTGTACTACTAGGTGCGTGTATGTAGTTCTGATTGATAACTATGACTCTGCAAAAGTTCCCCCATTTCCCCCCCCTGTAGAGCAGAATGCTTCCTTCTTAAACCAACCCAACCCCGCACCCTCCGCTACCGGCCCTCGACCTCGACCTCGACTGTCTTGCTCAATGACCCAAGCCGGTTCACCAACGGACCCGAGTGACAACACCATCGCGACACCGGCGCTCCTCAGATCCGTTCGCCAGCGTGCCTGGACTGTTGGAAGGTCCCGCCTGCCCTGCGCTGTGCTGCGGTAGCGGAAACTCCCCCCGTCTCTCCATCTTTCCTCTCCCCTGCCCGCCCACCTCCGCCACCGTGCAGCTGTGCATGGACGGCTCTGCAGCCCCCGGAGCCGGCGCCGCAGGCTCGGCAGCCCAGGCCCAAGCTCAACACGGCCATGGCCACGGTAACGGAGGCCCTGCCTCCTCCATGAGCCCGACAAGCCCTGTTTCCGCCCGGAGCCATGGCATGTCCCACGCCTCCGGCCTCGGTGCCAATGGCGCTGCCAAGCGCAAGAGGAGTTCCGTCGGCATGGTTGGCAGCAGCCCGGGCAGTGCTGATGGTGACGACGACCTCGGCGCCGATCACCACGAGAAGAAGAGGCAACCGGGCGTCAAGAGGGCTTGCAACGAGTGTCGCCAACAGAAGGTGAGTCCGACACCAAGTACACCCTGATCACTGGTCCCTGCTGGCCATCCACCGCCTGGTTCCGTCATGCCCCTCCTGCATGTCGTACCCATCTCTGTCAATGCCAATCACACCCATTGTCCCTCCCACAAAGCATTTGTGCACTCACAGTTGCTGACCAATGGGCTCGGTATTAGCTGCGATGCGATGTTGTACAAGATCCCTTCACGAGCTGCTCCAGATGTGTCCGCCTCAAACTCGACTGCAAGATCGAATCAAACTTCAAGCGCGTCGGCAAGCGCAGCAAACATGCAGAGATGGAAAGGGAGATAGAGAAACTGCGTCGTAATGTCGCCAAGGCAAGGTCGCAAGGCTTCATCCCGGACGAGGACGACCCCATGGAGTCCCAGCTGCAGTCTCCCGTCGTCGCCAGCGTCTACTCCCACACCAGGCACCCTTCGCTCATGGGGTCCGACGAGGCTGTCTCGTCTCTGTTGCACCTGAAGCGCGGAGGCTCCTACAACGTGCCTCGCATATGTCGGGAGCTCGAGGAAGTCCGCTTGACTGAGGACGCCGAGGCCCAGCTGTTTGCCGAATACTTCGCCCATTACGACCAGTTCCTCCCCTTCCTCAACCCTGCCCAGTCTCCCGACCAATACTACGCGCAGCATCCCCTGCTCTACTGGGTCATGATCTCAGTAGCCGCGCGCCGATATCATCCTGATCCCTCTCTTCTTGGGAATCTCTCCGGCCCTCTCACGAATCTGCTGTGGCAGACTATTGGCGATGTCCCCAGCAGCCACCATGTCGTCAAGGCTCTCTGCCTCCTATGTACATGGCCGCTTCCCACGAGCACATCCTCTTCAGATCCAACACAAATCTTGTGCGGTGTGATGATGAAGGTCGCCACCCTCATCGGTCTTCACAGGCCTCATCACATCAATGACTTCTCACGTGTCGTCATCGACCTGGACAACGAGCAGCTACATGACCGTGTGATGACATGGGCTGTTACCAACATTGTCGCACAGTCCATCGGAA
This sequence comes from Diaporthe ampelina, assembly GCA_023522825.1. Classification (NCBI taxonomy): domain Eukaryota; kingdom Fungi; phylum Ascomycota; class Sordariomycetes; order Diaporthales; family Diaporthaceae; genus Diaporthe; species Diaporthe ampelina. The sequence continues at coordinate 552,206 of JAMFTM010000026.1, read as the reverse complement.
CGGGCTATGGCCAGCCCGCATCCAGTCTGTACGACTGGACACTGGCCATTCGGCCTGGTGAATCCGGACCCTTCCAACTGTCGCCAGATCTTGAGGCTCGTCTACAGATCGAGCGATTCTGCGACAAGGTGTCCAAGGAGATGTACAGCAATGCTAGCGATCCACGGGGCGTCGCTGGAGATGAGCACCGCGCCATGCTGATGCGTGTGTACCGCCGCGAGTATGGAGAGCTGCAGGCTTCGATATTGTCTCGCAATCTGTCCAGAGTTGTTAATCTTCACTTGAAAGCTGCCGGCCTCCACCTTCGACTGGCCGGCTTCTTCGACTCACACAACACACCCGGGTATATGGACGACCTGATGGGTCTCTGGAGGGCCAGTTGCAGTTTCCTGGACTACGTCCTGGACAGCAAACCAACCTCCCCGCATGACCCCCATGGCGAGAGTGATCTGCTCCGCTACGCCACCAACTACATCCAGCAGATGCTGGTCGCTGCGGGCTTCGCTTTGCTCAAGCTCCTGCGATCGTTCTTTGCCAAGTCAGTAGACTACGAACGCGGGCGCATACTATTCCACCGCACCATCACAGCCATTCGATCAACCAGTGTTGTCCAGAACGATCTCAACTGGAGGCTCGCTGAGCTCATGGTCCAGATCTGGAACGGAGCCCGTGCCGAGAAACGAAGCAAATCCTGGCATGACGAGGACTCGGTGCATGAGATCGATGACAGCTTGCAGTTGCAAGTGCGCTGCAGGCACAGCATGAGTCTTGTCTATGACTCAATCTGGCACTGGAGAGAAGAATACCAAGCCCGTGGCCGAGGAAACCTCGACTGTAAGTGGAGTCCCCCCGCCTGCCCTCCGGCATCCGTTGCTGACGGAGGGCACGCAGCGCTGAAACATCCCACGAATCCAGATTCCGCAGAGCACTCATCGGCATCATCGACGCATCTCGACCCCCCACTGAGTTCCGCACATGGCCTGCCGGCCAGTCTCCTTACCGCTTCCAACGGGGCCCTGACGCCTAGCGGTGGCTCTGGCTTCGGTGGTGGCCAGGGTGGACTGGGCGGTTCAAATTATGAACCGACCAACTATGACTTCTTCGACCCCCAGCACTGGATGCTGGATGGACTCATGGACTTCAACTATTCCTTCGTGCCGGAAATGGGCGCCTAGGCGGCACACCAGGACCCAGGATAAGGACCATTTGGATTCCAAAGACTTGCTGTTTCAAACTTGAGAGAACAGGCGATTGTAGATGGATTTGGTGGGAACCCAGCCCCTTGTGCGACATGACATCTCCTGACCAGAGGCGGTTGCAATGTTTTGGCACAATTGATACATCGCTTCAGGCTACAGTTTCTGGGGATCAGACTACGGCTCGGCGTGGAAACAGCGAATACTCTTCGAAATTTGGTTCATTATACAGCGAGCTCTACTCATAATCGTGTCACAAATACCCAATTCTCGACATGAATATATAGCGTTCGAAGGGAACAGCCAGCGGGCAGGATTTCGTGGTCCAGTCAACGTTGCGTAAAGAAGTTCGAGCACAGCCAAGCTGGATTGAGGATGTTCCTAAGCTACAAGTCTGCGCGGAAAATTGGTCGAACGATTTCTACTAGCCACTATTGTGGCAAGATTGATTCCCTTTCAGCGACGGATATCATTGATGCTTCTTACAGGAGACAGGAAGGGCAGAAGGACACAAAAAGGATAACAGACGTCCTACGATATGCAACTCCCGCTGTGGCACATTTGCTTGTACATAGAAGTACGCGACAGTGGGTGACGAGATTGGGCACTCAAGGGTCAGGGTGCATATCACTTAGGAGGTGGCATTGTCTCAGGTTTCTGTTGACTTGACCGCGTTGCTTATTCACAATGCTTTTTGCTGTGTACCATCCGCACCTCCCTGGGCACCCTCCAGTTGACCGACCTGCTTGGCTTGGTGGACTCTTGGGAATGACAGGGAGGCGGAGGGGTCTGGAAAGATTGCCTCAGAGGATTTATCTCGCGCCTTCATTGTGGTGGTCGTATATGTGGTGGTAATACACCCCATTTTGGTATCTCCGACTGAACGACAAGAGTAGGGCTGGCCGGTCACGCAGACAGTGTGAGGCTAGCTAGGTAGCCTGTCGATACTTAGATGCGAAGTCAAGGATCATGATTGCCAGTGCTGCTGATCTCATGGGTCTCCCAGGAATTGATGTCACCGAGTGCGTGTGTGGGTTGATAGTGTGACGTGCACGAGGGTCTCGTCGGTCCCATGGGTCGATGGGTCGTGGCCATGCTTTTCGGCAAGGCAAGGGTCGAGGACGTGATATCGAATGTTCTATCTTTGTTGTGCAAGGTAGTACGGTACCACGCTACAATGTGCAAGCACACCATCATTATTGCCATCGTCACTACCCTGCCATGTGGTAGAGAAGTAACGTGGGTTGAAGGCGTGCGGTGCGTGTCCCCTTGTCGCGTGGCCGGGCTGCGGCGCAGGCGCAGACTTGGGCGCTCAGTCGCCGCGGCGGTTAGATCAAGGAAAGCGTCGTAGGATTCTGGTCAAATAGGCGACCAAGCGACCAAGCAAAAGCCATGCGTTGCGGTGTGTGTGGGGCAGGGATTCCAATCCGGCCGGACGGGGACAAAAAAACGTGGGCTTTTGGGCCTGGGTTCAAACTTCTGGGGTTACCGTTACCGCCTGCGGCACAGGACAGCAACCTCGTCATCCATCGGCCCAAAAATGCGTCCATGTATCGTCACGGCGCAGCTACACCTGCGGGCGGCCGCGTCCAGCCACGAGGGAGGCGTCCATGCTGCAACGCACGCTTGTGCACCTTGCAATCTCTCTCTCTCTGCCTCCTTCCCTCCCAGATCCCCGCTCGGGGTTTGTAAGCCGGTTTGTTGCGGTGAAAGCCGCGAGAAAAGGGTGTGTCCAGCCGGCCAGGGTCTCTCTCTCTCATGGGTTTTGGTTGCGCTCCAGGTGGCCTCCCACACGATACTGCAACATTCTGCCCTGCCTGGCTCTGCCCACGCTGCGCCCCGGCCCTGACCTAGGCCACGCGCCGAGCCCCGTGTCTTGCCTAGCCGGGGTCCTGTAGGGCAGAGCACGAGAATGACGGCGCTTGCCATGCCCCCCCGGGGGGGGGGGCGGAAGGGTATCTTCCCACGCTGTCTTCTTCGATTGTATTCCTGTTCTGGTCAAGTTCCATTCGGGGTTGACGTCGAGGTTGGTGTAAAAACGTCCCCAGTGCCGATCAGTCTCCCCGGTGATGGCTGCGGGAGGGTGGTCAACACCGGCCTGCCCGGCGAGCTCGGCCGATTAGCCACATCCCACGCGATGTGTCCCCGGCCGCACAGGCAAGCAATACAAAGCCACTGCCGCCAGACTAGAGCATTGTCCTGCGAGAATACGCCACGTTTTGGCCAAAAATCCCAGGAACAAGAAGGGTCTGACTCGCAAGACTTTCAGCGGCCTGCGCCCGTCAATCACCCCTGATACAAAAAGCCCTTCCTTCAATGCTATCAAAGGGGGCAGCCCACGAGGGGACTCGGCCGTTGCGCTTGCGGTGGCTCTTGAGTTGACCCTCCGCGCCTAGCGTGTCGTCAAACCCGCCTGGGGTCTAAATCCTGCCGTCGAGGCCGTCGCAGAGTAGCAAAAGCCGTTGCGTATGTCCGGGGCTAGCTGGGGGGAGGATCTGCTTCCCGGCCATCTTGGAGGGGTCTGGGTTGTTTGAGCCACCAGAATCGAGAGGTAGGCTGACCAATCCGGATTCAACCCCCGCGACGACGACGACACTCGTGGGTGTGCGTGTCGACACTACACCTGCGCGTGGACGTTAGCGATATTGGACTATTGAGATGGCATCCCACACAGGCTCTCCGGCAACAACAGTGGGCTCGCTTGGAGGGACCTTGCATATTCGCTCTCTCCAAGATCTCTCCCCATCCCACTCTCTCGCAACCCTTGTCCCGGGACGTACGGAGGTTGCCCTCGCTGGGCGCCATTCTCAGCCTGCCCCTCCCTTCGACAAAGAAACGTGTCGCGTGGTGACATCGTTCCGTATGACCCGGACCCGAAGCGACTGTCTGGCTGAGGGTGCAAGCAACCAGAGAAGCCGGAGCGGTCTAGCCATGTGTCCATCCCGGCTCCGCAGTGGCAGACCGGCGCCGTCGAAGAGGGAGGGGGGGGGAGAGGGCTGAAGACATGGGATGAAGGAACCCACCCAAATGGGGGCTTCGAATTCGAGCTGCATGGGCTGTGCCGTTGATACCGGACACGTGCTGGGAAATGATCTGTCGCACACATTCCCCTGAACGGTAAGGGAGGTCGCGATATGTTGCCATGCCTCGAGTCCCTCGAACAAGTTCTCCGACGCACCCATACTGTCGGGTCAGATATCTGTTGCTTCTCGAAATTGCATACAGACAGCTGATGCCAGGATACGGCGTCAGGTTCAGCCACGGACCAAACCACACGACGCGAGTTCCATGCCACGCTTGGCTGGCATACTGCACACTTGGCCCCACCGGCCAGTCTGGGGTGCCAGCGGAGTCTTGTACACAGTAGAGGAAGAAGATGAAGATGAGCTTACGAAAACAAATAGGGCTAAATACCAGCTGCAAGCCACTGGCCTATCCGCCCGTGGGGGATCCACAGCGGTGTGAAGCTCAGAGCGAGGGCACCTGGGACGAGCCCCGTTCCATGGGTTCAGAGAGGCAGAGGCAGTGGGGCTTCCGTCCCAGGTTCCATTGACTGATAGGACGGATAATCATTCTGGAAGGTAGATGTGAGCACGGCAAAACTTTATGGCCTGGTGCGATTTCCATCGAACATGGGGTTGGCACTGAGGCTCTGCGCACTTCTCTATTGCACCGGCACCGCGTCTCGTATCCCCCACCGACTCGCTGGGCGCCACAAGAAACCCCAACCTGCGCACATTCTTTACGGGTCCGGAACTTTTGCCCACAGGCCATTGGTTGCGATGCGGGCTGCCTGAATGCCAGGGGTTTTGCGGCCTCATACCGTGCACGTAACCACTTCACCGCGATCGGCCCATGGCGATGATGCCGGACTCCACATATGCACGTTGGGCCTTTTGTCTTTCCCGTCGCAAAATCCACTATTTGTCCCGCTTGTCAATGCTGCCCCGTAAGGCGCCCAATTGCGCCAACACGACTGCACGACCGGCAGACAGGCCCTGTTCGAAAGAGTTGTTTGGTTCTACACGCCCACACGGAAAACCACCCGGCGTGCCCCCCGCCCACTAGACACCAAAGACCACAAGGGTCTTGTGGGGGCAATCCTGAGAAATTGATATGTCACATTGCCTTCAGGTGCGTCCCCAAGACGTAGGGCTGGTGATTCGCAGCGCGTTTTCCTATTCCATCGTCGTGTGATCCGGCTGGACGGCTGGCTGGTGGGCTTGATTGGGGCGGAGTCCACGATGTACAGTACTTCGCGCCTCACCTTGCGGAGGGGCTGAACCCAGAGAGTGTGGGTAGTGTCCTCTTGTGCGAGTGAAGCTCATTCTGGGTTCTGACATCTGACATCGCGTTCGCTGAGTAAAGCACGGCAGTCCATTGTCAGCACTCAATCCCTAGGGCTGAACATGGCAGTACGCAAGTAAGCCTGGCAGGTGCATGCCTGCACAATAAGAGGGCAATGATAAGACAACAGACAAGCTTGGGGCCTCCGGTTGGTCTCCAGGCCACATTGTACACGGTCTACCCATTTCATAGCAAGCAACGTTACTGGCTTTGTCTTGCTGTTGATCCATTTGCAACACTAGCCAGTGAGAATGGGTGTGTGTCCCAGGAGACGACAAAGTCAAGACTTTCAGGACAACAGCCCAAGGCGTAATTCAACGCTGAGAACTTTGATCCATGACTGAGTGAGCCTCTGCGGGCCGCGACCCGACTGCTCATGCTCAGATGGTCCACGTGCGGCCGGGCCAGGTCAGGCCAGCGCATTGCGGTCGCCGCCCTCAGGATTGCCAACGTGTCAACCGCGGCTCTATCTGCACTATCTGCAGGGAAGCGGAGCGTGGTCAGCGCTTGCAACATTTTAGTATGAGTGGTTGCCTTTTTGGCTCGGGTTTGTTGACCACGAATCGGTCAGTTGGTTATTTCCTTCTGAACGAAGGCACTACAAACGTCGCAAGATGCTATCCCCAGGGGTATTCCTGCTTAATTTTCAGGGCCTCGACGTGGTGAATGCATGATTTGGCCCAGCAACCAACGGTCTCCACGGCACAAAGAAGGTTACTATTAGAGGTAAAATAGGATGTGTCGGTTGGCGGGATCCCTGTGCTCGTAAGGCGCAGTCTGCCTGAGGCAATCCTCAGAGCAGGAAAGCGGAGACTGACATGGGAACCCTCAAATCCAAGAGGCACAGCAGACAGAGGCTTGCAAGCCTGACACTCCTGGGAACACGACACCATCCAGGACCAGGACAGTATCTTCCGCACTTGATCTCTGCATGTATTGGCTCCAGCTCGAACAGGTGAGAGATGAGGTCCGCCCAGCCGAGCCATGCATCAATCTAGAGTCCAACCGCGATGAGAAGATGCTCGGCCAGATAATGGACGGTGTCATCTCGCTGGTGCTCTCGGCAGAACTCCCCTCCGGATGCTGGGACAAATTTCCACAAGGGATCGCACATATCTGGTGTTTCAGTCTACCAGTTGTACCCGATACAAGTCAAGTGACTGTGGCAGGAGAGATCAACTACTGGATGGCAAGGAGATTAGGCTTCATCCAGTCCCGCGCCTCTTTGGCCTCGAGGGTGTGATGATCACGCCGCATGACTGCAGACAGGCTGGAGTGTCCTGGCGACAATGCTCGTTGGTCGCGCATAGAGCGTCTGTTTCACAGTGTTTGTTGTCTGCCCCTCGATGATTGCTGCAGACTGTGATCAGAGAAGTTCTCTGTTCAACAGAAAGGGAAGAACGTGAGACGTTTTCCAACATCACGGGCCGGATCTAACCAGTCCATGGTCTCCGATGAGGTGGGAAAGATCCTCGCGCATTCCAACCGGGCTTCAGTTGATGAGGAAAAGCAGATCTCGGGGCTGGATCAGAGCAAACAACCCATCAGCGTCAGCGTCTTTGTAGGTGTAGACTACAATAGACCCCAGAGTCCCGTGAGACTCATCAAGGAGTACTACAAAGACGAATGGATGACCGCTGGTCTCTCCTGTCGCTCGGCCGGTTGAGAGGGCTAGGGTCCTGATGACTGAGTCGATGGCTCAGCAGCCGTCTGCTCTGATGGCTGCTTTTTTTTGGGGGGGGGGAGGGGGTTCTCCAGCAGTCTCGGATCACATCCCCACGATCGGCAGCTGGCGATGCTGTTGGCTGTTGGCTGTTGGGCAGTGTCTATTTTGGGTTGCCCTGAGGTCTCGCCCTGTTGCCACTGAGCTGAGTACCGAAGTTCAGAGAAGATCCCTCCATCCCAAGATTCGCTGTCTCTCACGCAGTATATGGAAGCGCCCAAGAACCAGCTCCAGAAGTCACAGCTCAGTTCTTTCGGCCTCGCAGCAAAGTTGAGTTGTGGCCGAACCAGTGCTGTCGGTCAAGTCAGTTGATGCAAGCCGCCTGCGGCCAAGTGACTACCCCTGGATAGACGCAATGGCCGCAGGCTATCTCAGACCATCGGGGGCATTTTTCATCGTAAAGGCGATATGCCATCCCGCTGTACCATGAAGATCTGATCGACTGTCCAGTCCACCATACATTGGGCAGCCATGGATCAGGGGTACCGGGGGCTAGGCTTTGAGTGATGACCTGATGGTTGATGTTCCCGAAATTAGACGGCAAGGAGGTGGGGTATAACCAGTTGCAAGACAACAACGGGTGGCTGCCCAGATGCTAACAAGCATGTTGATTATTCGGTTGTCCCTGTCAAGCGCTCTCTTAAATAACTGTTGGTTACCATGACAAGAGATTGGCTTCGCACTCGCTTGGATACCATGGTCTAAGCCCATGGAGCCAACACGGAGTGTGCAGGAAGACGAGAGGTGACATTCTATCCCATTTGTGCTCCCTTGCGTTGGAAATACTCGCGATGAGCCTTCCCCGTTTCGGGATGGGCACAATTTTTACCGCCATCGCCAGTGCGGAGATGAAACGGTGATCGCAGTCGTGAAAGTAGCGCACGCGTCTACCTCGCAGCGGCTGCGATACCCGGTCCGTCTGGAGCTGGCTACTACTGGGCAAGCGATCATTGCTGGAGGAGGAAGCAGATGGCCAATGCAAAGCTACGAGTGAGACAGATTAGCTCACAATTAGCCAGAGATCCCTTGCGCGATTACAGTCGAGAAGAAGCACTAGTGTTGCTTTGACCGACATGTTACTCTAGCGAGCGACCACGAGCAACGTGGGCGGCAGCAAGCAGTTGGCGGTTGGTTCCCGAGAGGGTGGAAGCGCTGAGTGTCACAGTTGCGTCAAGATCAGTTGCAGCCATCGTGGTTGCAGCAGGGCTGCAGTGCAGCACACCTCAGTGCAGGTTGGTTCAGGGCCTGTGAGGCTCTGCAAATGTGCTACAACCAGGAACCGTGTCTGTTGGGTCGGCTGAGGTGGAGCGGAGTGTTGGTAAACCAGATAGAGGTATCAATTGCATAGACGCAGCCCTACTGCGAGAACAGGCGCGGTGTGTTGGAGACGAGCTGGCACACGACACGACTAAGCCACCCGATTGTCCCAACAGAGCGGTATAGGCGCTTAGCAGCAGCAATCTCGAGTCATGGAAATCATGGGAAGATAGTTCTACGGCCCAAAAGGTGTCCCTGGGAACTGTTTAGCCCTACTCTGGACTCCTGCGCCATCGCCGGCCGCATCGAGCCGGCCGCGGCGAAGTCACGACGGGTCATAGTATGTATCTGGTGGGCAGTTCTGCGCTGGTCCCGTACAATTCCAGGATATCCAGCCGGCTCCAGCTCTAACGACCCGCCCCAGCCACGGCCCGGGCAGGTCGTGGGACAACGAAGGCGAGGCAGACTGGATGCCGGGGACCATTGGAGGTGACGGAAAGCCGTGTTCAGGATCAAGCATCAAGGAAGCCTTGGACTGGAGGGACTTGTTGCGCTGCTGGCGGGTTCATGGAATGAAGAGGGCCACTTTTCGAGGATTCATATCCATCGTCGGATCGGGTAGGTGTCTCGCCCCTCACGCGGCCGAGGCGGCCGATTGCTAATGCTCTGCAATCCAGTGACTGTTTTTGGCGGGCGGGTGGATAATAGACGAGTCGAAGTCGGGAAGAAATCAAACGGGTGTGCGGATGAACAGGGGGCCTCTGTTACCGTCACCGTACCCGTGCCCGTCCGCGTTGGACGGGGACCACGACCTTGAGCGGCGAGACTCGCACCCACGCAGTGCGTAGTAGCTGAGGGAAGGTAAAAGGCCAGATGCCGAGCACGTACCCACCACAATTTGAGTGGTGACAGGTGGTCGTGGTAGTCTCGACGTGTTCCAGGTACGGCGATGTCAACCTGAGGGCAGAAAGGGCTGGCGTCGCAGGGGACGGTTGTTCGTTCCGGCTGCTGTTTCTGGCTTGCCGTGGTTGCAGCAACGAGTCCGTCCGCGTTGCGCACCAGTTGACCCGTGACCTGAGGGGGAGTGGGTCCATCGTCCATAATCAGTAACTGGCAATGCGACCCACCGTTCGTCCATTGGCCGTGCCCCGACCTGCAGGGTATTTTTGCGCAGGGGCTCCCTGCCACCGCTGATCGACGATCCATCCAAAAGTCCCTGCCCGCCTAACTTCTCGAAGGGCAGGAGCCACTTGCGCAATGTGACCTGACCAGAGGCTGCCAGGCCTGCCAGGACGGACTGCCCAGATTTGGACTCGACCAGACTCGACCCGACTCAGGGAAGGCAGCACGACGAGTGGGGAACGCAGTTGTAGAGTCATGGTGCGATGAGGCTCTGCGTTGATCGCCTGTCCACGTCATGGAGGAGGGAGTTGCAAGGACAGACGGCCGGTGTGGCAATGCCCCCTCCGCTACCTTCTCTCCCCTCTCCCTCTTCCCGGTCATCTGTCCGCCTTGTGCCTGAGTGCCCTTCTGCCATCTTCTGCCTTGTGCCCTGTGCCTGGCCAACCCCGGTGCCCACCCACCAACCAGCATGGATAGTAAAACGGCTGGGTGGGTGGCCAAGTATCTGAGTACTTGGTTCTTGCCCGATGTTGCATTTGAGTTTCGGGATTCAGGCATCGCAAAGCATGATGCCCTTCCCCAGTACCCTCATCAAGCGAGAGAGCAGAGCAGAGCAGGACAAGCAGAACAGGACAAGCAGAGCAGGACAAGCAGAGCAGAGCCTCATTTGATCGCATTTGGCCTAGCTAGCAACGAGGTGGGGTGTTGCTGTCGTGTTTTTTGAGGGGGTACTGGTGCCCACCGGGTCCTGGCGCCTGCAGAGCCGGAAGTGCTGTGGGTTCGGCGCAGCCTCTACAGGCAGATGGACAGGCAGAGAGATGCAGCCAGACCGCCCAAAGATCTTTTCGGTTGCACTTGTCAAGTCCTGTCGTGCCCCCTCGTCTCCAGATTTCTGGGTTGTCGACCTTGGGTCGTGTCACAGTTGCATTCTTGTCCCTACCGGGCGTTTCTGGCGGCTACCGCGTACCAGCACTCTGTTGCCAACATTCTGGATATTGACGCACCAACGCGCCAAACTGCCAGAGCACACACGCCCACATCGTGTGATGGGACGAGACAGTTGGTAATTCTCATGGTTTTCGCCCTTAGCTGCCAATCGAGACCGTCCGGAATAAGCGCTCGACCTTGTGTGCTAGGAAACCTGAGGGAGGGTGGGCGTCTGGGATCTAAGGCTGGGGAGCTGCCACAACACGGCAGCTGCAGGCGCCTCTGGCACGATATTCAGGGATCACCCCCGTCTTTTCGACCGCGATCTAGCCTTAAACATGTCTAGCGCGTCCCGACGGGACGGCACGCAGGTTGACTGGTCGGCGGGTTGCATTCAGCCCCCAGAAAGCTCCATTCTCCTGCATAAATGCAACACAAACGGTACCTCCAATTCGACGCGGGGGGCTGGTCTCATCTTCCACACTCTTATAGTGTACCTCGTTTCTTGGCGTTGCAACGCTCCGTCTTTGAAAGTCCTGCTGCGCCGTGTTTTGGCAACCTTATGGTACTCAGGGATTTGTTCTCTTTGAACTGTGTGCTCTCTTCTGCAACCGGGTACCCTTCGCTCTCCCCGCTTTCTAGCTGGATTGCGTCAACCAGTCTTTTCCGACCGTAGGCAGCCAGTCGACCATGGTTTGAGCCCGGGTAGGTCCATCTGTCATTGGAAGGCGCAGTGGTATATCATTGCTGGGATGAGTGGGAGGGTAAGCATGTGTACGTGGGGTGTGTGTGTGTGTGTGTGTGTGCGTGCGTGTTTGAATGGCTGCATGTCCGAGACCAAGCCTGACCTGTTGGGGCGCTTGTTTCGGCTACTGGCCTCTCGTCCTGGCTGATTGTGCCTCCTCCTACAGGTGCTGTCAACCAGCGATAAAAACATGTCGTTGTTTTTGGCTTGTTGATCCTGCTTGGATCTTTGCCTGGCCGGGCCGTTAGGGATTTGGTTCCATGTAGAGATTAGCCACGCCTGTGATGAATTTAGCGCAGGATTCGGAGCCCTGTGTCCTGTCCACAATTTGCCGGTCGTTTTCCACCTGATCCCGTTCTAGCGCGACCAGCTTCTCCCGTCTCCAGGGTTGTCCTGGTCTGGGCACGAGGAGCTTGACGGTGGCGTGCCTTGAGCACTGACTGGATTTTATGCCTGCTGTGAATTCTGAAGCAGAACCCATCTTGTCATCCGCTCATGATCGGCAGTGTCCACCACGGAACCAAGATCGCGCCAGTCAGCCAGCCCTGGTTGCCGCGAGCTAGGATCACCCGTTTCTCAGCAGCCATCTGGGCATGGACCAAGGGCCTCATAGGGGCCCAGGTGTGCCGTGCTCTTTTTCAGCACCAATCTTGGTCAGGTCTATTGAAAGCTCTCCGGCCAGCCATATTTTGGCTTCGATGATGCGGCCCGAAAAGGGGGGGGGGGAGGGCACATCGGGGCGTGATAGGCCGTGATGCTCGTACTTTGCCAAATGGGACTGTGTAGATCATGCATGGTGTGTGAGCAGCGCCGGCGTACTCGCTTAGGGACTGATTTGAGCTCCGGCTGGCGCTGGTACGGCGCACATGACATATCTGGGACGCGGGAGGCGAGGTCGGCATCCTGGGTCTGGCAATACTGTCGATCCGAGCCCACCGGAAGATGCTGCCGAGATGATGCCTCTGTGGTAGCCCAGGGCCAAATCAATGTTGCCATGCGCTGGGTTGGGACGACGCGGCGGTTCACAAGCAGTTTGGAGGGTGGTTGTTGGGAGCAGAGCAGGCCGTGTGCGCGCCTAATTTCCGGCTGCTAGTGCGGTCTGTGCTTTGCCATGCGTTGTTTTGCCGTGCTATGGCTGGGCCAGGAGGCCAGGAGGCCAGGACACAGCTCCCATTCGGCGCCCACCGAGTGAGGGAGGGATGGAGGGTGGTGAGGAAGGGAATGTCCTTGCTGTGCCATTAGTGCCGATTGCGCAGATTAGTCTGGCCTGCTCGCTATCTCTCCCGAGGCCTAGTCTCGTTCGAGGCCCCCCTCCTGAGCAACACAGCATTGCCTTCCCCAGACCCCGCGTGTCGAGCCATCCCAGCCCATAGACCGAGCCCGGCTGCATCCCCCTTTATGCGTTCATAAAACCCAGTGGCCGTCACATTGGGTGTGCGTGCATGTAGGAGTGTGAATGCGGGAGTGTGTGCGAGCGTGCGTGTATGTATTTGTGACAGGATGGGCAACAAGGGCGGGGGTGCTGTGGTGCACATGTGGTTTGGGATGGGGGTATGTAGGGAACGAGCGACGACTGACAAGATGATGACGGGAACGTTGGAAAGGTCAAACACCGAAATGGTCCGGCGTCGAATCACAGCCCCTGCTCCGAGCTCCAACGGCGGCCCACCTCTGATGCGACGCCCAGCGCCTGCCTGAGCCAGACTGCAATCCGTGCTTCTCCGCTGGCGACGATCCGTTCCTCAAAGGGTCCCTGGGGCTCTGGGGCCCTGGGGCCCTGCGTGCCCTCAGTGCCTCTCAGTCCCTCAGTTCTCTCAGTCTCTCGGACCCCTGTTTCGCTCTGGCTTGCCGATGGACAGAGCCAATCTCCTCGTCCCGCAATGTCTTTTCCTCACCACTGCCTAGCGCCCCTAGCCGTCTTCCCCGACCTTCACCCTTCACCCCTTCCCGTGCTGCCTCGCCTGCTGCCCACCTACACGTACCCTATGCTGCGCTGTGCTGCGCTGTGCTGCGCTGTGCTGTGCTGTGCCGTACCTGGTCTACATCTCATCCCGTATCTCGTCCCCCCCGCCTGTCCTGTCCTGTCACTTGCCCTGGGCTGCATCTGCATCTTCAACTTGTCTCATCTTGTCTTGCACCCCCGTCTGGCCACCCACCCAATGGCAGACTCCCCTCTTTGTTGCTGGCTCACCGTTTAATGGCCCATCGGGGCCGGGGATGGGGGGAGGGGAGGGCGGAAACATCTTGAATGCGTTGTATGTATCGCTTCCCCCGCCTGTCACGACCGCGAGAAAGAAAGATCAGCCGTTCCCTGGCCAGACACTTGCTCGTCACCTATGTCAACTATGTCACCTCATCCAGATGTGCCCAGGGTCTCCAGACAATCTGTGCCGCCTGCCCGCTGCTAATTTCCTCTTCATTTCAGCGGTACCCTGTCGGCCTGTCGGCCTGCCTGCCTCTTGTCCGTACTCCGTACATGAGGCCAACAGCACTGAGAACCTGCTCCCACACCGAGGCATCTTCAGGCTGAAGTCATCGTCACTGGTCAGCTCGATCCTCGACCAGTCAACATCCCAGCCGCACCTGGCCCGGGCTGCTTCCCCACCCGCACTGTTCATATCCTGGGCTCCCGCAATTACGCCTCTGATATTCCAGTACTGATGCTGGAGATACAATCTAGCATGCTGCCTGCTGTTACCTGGTATCGACCGCACTGACGCCGCAGCTAGTGTTGCTAGCCGAGGACTGCGTGCGGCATGCTGCTCTTGCGGCCCGGGCGGTCTTTGCCCCGAAGACCCTGCCATGACATGGGAACTCGGTCTGGTTGCATGAGAGCTGGAGAAATGCCTCCCAGGAAAACTTGCCAAATCCACTCTGCGATCTGCCCTACCCTGCCTGCCTCTCGCGACCCTGCTCCATGGGGCTGAGAGCCGAATTTGGAACGACCGCGGCCCACGTCAATAACGCGTATCCACTTGCCTCCCGCCGCACTCGCTTCTGCCATTCGCGCACTCAGCACCTCAGGCGTGCGTGCTGGCCACCGTATGAGCAGCACCCGGCGACAGTGAGCCCTAAAGTCCGAATCCCGGGATATGGCTGGCCCAGCCAGCTTACTGGATGATGGCTCGCACACTCGGTCAAGAGGCGTACTCTGGTGACCACATTGTCTGGACCTTTGGGTTTTAATGTCAAATCTCAGAGGGGCTGGTGGTCCAAGTCACCCCACTGTCGGCTTTGTCCCGTTCGCTCCGTTGACCTAGCTCGTCGTTCTGTATCTCTACGCGACCCGGAGTGGAGCAACACGAGACCCTGTCTTCTCGTTGACTTCAGCAAGCCCCCCTCCCGCCAAAGGACCCAAGTCCGGAACCCACAGCGAGTTAGAAAAAAAAATGGTGTGGCCTGTAGTTCATGGCTTATCAGCAGCACAAAAAACTTCCACCTATTTCCGGCTCCCATCCGCACCGCTGCCCCAGAGACCCCGGCCCACTTGGCGGCGGCCCCAGTATATCGCACACATAGTACACATCGCGACAGCAGCGAACACCCCCGGGAATGACCTGATGTCAGAAGCCCAGCTGTCAGGGGTCACCAGCAGGGGCTTCGCCAGACCTGTACGCAAAAAGTCGCCGAGGGTCTCCCTCTAGACAAATGTACATCGCATCAAAAATGTGGCCCGGCCAAGGCCAGTGGCATTGCTGTCTCCGCCCCTGGCTGTGAGGACAACTCTATTCCAGGATCTCCCTGCTGCAACGCGATACTCCACGCCGGACCCTACTTCCTGGGCTCTCCCCGGCTTCTCTTCCCTGTCCCATCTTGTACTGCCCTGCCCTGCCCTGCCCTGCCCTGCCCTCCGCCCAGACTTCCCCATTCATTAGGCGCTGTCGAGCTGCAGACATCGAGCCCTATGCCTGATCCACAGATACTTGTGTCCGTGGCCAGTCTGCCTTCCCAGTCCACACCCCTTAACTACACTTGGTTGACCAGGCCCACGGCCTCAACAGCCTTGTATCATACCCAAACGGGATAGTGCTATGCCACTATGGCAAGCCCCCCCCCGTGGCCTTGAAACTGGGCCATCCAGCGGCTATCATGCGAATCATGAGCTTTGCCGATAGTACCTGTCAAAACTACCATGACGGCCGCGTCGCCGATGCGCAAGGGCCCTCTCGCCCGTTGCGACCGCAGCTACGGGGTATGGAGTACGTATTATCTACCTCACAGACTTCCGTGGGCCCTGGTCTGAGCTTCCTGGGCTGGACTGTCACGGCGTTGCGGTTGTATCTAAGTAGACTGCCCCTTGTCGTGACTTCTATGGTCTGCCACCCCTGCAGGCTGGACAGGTCTTCCTTTTGCAAAGCTTCTCTGCCTCCACCTGCCGTCTCTATTCATGTCACTCTGGACCATGCCACCGCACCTCTCTACAACAAGCTGTGGGTGGGATCCACCTCAGGTACGTACACTCTACCCACCAACTCAGCTCTTAGCTCAAAGACGGACCCCTCGAGCCTCTGCCGATGGCGAGGCTCTCTTTAAAATAAAGACTGTTCCCCTGACCTCTCCAAAGACCTCCAGAGGCAAGATCATTATCATCCTTTGTCGAGACTCTGGTTATACAAGAACCAACCGTCCCTTACTTCTGCTCTTCTGCTCGAGCCATCGAATCAAAGGTGGAGTTTGATATAGACCTCATACGAACCGCCACTTCATCACTCAGCTGGAAGACATCATACCCAAAGCAGGCTTCTTTGAACAAGACAAAAGGTTGACTGCACCTCTCCCCGGATGCGAGCTCTCATCAACATGGCCTCGAGTCCTCAGTATCTCGCCCATGGTGCGCACGACCAGGTTGGCACAAATACACCTACACTGCCCGACGGCTCATGCCCTGGTGAACCAACAACTGTCTCCGCCTACCCAGACCCAGACCAGATTTACTCTTCCGTGAGTCTTCCCACCGCTGTCACTGTGCCTCCCACCTCCCTGCACACATGTATATGTATCTATATATACATGCGCGCGAAGGAAGGGGCCCGGATCTCCTTCACCACCTCCATGCCTGACCTCACTTGAGACTTTTAACTGACTAACACCAACAGGTCTCGTCGGCCTTCGATCAGCCTGCCATCGTCGACGACGACAACCTGTTGACTCCGGTGTCTAGCGCTGCTTCACCACCTTTGCACCAGCGGTCCAAGGTCCAGTCACCGTATCACCAGCCGCAGGACTCTCCTCAGTGCCCACAGCAGCCAACTCCGCCCAACACATCCACGATGTATCCCTACTCAGACTACGTTAACAGCACAAGCCAGGCATCTTCCCCAATGCCTGTCCAAGCCACCGTGACTCAGGCGTCGCATGATATCCTCGGGCCCTACATCCAAAGCTCCCCAGGCCACGAAGAAACCATCCCTCCACCACAATCAGCCCCATACTTTGGCCACTACAGCGCATCTAGCGTGTCTGTAGGTACAGAGCCAGATGGGTTGCCCTCGTGCTACATAACAGATGTCATGGGCGAGAACCCCTATGGGTTGATGCGTGGCCTGCCAGATATTCACAGCGGATCTTACACTCACAGGCCGCTGGCCCCAAACATGCTGCAGCAGCCTCAACAGTCCCCGTATCGCCGCGACGTGCTTCCAATCTCAAGGTTGTCCCCAGCAAACTACGGGCGTCCCCCACCGGTCCAGGTCAAGAGACACCCCAGCCGGAAGCCCAGCGCTAGGAAGGCTCGCGTCAAGAAGGAGCAATCGACGAGTCCGCCAGCCATGTCCCAGACCTTTCCGTTTGAGGATGCCAGCAGGGGTGGCGAGCCAGTCGCCCCAGAAGAGGACGTCTTCCTGGACCACAAGGCACCAGCTGACCTGAGGCGGCTGTGGACTATCAGGCAGAAATGGTTCGCCAGGAAGGGACATGGCATGTGGGAGAACATCATCAGGGACTTCCTTGGGGCCGAAGAGGCCGACGCCCTCAGCGAAGACAAGAGGACGCAGGTCAAGGCGAACCTGCAGATGAAAATTCACAGGGGCGTCTTGAGACATGGCATCTGGCCAGCGCGCAACGTAAGTAACACGTCCAATTTGCATCATCACTGGACATTGTGTGCCACTCAACGTGGAGATAGAAACCGCTGACAGCCCTGTCCCAAATAGAAAGCCGCACTTCTCCGCGCCTATGCGCGATGGGAGGAGAACCGTTACAACGAAATCTTCAGGATGTTCATGGAGGAGCTCCAGAACGAGGGCCAACCCCCTGCGTACGAGTGGAAGAGCGTCCATGTCGAGGCTGAGCTCGTCAAGGAGGGCTTGGAGCAGAAACAGCGTGAGCCATCCAAGGCGCGCAGGAGGCGCGTGCAGATTCCAGCGCGTCACCGCGCCGCCGGTGGCCACAGCTCCTCGCACACCAAGGCCTCTTCTGTGCACCAGCAACAGCGCCTCCCAGCAGTGTTCGACCTGACTCCCGGGTTCGGACACTATCCCAGCCAGCACTACGGGCATCACCAGTACCATCCCTATGGTGTCGGCGGCGGGCACAAGCGGGACATGTCAGCCGGGTCGTCGTCATACGACATGCTGGTCGAGCAGCTAAATGCGCAGCCCCAGCCGCCGCTGACGGATGAGCAGCACGAGCAACTTATCGACGAGTGTCTGGAGCGGACTCCGTTTGAAACCGACCACGACCCGGCGATGGCAGTGCTGGAGCGCCACAACAACAGCCAGCAGCAGCAGCATGATGATATCAAGATGTCCGACGACCCTTATCCGGAGGAACAGCTTCCACGCAGCCGCCCGTCCTCGTCCTCGCTCCCTGCCATCAATGGCATGATTGCTTCGGCATCCGCGTCGCCGGACATTAACGCGCAGCGTAGCGCAGCCGTGGCTAGACAGGCCTGCGGTGAGCTGCTAAAGCACTCGAGCGGCCCAGCACAACACAACAACCACCACCAGTACGCAGGTGTGTGATTCATTCGGCCACAGCTGCACTCAGCATTGTCAATCGGCTGTAGCCGGTGATATCGACCAGGATAGCTCTTGTGCCTTTTTTTTTCTCTCTTCCAACCAACCCATTTTCGAACCCACGCCGTTTTTTGGACCTATTCTGTCCTTCCTGATGCGGACCGGATACGAGGACAGGAAAGTTCGGGGCTAATGCAGCCCTATTTACGAGTCTTCCATCCTCCAGCCGTTCTACCCCCTCCTCACGGAGGGCTGTTGCCGATCGAGCCTCGGCGCCTGCCTTTAGGCGGACGGAGGGAGCTAGATCCCCCCTCCCAACTCTTTCGGGGATGGTGTTCCCCTTTGGCTCTGCTTCCACGCTCCTTTTCTATCTGTTATTCTGTGGCACCCAGTCTGATACTCGAGACCTCCACACTGTTCGCTATTTCACCACTTTTGCTTGCTATTTGGGGTAAACCTTTGGGCTTCTCTAGGCAACAGGGGCCTTAGACTTCTCTTCTCACCTACTCTTCATTCACCACCTTCTTCTGTGCTGGGAAAAAGAAATTCTTTCCTTGTGGACTCAAAATTGCGCTACTGGTCGGGAAAGGAGGGCGGTCTTGCTGTCAACGTTTTGGCCTACGGTTTTGGGTTTGTTTTCTGTTTGTTTGTTTTTATTCAACGGCGGCTACGCTTCACGTTTAGAGATTCCCAATTTGTTGTTCTTGTTTTTTTTTCAACTACCAAAGTCTGCTCACTCTTTGCGCGGAAATGACTTCCACCAAGGCCTTCTTTTTTATCCTCAACACTCTTACCATTCTCACGTACATAGATAGATTTATTCTGTCATATCTCTAAGGGCCATATCCCAAACTTGAAATATTAGTCGTTAATGAACACGCATCGTCTGCCTGCTCTCAGACACACGTCACAGCCACTCGTTTTTCTACAACCCGCATGTCCCGCAGGCAGCGAGGCAGGCAGGCAGTCACAAGACGGGCAAAGCCCGTAGTGTACCGAGCGCCAGCCTTGTGGTATTGCTGCCTTGCGAGCGTGCCGAACACGGCCCACCTCCCAGCTTGCTCACAAATGGCTCACTACGAGACCGATGGAACTGTAGACGGAGGCTACTTTACAGGGCCCAAAAGTCAAAAAGGAAAAATCGGCGCCCAGAGAGGGGGGATCGCCTCGATTTGCAGTGTTAGACTGGTAGGGCCGAGGATCACCTGGGCTTGTATGTAATGGGGCCGGCTCTTGTGGTCCTGACACTGGTCAGCAGCCCAGAAGTGTACCAGGATACCCGTAACCCGCTGGATGAAAACGGTGGACTAAGGACTTTGGCCCAGGGGGGCCATAGGTACTTTGCAGTAGTGCACGTTGAGGCTGGAGGGGCTCGTCTAAGTCCCGAGGTTTGCGCAATAGCAGAGCCAAGTACCCACGGAATGACGGCACGCGGCCCCTTGACGTCTGATCGTGTGGGGGTCCGTTCTTTTAGGAAGATTTAGGGCTGAAACAAGAATCGCGCTTTCGACTGGGGGAGAGGCGGGATAAGCAGGCAGGGCAGGGTGGAGCAAGGGGATTGGAGGATTGTGGAACAAAAATGTGGCAGGACAGGAGGCAAGTGGTCAACTCGTTCACACACTACTGTGGTAGCTTGCTGACGGCAGGACAGGGTTTCTTTGCTCGATCGGCTCGACTAAGCACTCTATTTGGACGTGAGTGCAGCGCATTTACTGCGCAATGGCGTCAAAATAAAATGAGGGTTCAAGCACGTACCACTGCCGCCAACCTGTGGTTGACAGAGCAAGCAAGACCAGCCGGGAGCGAGCTGCCCCCTTGCACACAAGTCCCCTGGCAATGCTGCCAATATCGGGGAGACTCCACTGACTGGTACTGTAGCATAGCGTGCGAAAGAACCCAGATCAAGTAGCTCACCGAGTGGGCCGTGAAGGAGCGGCAACCTTGCAGACCGCAAATACTTGCCTTGACCTGGCCTGGTGGCTAGCCAGTCTGCCAGAACAGGGACCTCCACACTGCCCGAGCCCCCCCCCCTTTCCCCCTCCAACCCCTTGATCGCGGCAAAGATGTGCCTCTGGCTTCCGGCTCTGAATAAACCGCCAGCGGCGCGCCAAGGATCAATAACGGCTGCTAATAAGCGCCATTGTACGTCTGTGCTTCCACGGTTGGAGGTGCCAACCGGCGCGATCACACTTGACGTGGTGTCTGCCCGATCGTATATCCCAGCCCGAGGAACCAAATCGCAATGCACTATTGTAGAGTATAAAGCCATCGCGCCTAATAGACAGGGGGTTGGGGGGGGTTGAAAGCGCGTTCACGGCGAATCCTGTGAAGGCATGCTAGTCGTGGCAGGGGCCAGATGGGCGAGAATGTCGGTCAAGCAATCAGTGGTTATCGGAGGTTCCTCGATCATGCTGGTTCGTTTTCTTGCGCTGGCAGTTCCGTGCAGCAAGTTAAGTTTTTCCTGTGTGGCTCCAGCGCGTGCAGCTGCATCTGTATGGACAGCTCAGGTTCCGGCTGTCTGGAAGCGAGGCGCTGTGCTGCAAGACCATGCATCTAATCAGGAAGTTGTGAGTGCTCACTGGTCAAATGAAACTCTGCAGCCTCGGACTGCATGGCCGGATAGGGTAAGACGCAGTGGGTGATGATGTGTATTTGGCCAGCTTGCAGTAGTGTAGATGGCCTGCAGTATTGCGCCCGCACAAGTGCGCACACAAGTACTTGTTGGCAGTCTGACAGCCTTGTCTGGAATACACGGTCCCTTTGAGGAAGGCCCTGGTGGTCTACTTTCCAGTGGTTTCTACTGTGGTTTTGAGAATGGGTCGCTGTGCGTCTGGTGTGTTTGGTGTTGACCTTGGGGGCGCGGCGGCTTCTTTTCACACGTGGGCTGAGACAGCCAGCAGCACGCAGGCTGAGTGCTCGCCGGCACATCGTTGATTTAGGCATGTGACGTCCAAGGCCGACGACTTTCGGCCGTGTGGTTAGGGCCGGGATGTAGATCTTGTCCCTTGAGAGCCGGGCGTTGGGGGCCAAAATACCATCTCCGTCATGTACGGGACACAAGGGTGCAGTCGTATGATTCAAGGTGGTCGGTCAGTCGACAAGTCAAAAAAGAGGAAGCGTGAGAAAGGGCCAGAGGGCTGAAATCGAAAGCGTCGCATCCCGTACCACATTAGAGGCTGGCTGGTGACCTTGAGACCCTGCTCTGGCGTGCAATGGAGGGGTCTGGGTTTAGAGGGACTACGTCGTGCGTGCATGGGACAGTAGTTCGGCGGTCCAGCGGCACAGATCGGTTGGCGACATTCTCAGCCATGAAAGATCTGGACGGGATGAGCACGCGGGGCCTGGCATGGTTGGTATTCCTTCCCGAACGCAGGCCCGACGCGTCACTGGGACGTAGAACTTCCCAACGTCTTTTGCATGCCGAAAATAGTACTGCGGGCCCCCAGGGCTGACAGTAGCTGCAACCTCGTAGGGTTGATCACGTCTCGAGGAACCACACACTGGGTGGAACGTTGATGGAAGCAACTGGCCATCGATAGCGGACGCGGAAAAGAAGCGGTGGGACGACGACGGCGTAGCTGAGCACATGAGTCACGGAGAGTTTACGGGGGGCCGGCCAGTGGCTCCAAACTTTGTGCAACCGTTTGCTGCATGCGCCACGGGATGACAGTCGATCTAAGGCAAGCCACGCCCGTGAGAAGGTGAGGCCGAGGGTTGCAAGCCAGCCATTCCGCCACGGCGTGCATGCAGCAGGCTCCTTTCGAGTGTCGATGCATGCCTCCGTTGGATCACGGCCGTACCCGAGGATTTGGAAGCGAGCAAGAAGCAGGCATTCAGGCAGATTCCGGCCTCCAGACTTTACATTGCTGAGCCTGGCTGGTGGCACAGAGATGGCACTCTCTCTGCAGGACGCATGCCTGGCACCTGGGGAGGTCGACGCCTGAATATCTGGTCGCCGAAGTCAGCACGCCCGACGCATGTGGGCAAGGGGCCAAGGGCTTTTTTTGCTTTTTTGCTTTTGGGGTGCGGACTGTCATGGTTTCTCCTGTATGTCTGAGTGTCTGCAGTACAACAAGAAGCTGAGCCAATGCGATGCCCTCCTGCACGAAATCCTGCAGGCAATTGAGGCTTGGGAGGCAGGTCGCCTGTAGACGGCCATGCCAGGACACTATCCGACACATGAGAGATGCGCAGCGGGTGAGAATACGAGTCAACACCTATGCCTCGATATGTTGACCCGGGCTGCTGCATGCGTGCATGTCTGTTCAACCCAAGATCAAGAGACGGAGGGTGTTGTCGGATGTGGCCCCTGGCATCAGACACCCTCTTCCGCGGGGTCCGAACGTGTCTCGCAGCCGTGTCTGCATACAATATATGCTGTGTTATGTCGGTTTGTGATAGACCCGTCTCGAGAACTTGAAGTATTCTCCCTGTCAAGAGAACCTCAAGCGTAGGTGACGGCTTTGACAGCTGTGAAGTATGGCTAGGTTCCTGGTGCTGGTGCTGGTGCTGGTGCTGGTGCTGGTGGTGCACTGGCTGCACCGTTTTCTCTTTTGGACTTGGCAGCATGGACAGGACAATGCATGCTGGGCCGATTTAGTCAGCAGCCGAGCGGAAGCAACGACTCCCCAAACCCAATCCTGGCAAGATGACAGCATTGCTCAATCCGGAAGTCGATCTCATGTTTGCAACTCTTGGTTCCTGCGCAAGGCAACATCTGCATCAACACATGGCCTGTTGATCCAGCTGCATCAAAACGCGTATATCGCATTCATTCGTTAACCGGTGACAACACAGGCAGCCACCCAGGCGCAAAGACGATCCACACAAAGACATGGTAGCCTGACGACGGACCCCAGCGCATTCGATCGATCCCTCCTTCGCCCTCCTCGGGGACGTTCCCAGGGAACCAAGGCCCTATGAAGACTTTTAGCCATTCTTGTGTCTGCTGCAGGTGACGTCTGCTTGGCATGGCTTCTCTCCCGTCGGTCTCGGTGTCATGGCCAATGCCGTGCCTCTGCGTCGTGCTATTGCTCGTCGCATGGCTTGACCAGGCCTGGGCGATGCGGCCCGACCGCATCGCGACCCTCCGCCACGAGACCGTCGAGATGTTCTACCACGGATATGACAATTACATGAGGGTGGCGTTTCCCGATGACGAGGTATGCTCGCAGCAGCGCCGTCGTGTCTGGCCTCGGGACTCTGCGCTGACATCCTGGCCCATAGCTTCGACCTCTCACATGCGCCCCTCTGACCAGGGACAGCGTTAACCCCAACAACTTTGGCCTGAACGATGTCCTCGGCAACTACTCCGTCACCCTCATTGATACCCTCTCGACCCTTGCTATACTAGCCTCTGCGCCCCCCGAGGACAAGGGCACCGGGGCCAAAGCCCTGCACGACTTCCAGAGTGGCGTGGCGGACCTGGTAGAACTGTACGGGGATGGGAGGCCGGGACCATCGGGTCTTGGGACACGGTCGAGAGGTTTCGACCTCGACAGCAAAATCCAGGTTTTTGAAACAGTCATCCGTGGGGTCGGAGGTCTGCTCAGCGCGCATCTTTTCGCCGTCGGGGAGTTGCCTATCAACGGCTACAACCCAAGACCCGCGGGTGAGACCGACCCTGAGAAACCCTTGGAGTTGCCCCCGATATCATGGCCCAATGGCTTCAAGTATGACGGGCAACTATTGCGCCTGGCCCTTGACCTTGCGCAGCGCCTCCTGCCAGCGTTCTACACCACCACAGGCATGCCGTATCCACGTGTCAACCTTCGCCATGGCATCCCGTTCTTCCCAAACTCGCCTCTGTTCCACGATGCCTCGGGTACCCAAGGCGCCAACACCCCAGGTCCTGCTGAGATTACGGAGACATGCAGTGCGGGAGCTGGCAGCCTGGTGCTAGAGTTCACCGTGTTGAGCAGGCTCACTGGCGACCCTCGGTTCGAGCAGATTGCCAAACGAGCTTTTTGGGCTGTTTGGAACCGGAGGAGTGATATTGGTCTCATAGGCGCTGGTGTTGATGCAGAGCATGGCAACTGGATTGGAGGCCATGCTGTCATCGGGGCCGGTGCTGACAGCTTTTTTGAATATGCGCTCAAGTCACACATCTTGCTCTCGGGTCATGAAATACCCAACGCTACCACTCCACGACCGCGTACTCCTGGCAACACCTGGCTAGATCCCAATGAGTTGTGGACACCGCTGACCGAGGAACAAAACTCGCCGGAGGCTTTTCTGGATGCCTGGCATCATGCACACGCCGCGATCAAGCACCACCAGTACGACGAGACGGGCCATCCGCACTATGTTAATGTTAATCTCCTCACTGGTTCCCAAGCCTCCCAATGGATCGATAGCCTGGGCGCATACTATCCCGGTCTTTTAATCTTGGCCGGAGAACTGGAGGAAGCTATTGAAACAAATTTGCTCCATGCCGCCTTGTGGACAAAGTACGCCGCGTTGCCTGAGCGGTGGTCTTTCAAAGAAAAACACGTCGAGGGCGGTCTGGGCTGGTGGCCGTTGCGGCCAGAATTCATCGAGTCAACCTATCATCTATACCGCGCTACCAAGGATTCTTGGTATTTATATGTTGGTGAAATGGTCATGCGCGACATCAATCGACGCTGTCGGACCGATTGTGGCTTTGCCGGGATTCAAAATGTTGTCACAGGAGAGCTGACCGACCGCATGGAGAGTTTCTTCCTTGGTGAGACAACCAAATATCTGTACCTGCTTTACGACGAGGGCCACCCCCTCAACTCATTGGACGCTGCTTATGTCTTCACCACTGAAGGACATCCTCTGATCATACCGAAGAAGTCAAAACGTCTCACAAAGACGAGACCTGTTCCACCCACAACGACTAAAGAGATCGCGTTGTTCTACTACGACGAGGGTTTCACGAACATGTGCCCGAAACCTCCTGAGCTCGTGCCTTTGACCGGATCGAGTATCACTACACGGACAGATATGTTCCACGCCGCCCACATGCTCGATCTGCACATGATGCCAAACATACACGCGGGCATAGAAGCTGGTGACAAACCTGGGACTTACAGGGCCAAAAGTAACCACACATACTTTCCCTGGACCCTGCCGCCTGCCATTCTACCCGGAAATGGCACTTGCGCCAAGATATCGGAGCCGGCTGAATACCACCTGGAGTTTGGAATGGTCGGCCAGAATGGTGTCTTTGACTCGATCATTGGGGCCCAAAACCTGGACCGAATCGATACGTATCATATCAGGGTCAATAGGCTGGCAGGTCTCAAGCTCACTATGCGGCTGGAAAACGGCCCCGACGGCGTTCAGGGGCTCAGAGTCACGAAGGTGAACGGTTTCGGCCTTGGGCGAGATGAGAACATCGTCTTCAATCGAGCCTTACTTGCGGACATATCTGATACGAAGTTCAAGCTCGTCAGAGATCTAACGACTGTCAAGATACATCAACTCTACCACGTGGACGTGGGTGCGAACGTGGAACCTGTAGACAATGTGTCTGCGAGTCAAGAGTCGTCCGAAGAAGTTCTCGGCAATGAGACTTCTGCATTCGAAGAGGATTACGCCACACCAGAAGAGCAATGCGCCCCTCCGGATGATGCAATGTTAGAGGAATACGATCCTTTTGGCGCCGATCACCACGGCCCAGACGATGCACCGCGAGCTCCCGAGACACTGGCGACCAACATTAACAGCCTTCTGCGCAATCTCTGGAACCAAATGCGCGACTCGTCGTCATCTTCAACCGTGGGACAGGCCCCATCCTCCAATGCGATCCAGGTCCTCAACACACACGGTCATCCTCTCAACATCGTCCTCAACGCCACAGCCATCACGCCAATCGGTATCGGCGCCGCCCCCTTGCCGTCTACTGATCTCCCAGCTGGGGCGCACATCCCGGCGTTTGGACCCGTCCCGCAGGCGGTGCTGCCGTGGACTACAGCCTACGGGGCCGGGCTTGCGTGCAATTCAGTCCTGCCGGAGGAGGCGCCGCGCGACCATCAGCTCATTGTGATCCGTAGGGGCGGCTGCACCTTCAGCGAGAAGCTTGCCAACATCCCGGCGTACAAGCCGTCGGGAACGTCGCTGCAGCTCGTGGTTGTTGTTTCGGACGACGAGGACGGCAGCGGCGAGGTGGGCATGACGCGGCCACTGCTGGCAGAGGAACAGCGCACGCCCAGCGGCGTCCTGCGCAGGCATCCCATCCCCATGGTCATGGTCGGCGGCGGCGAGGAGGCCTACCGCCGGCTGGCGACGGGCGGCATCGTCAGGGCTGGCATGAGCAGGAAATACGGCGTCGAAAGTGATGGCCGCAGGATAAGCAACGTTGTCATTGACGACGGGGAGATCAAGCGGCCGGGCTAGAAGTGGCCGGTTGATGTCGTCTACGCCCGACCGACTCCTTCCTCCTGGCTCACACGCTGGGAGGATTGGGTGATGGGTTTTCGAACGAGATAAAGCTTGCAACAGCGTGTGGTGTTTATGTGGCAACGTGGGTAGTGGACGCGGACGTCTTTCGTCCGAAGCGGGGAGGATGCCGTCCCGTTTTCCGTTTCTGCATCTGTCGGGTTGCTTTTCTCGTGTTCAAGTTTCTGGCATACCATACATTCCACATAGACATGTATCGTTTACCACAGCGTACATTAGCATCATAGCATATGATACCTCTCGTCAATCTTGCCTTGTACCATCTGACCACCCTGCATTTGTGCCGCGCTACCTCCTGTCCTACATCAACTGCGCATTCGGTCGCGCCGCGGGGCGATGAGGTACGGGAAAGGGCTGGGAGGATAAGCTCCAGCTATACGGGCCGTTTATGGGGACGCAGCGCGTGTTCGGACAGGTCTTGTGGCCCGCTCTTAACCGATCACCAACCGCAAGTCGCAGTGGAGTGACCCTTAACGCGTCGGGCGCTCGGAGACTTGTGGAAACGGTCGAAACGACTCAGGGTCTAGCAGACCAGGCTGGCATTGAATGTAGGTATGTGCCGCGTATGCGCCTTGGAGAGCTGTTGTGTGAGTGCCCCTACTGAAATTCTGCGGGCATTCGCAAGCAGTGCTTGTACACAGTACCAACGCAGGCGACTAGGATTGCAATGATCCGAAATGGTCTATTGCGAACAGCAGAACGGTCTAATGCATGTTTGACCGAGGTCCAATCTCATTAAAGCCATGTTGCTCTTCGACCACGAAAATGACACTGCCGACATGAACCCGAAACATGCTGGCAGAACTCGTCAAAAGATGAGCACTTTTCGAGACCTTGAACGCCGAAATCTATCCAGCCAAATGTCCGCCCAAACGTTCATATAGCGATCTAAATTTCCCCCGTCGACCCTTACCAATCGTACCACAATATGCACATTGATAGCCGTTCGATCTTGGCGTCCCACCCAGTCACCCACTGGGTTATCGCGGTCAGAACTCGTAGTTATGAGCAAAGACCAAGCAACGTGAAGAAAACCACGACAAATGAGCACAACGGAGTATAATCCGTCCAGCCTCAACGTAAAAATAAAAGCCTCTCGATTCAGAACGTAGTTATGTGAAAAAGGTCCCGGTCGGTCGAGGTGGGCGATAAGCCTAGCCCAGATGGTGAGATTTTGATATCGGGGCGTCGGACCGTTTGAACCGATGAGACCGGAGGTGAGGTGTGACCAAGCCTGGGCTAGACAGCTGTCGGTCTGACTTGGTCGAATCGGGCTTGGAAATCATCTTGATTGGGCGGCTTATTCGTTCACATCGAGCAGAGTCACGACAGGGACATTGTCTAGCTTGTCGCGTCCCTTGAGGAAGGGAATCTCAATGATAAAAAGGAAACCGACCAAGCTGCCTCCCAGCTGCTTGATAAGGTCGCCTGCGGCCGCGGCAGAGCCACCTGTTTGAAGGACTGTTAGATATGGCGCTCTTCCAGGGCGAGTTCCCAGCAGAGGAATAATCGGGCTCGGGGGCTGCGGGGTGAGAGGCTGAGTAGTTCCTACCAGTAGCAATAATGTCATCTACGACAAGGACCTTCTGGCCTGGCTTGATGACGCCTTCCTGCATCTGGAAGTAGTCGGCGCCGTACTCCTTCATGTACTCGGCGGTGACACAGGGCCCAGGCAGCTTGCCCTTCTTGCGGACAGGCACGAAGCTGGCGCCGAGTCGAAGAGCCAGGCTGGGGCCGAAGAGGAAGCCACGGGCGTCCAGGCCGACGATGACATCGGGCTTGATGGCGTTATCGGTGCCGCCAAAGTGGAGGAGCTGCAGCTCGAGGGAGCGGAGGAGAGTTGCGTGGACGGCAGGGTCGAGAAACCATGGCATGATATCCAGGAAGTTGATGCCGGGGATGGGGAAGTCGGGGAAGCGGCGCAGGGACTTCTCGAGGCTTATCTTTGCACCGGCGAGTTCGGCGGAGGTGGAGGAGGAGGCGGTGGGCTGTCGTCCCGAGGCATCTTGGGCGGCGGTGGTTGAGGAAGATGCAGAGGCGTCTGGGTTGGTGGCCAGGTTGCCTTGGGGCTCAGAGGCTGGTGGCATGGTGGAGAGGGGAAAAGAAGAAAAAGAAGAGGGACGGGCGAGGGAGAGGTGGTAAGAGAGGACGGTCGTTATCTAGGAAGAAAATTGTTGGCGCAGTGCACACAAGGCTAGAGCTGATGAGGAGGGGTGTGTGTCGCAAGGAGCTGGGTGTACGTGAGTAATTGCGCCCAAGGTTGCTGTACTTCGTACCTGCCCCAGCTGGTAACCGTAACTTGTATGTGGCGGGTGGTAACCAAGTAAGACAGAGGGCCGGAGACAGGGTGCGAATCAGGTAGCCTTCTCAAGTCAAGTACAAGCAGGGCAGATGCAGCAGCAGCAGCAGCAGCAGGAGACGCCAGCCCACTTGCGTTGGCGTATCGTGGCACGAGAAGGGCAGACAGTCTTCCTGTGCAACCCTATAGGCAATCTATAGAGGGCGTCCCAAACATACCTAGTGGCCCAAGCCAAGCAAGTTGCCCTGCACTGGTCTGCTTTGTCGTACTGTACTTGTACTTCTTGGGCGTGGTTCGTCTCGCGTCAACACCGGGCAGGGAGGGAGCGGGAAGGAATCCGAATTGACAGGCTTGCTGCCGAAGGAAGCATGAGGCGTCACAAGAAAACTCGGGCTATAGTGGTTTGCTAAGGGCAATAAGGAAGCTGTGCGGTTTACGGCAGGACGGAAAACGGAAAACGGAAAGAGAGAGAAAATTCAGACGGGCCTAACCGGGATGAGCAGCATGGGAGAGCCAGGCTACCCAGAGCAGTGTGGGTGGAGCGGTCTCAGACAGTCATTTTCGTGCAGTCGGTTGTGAGGACCAGAGCAATGCAATATGTAATGTCATGTCGTGATACTAGGTTTGAAAACCGACGGCCAGGTTGGGGGGCCTACATCTGTCGTTCCTGTGGCCCCACGGTATTTCCTGTGTGTTTGTGTGTCCGTGTTTCTGTATGTGTTTCTGTGCTTGCGCTTGTGCACCTGTCTCTGGCCGGGGCAGACAAGACAGGCCAAGGCCAGGTCAAGTCAAGACCTGCAACAGCGCACACCCCAGAGCTCTCCAATTCGACTGGCCGAATGGCTGGCTGGCTGGCTGAGAACAGCGAGCAGATACATAGTCCACAAAGGTTCTGTGCGACTTGGGTAGAGAAAGCTCCTTCCAGGATTGTACTAACGGACAGCAAATGGCAGGCCCGTGTCGGAGCAGGTGGCATGTGTTGGGGGATATGTGCTCGAGCAGGCAGGGCAGCCTGGGCAGGTCCCTCGATTTACCCCGCCAAAATTCCCAAAATTCTCCTGGACCCCACCTTCCACCTGCCGCTGCAGGTCGCACACTGCTGCGCAGCCCTCCGATAAGCTGCTGATGATGATGAAACATGACGACCATCGACATGAGGAGAGGCTGTCTGGCCGTGTGAGCAGGCAACTTTAACCAGGCCATTCAACCATCACGAATCCTCAAGACACCGCTGCAGGCATGCAACAGCATGCCACGGCCATGTCGCAGTACATCAAGTCCACCGTCGCTGGCTGGCCCGCCGGGCGCTTTGGCACCTCTTCATATTCCTCATTGGGCCCGCGAGAACTTGTTGTTTGTCGTTCCCAGCTCAGCACGAGCACAGCAGGAACGATGTGACTCGACATATGTCGGCATGGTCTCGGCAAGCTGCAGTCCCGAACAGGACCTCCCTCGCTCCCCATCTCCCTACCAGGCGCCCCAGGCTTACCTGTTGCCTAGGCTGTCTACGTGTACGTTGTACAGTACAGGAACCCTACCCAGACCTCCCCTTCCCTTCCCTGGCCGGCCTGGCTGACCCGTCACGATCCCGTCCTCTGCCTGCGAGCCTTCCCTGGTTGTCCGGCAGCAAATGCCCAGTGAGTGGACCTGTGCCCCTGAACTGCCCGCCTGTTGAAACGCCCATCCATGCCTCATCAGGTGCTTGTTCCTGTCGATGAGGGTCCGCCCCGCTGCAGTGAGGAACATCCACGACAACCCGGGACGTCGTCTGGAAGCCGCCCGAGAAGTCAGCTCCGCAGGTCGCAGGTCGCAGGTTGCAGGTTGCAGGTTGCATTGTGGCTGTCAACCACTTCCGCTTCACACCACCAGCTTTGTACGCTCTGAATGCTTGCAGCTCTGGGCAGATGGAGGGCCACCTCTCACGTCCAGAAAACATATCGG
The DNA here is from genome assembly GCA_023522825.1 of Diaporthe ampelina. Taxonomy (NCBI): domain Eukaryota; kingdom Fungi; phylum Ascomycota; class Sordariomycetes; order Diaporthales; family Diaporthaceae; genus Diaporthe; species Diaporthe ampelina. Next base: position 521,266 of record JAMFTM010000026.1, on the reverse strand, counting down.
CACCCACACCCACACCCGCGTCCCCATCCATCCCCAAACGAGACCGAGTCCAGACCCAGGTCCAGATCCTACAGCCTTTCGACGCCATCCCCACGCTTCCCCGACTCGCCTACATGCTGCCTGCTTGGATACGAGGCCTTCCGCTACACCCATACCGGCCCATCCCACTTGTAACGGCCCAGCCTCTGCTGCAGCCGGCCTAGAAAGCCTCGGGGCCTGCCTGAGGATTGCCCTCCATCACAGCCCTTTTAATTAACCCGTCCACCAGTCGCTGGCTCCAGCTGGCGATCCGGTCAACGCCGGCTGTCTGCCATGTTGAATCCGGAATCCGCAAATCTGACGTGTCTCTCTCGCCTAATGCCTGCTCTCCACCATTGCCTGTCCGACCTGCCACTCGTCCTCGGCACGCCGGCGACCCCTTCAATTTCATTCACCCATTGCCTTATCAGCATCATCTGTGGCGTGCTTCCCTGTACTGCCTTGCATCTCTCTCTGCGCGCACCCGTCGGGTATCGCCAACCGAGATCCACTGCCAGCCCTTGAAGGCACTTACCACTGACAGGTACGCTGTGTATTGCCAGACAGGCATTGAACCGTGTCATTGGTCGCGTCCGACGCAGTTCAACGCGCAGGGAGTTTCCTGCTACGTGGAATCCAACCTCTTAGATCAAAGTCATGGTCCTTGGAGGGGCCGTCAGTGACAATTCAGCGGCTTACGATTCGCATTACCACTCTGGGCGACGCCACGGTGGTTTTGAGCAGAAAGCTCGCATCCACCTTCAACATCATCCCTCTCACCGTCCCATGCTCCCCGTCCTTGATAATAAACACGGACCACCTGCCGTATGGGCCACTCAACCTACTTTTCTTGTTCCCTCTCAATGACAAGCCCGCTGTGTAAGCCTCGTTCTTTCCCAGGCCGAGGTACGCTCGAACTCTGGGTAACAAACCCCGACTTACCTCTGCCTCGTCTGAGAGTTTCACTTCGAAGTAGCCCGGAACGACATGGCAGGAGGGTGGTCGACTACGTGCTTCTTCCAAGTCATTCCTGCCGCACTGGTCGCAGTCACGTCACTCGATAATTCTAGCGCCGCCAGTGGTTTCATGGTCTTTCTGCATTAGTGTTCGTTCTAAGCATGGCTAGCTGTCAACAGGTGCAGTCAGCAAGACAGCCTAAGCGTCACGACTGGTTGTACTTCCATCAATATTTGGTTCCCCCCTCTTCACTATGACTCGACCTATTTCTCCATTCGTCTCGGAGACTTGAGTGCCCTTGACAATGTCTCACCGCCATTCTGACGGAAACATCAAGTCTTCGAGCCAGCTACACCCGCATGAATTAGAAAAGGTAGCTGCGACTGTTGCGCGGTCGGCAACAACCATTCACAAAGACGCGACACTGGCATCTGTTGAGAAGCCACTCTCGAATCCCCAGGCACGACCCAGATGGTCAACCAGCTTGGGCTTCCTCTATTGCCTTCCATAAGCGGGGGACTCTTGACAGAGACACCGGGACATACCAGTTCAGGTTTGCGTCCCGGGTCCCCCCTGGCCGCCTTCCCGCCTGACAAACGGCGCCGGTCCCGTCTGTGCGTTTCACCTGTGGATCTCCCGACGTTGGGCCGGGACGGTTGCGCCTAGTTGGGGGTTGCACCGCCGTATTCAAGCCGAAACTCACCGCAGTTCACGGCACCGTCCGCCCTGCCATGCCGAGAGGCTCTCCCGATGCTGATACAATAGAGGTGTACAACAAATCGGTCTTGGTTGAACGACAGGCCAAGCCAAGTGTTCCCCAGTGGACGCACTGATGACAGAGCAGCAAATTGGAGAGATGCCATGTAAAGTGTGTGAGAAATCAGTGCACAGATCCAAATTCTCCAAAACACATGATTGCGCTCAGTCCAACCACACCAAATGACGTTGTACTCTGTCGTTATATCATATGTGCATATACAATGGGTACGCTTCCCGACAGCATTCACTGCCCCACGAGTCTAATGTTGCGGCAATCAGCCAAGATCCAGCCTGGCGTTTCCGTGCGGCAGATTGCTTGATGTTGGACAACAGCTGCAGGCCGCCCGGATCTGCTACACTTTGGCAAATCTCTGTCATTTGTGATGTGCGATGAGACATCGGCGTGCAACCAGTGTTCCTCCCTCGCCTTTCTTAATGACACCTCGGCCGGGGGCAGGGTCTCTCGGTCCCAGCGGCCGAAAAGCCACAGCAACAGCCATGGCCCGGTATGCCTATCTCGGGACACCCGACCCCATCATCGGTCAGCGAAAGGTTATCCCAGAGGGGCTGGTGCATAACGGCAGCCTCGGAACCGTGCTGTCAAATAGACAACAGGCCAGTGTTCTCTGCTGCAGGAAACTAAATCGCGATCGGTGCACATTATCCCCTGACAAAAGATTGCGTCTCCTACATACTTTCCTCCGACATGCGCTTGCGTCTGACTGCAGCAGTAACAGTACACACACTTCCCCGGACGGTGCAAGTGCAGGGGGATACGAACATACATTTATCCTTCTATGGTTGGAAAAGACACAACTCCAAGTAAGCACAAACTATTTCAAGTGGAAAAGCAGAGCCATTCCGGGGTATCATTATGCGAACCTGAGTGCCTGCCGTCCTGCCGTCCTGCCGTCCTGCCTGCCCCTTCTACTGTCATTGTGTGACAGCTCAACCTTGAGCCAAAAGGAAATGAAGAAAAAGGCTGACAAGAGAAAATCGAGCTTCCGCTTCCGCGACCACGGCTGTCAGCTCCGTGTATCCGTGTGTGATGGAACCTGTCCCAGCGAGGCACGACAGCGGGCAACAGTTGTGCTACAGCCACACCGACCATGGCAGGCGATATACACGCCTGCCAAACTGCTCTTTTGGCCTGTTCCACGCGGCCGGCCTGCCTAGGCGCCCTCACCCGAAAAGGGGCTAAGACATTTCTGTCGCACAATTCTGGTCCGAATGTGCCAGGCAGTCCCCGCGTAATCAAACCTGCGTCAGCGGAACTGCAGCCTGACAATCGAGAACAACATATTCTGCAGCACATGTAGTACGACGACCACGCTTGTCGGCAGCAACTCCGGCCAGACCGCGAGGTCCAGGCTCCCCTCGGTAACCACGTTCACGCCGTAGATCCACTTGATCAGACCGGCCACGATGCAGCTTGCGACGAGTTCGCAGGCCCACGTCACGGCCGAGGCGTAGAAGGTCAGCTCGAAGGTGTAATCGTAGGGGTCCCCACTGACGGTGGAGTCATCCTCGTCGAAGCTGAAGTAGGGGTAGACGGCTTTGTTGGCGCCGAAATGCAGAGTCGCGACGCTGCCCAGGAAGCAGAGCATCGAGGCATTCTCCGCAACGAACCGGATGAACACGTTACGGACTCCGACTTTCTGGTAGGCGGCGTACGACTGACCGTTCATGCCGATGGCCGTCAGGAGCCAGTGGACCGGCGCGGAGAGGAGGATGGGCGTGAGGATGATGAGCCCGGATGAGGAGAGGATTTGAAGCAAAATGAACTGGCTTGGAGAGCGGAGTCGGGCATATAGCGCGCGGACGTAGGTCTGGTATGTTAGCATGAAGTAGCTGTGTTGCATCTTAGCTGCTGAGCTCAACGAGGTTCAGGGGAGACCCAGAGATCACTGACAGTTTGAAAACCCAACTCAAAGGGTAACTCCCCACCCTTTCGCCCTGGTTCCCGCCTAATATCCACCCGGTCAAACCGTCCAAGAGATACACAGTCGAGATCCAACCGTACACGTACACTATCGTGTCCAAGCTGTTGTGCGGTAATGTCCTGAGGTAGACCTCGGCGTACGCCTCCCCTATCACGAGCGCAAGCAATCCGATAAACAATGCCGTACAGAACCAGACGAAGCGCACGAACGAGGCGGGGAAGAAGCGCGGCTTGAGACGGACAGGGATACGGCGGCTCGGAGGAGCCTGAAGGGCTGGGACAGCACCGATGTTGAGCCCGCTCTCGTTCTCGTTCCACAGACGCTGGTCCGGCCGCCGTCGGCCGTTGGGCCTGAGCGCGGGCGAGTTCAGATCGTCCTCGCTTGCCCACCAGGAGGACGTGAAGATCCTCTGCGTCTCGGACAAGGAGTTTCGCAGCCCCATGTGGCGCTCCCTTGTGAGCAGGATGAAGCTCGCGATCACCACGGGCATGGCCATGATGCAGAACGTCCACGTGATCCAGACCGTGTTATGCACCATCAGGAACTCAGCCTCTGGTATGTAGTAGAGCACGATGGGCCCGACGGTGCCAAGAATCGCGATCATGCAGATCGTGAGCGGGAACCCCAGCGTCGACGGCCACCAGTTCAGGCTGTACAGGTTGAACACCTTGGTGATCCACGCCAGGGCCGTCAGGTTGTAGAAGGCGTAATATACGAAGAGGAAGAACCAGAAGTTAACCTCGGCCTTGGCCCTGCCGTGGCCTCGGGGCTTGCGATTCCCTGGATCTCCGCCGTGCCCGGGGGTGGAGCCGTCGTTGCCGCCTCCGGCTCCGGCTCCGTCGTCTGGGCCATCTCTGAGCGGATATTGTGGGAATGGAATCGCGCACCAGCCTACGGCCAGGGCGGCAGGGAGCACCACCAGCACAAACCACCGCGAGTACCACACGCTCGCGACCCTCCTCACGGCACCTTGCTTGGGGTTGATCCACAGGTCGTCCATCCTCTTCCACTTTTTCCTGCACCACGCGGCAAACCTCTTCCTCCGCCGCCTCCCGGCCTCGGCGCCATCGTAACCCTCGCCCGCGCCGTTCTCGTCGTCATAATCGTCGTCGCCGTCGGACTCGTCAGTTTCGTCGTCATCCCCCAGGCCCGCGGTCAGCAGGGCGGTGGCGCCATACCCGACGTGCACGCTGCCACGCCACGACGCGCGCGAGAGCAGGCCGAGGCTGCCGCGCCTGTTGCCGGCGCGCGTATCGGTCCGGGGGACGGCGCGGAAGCGGCCCAGCAGGGGGGACGAGTCGGTCGGGTAGCGTGATCGCTGCTCGTTGCCCTGCTCAAAGGAGAAGATGGTGGGCATGTCTCTGGGGGTGGGCGTGGGCGTGGGCGTCGTCGTGGGCTTGTGCTGGTGGGTGTGGTGGCTGTCCGGGCTGCTCGACCTGCGCAGGCTTGACTACAGCTTGGGGAGTCGCATTATCTCGAGGGCAGGTTTCCCTCTCGTTGCGGGAGAAGAAGGAGGGGAGGACAGAGATTTTCTTTGTTGCTTTTTCACACTCTTTTCCCCGGGGCCGCACAAGAGAGCGAAGGGAAGCGGAGTCACAGTGTCGGTGAGGATCTGCAGATGGCGGGTGGGTGTGGGCACGCGGTGGCAGGGTACAGTAGGTGTGGATCTTTCGATGTTGTGTCTGGTCTAAGTGCCGCGCCGGGGGATTATTTGGTTCCTGTCTGTGCTGGCAACTGGGCCGCTACAGGTGGGCCCCTTCCCAACTCAGTAGGATTGGCTTCGAAGCTTGGGTTTCCAAATCCAGGGGTGCAGGTGATAAGATAAGCGGTCGAGGCCGCTTTTAGCGCCCTTCTGGTTCTGAGTTCGACCGTTTCGAAAGGCCCGACGTCATTTTTACAAGGTCGCTTTGCATGTGACGGGGGACGTCGCAAACAGGTCAAGTTCTCGCTCGACTTCCTCTACCTGAGAACACAAAGTCGCCAAGTTCACCGACGCGGAAGCAATGCATCGATCACAACATCCGAGGTCAACTATCGTTTGTCATTTGGACAATAAGATGGACCGTTAAACTAGGTCCAGGGATGAATGACGATGTCACACCGGTACTGGAAAACTACGTGATGACCGGCGAACGTTGAATCAAAGACGCCCCGAGGTTCTGGTAGCCTCCCGTGCCTGACCACCGAGGAAGATCTTCCGGTCCATCGCACACTCATCCCTCCAATGTCTGCCCTTCACGGGTGTCTGATCGGTCCAGGACAGCACCCACCGTCTGGCGATTCCAACAGCAACCTCGTCGCCGTCGGTGCATGCGTCGTGCAGCAGGAGAACAGAGCACACGACATATTCCAAGTGCTGGAGGAGCTGCCGTCCTCGGAACAGTAATTCCTCTGTGTCGCACATGTTCTCCATAGCAATGAGCGCATGTATCTTGTTCGTCACTAAAACAGCCTCTTCGGGGAATTGGTCTCGGTAGCCGGCTTGGATCTTCTCAGCCCATGGTGCGAACACCGTCTGTATTGTTCGTCCGTTGTTCATCCGCTTGTCGGCGAGTACGCGGACGACATCATCGGCCATCACGCTTACCGTGCCCTCCCAAATTGGGCTAACGAGGTTGTCTCGATAGATCTTTGCGATGTTCAGGAGCCCACCATCCTCGTTGTTCTCACAGTATCCGACACCCCCAAGACTCTCCATGTGTTCCCTGAGGCCAAGAACTGATGCGACGCTGACCTGAGCTTTGATGACGGGTGTCAGAAGCCGGAACAGGGACACAAGCTCTGTTTTGTTTTGGGGGATCAACAAGGCCGCATTTGTGGGTTTGGCGACCATGTCCCAGTCTTGTTCCGTCGCTCCCAGCATGGCATGCCCGAAGAATGAGAAATGACAGGCGGCAGTGTACTTGACGGTATTGTCTGCCATCCAACGGAGATGTTGGGGGTTGTCTTGTAGAAGGCCCCCTCGGATCCCGCGGATCTTTGCGTAAGCACGAGAAATTTGCAAGCCTCGACTCCAGTAGCCCACGCCGCCCGCTGCGGTGTGCAACCTCGTGAGGTTCAATATGGTCGAGATCTCTCGAACGCCATGGCCCTCACGACCTATCAGCCATGCACGTACCCCCTTCAGCTCCAACTCAGCGGTCGGAAGCGACTTGGTGCCAAGCTTATCCTTCAGTCTCTGGAGGCGGATTCCATTCAGCTCCGTGAGAACTCGGTCACCAACCCGCTGCGACCTGCCCTGCACCACACGTCTCATTGGAGCCATGAAGAGCCCGAGGCCTGCATCTGTACGCGCGAGCATGAGCGCCACATCCGAGTCCGTGGCACTGCTGAACCACTTGAAGCCGTTGATTTCCCATGGCCCGAGTGGAAGCCCGTGGGCGTCGTGGTCATTCGGCATTCCAGAAGTCCTCGGTAGCCGCCTGGCTACAGTCTCCGTGCCGCTGACGTCGCTGCCGCCGGACCTCTCTGTCATCCATTGCCCCGCGGTCCAGGCCTCAGATGGATTCCGGGAGGTGAGTCGCCGGTAGGTCTCTTGCACGACTTTGTTTAATCCGGGCTGGTCCCCATCTTGGTCGTCAAGATGACTCCGCAGCAACTTGGCCGCGCCATCCGTCATTGCCGTTGGGCATCCGGTCATAGTTCCGGTACAGATCCATACGTGGCCAAGCCCAAATTGATGTATCCGGCGGTTGTAGTCCTTCCTAGTATCCTCATAGCCTACGGATACGAGTCCTTGTTCTTGGCCGATGCCCTTGAGTGCTTTCCACCCAGCCGTCGTCCAGAGAGGGTCGAACTTATTCTCCTTGCCAAATGTGTTGAATGGCTTCAGAGTTGGACGGTTCACCTCAGCATCAACAGCATGGGCTAATACACTCGGCTCTAGCGCGAGCCGGGAAAGATGGTGGATCGCTCGTGCGGGCTCAACTGTCGCTGGTGGCAGGTAGAGTTGGAGGACACGGGCAAGAGCAACATCATCTGACAGTTTTGGGTCAAAAGTTGCGGAAGCATCAGACTTTCTGCCAGTATCCGGCAGGGTGAAGAGAGGTGGTAAAATGGGGAGCTCTTGGAAGAAGCCGTCGACGGCGGAGGATGAGATAGGATTATTTGCCATTTTGTTCCTGTGCACTTGGACCGCATTCGTCAAAGGCCGTGAACTGTGTAGAAATTTTCCCTGTCGTCACTCAAATAAGGGGCTGGATGCGATTGAAACCCGAGCATGTTAGTTATTCATGATTTACAGAGGCTCGCGGCCGAGGTAAATAAGTCATTGGATGCACACCTTGGCAAAGAGAGCCGAGGCCCCCAATGGTGTTTCGCCCGAGTTATACCCAGCCCCGCACTCAGGTCCGAATACACGGAATTATTGGGCTGCTTCACCCAGCAGAGCTTCAAGCCAGGGTCGTAACAATTATTAGTTGGACCAGTCAAGAACCTACCTAGGTATAGTCTCTCTGCAAATGACACTTAGCCATTCGTTGAGCGCACATAACTTAGTATCACCGGCAGATTGGGTTAGTTAATTTTGCACTGCCATTGGTGTAAGTAAGCAAATAAGTATATTTTTCTTGACTGTACATACCGAAGATAAAAACTCTGTTATTGTGACGGTACGGGTTCATAAACTACTGGGAATAACCAATTGTCGAATTAGTTATTATAGTCTTTTGGCCGAGCGGTCTCTTGTGCCAGTAGTCAAGAGGTCCAACCGTCTCAGTTATCCTTAACAGATATTTTTGATGTTCATAAACAAGCGATTGTCCTTCGGGGAGCAGTTTCCTCATAGTACACTTTTCCAGACTTTTCGATAGTTGTCCGTCCAAGTGCATCTCCAGCTTCGACTGCGGACTTGAAGCCTCTATCTTGTGCAAGTTTTTGGAATTACGCTTCGGCAGGCTCGGTCATACTGCTGAGACGAAAGGCACCATCTGAAGTGACCCAAGGTGGAGGTGGTGTCCCACTTCAGCTGCTCGGCCATCTCGGTCGAGCCAAGTGATGCAGAACATAGCTCCTACCCAAATGCGGGTTGGTTTCGTTCTAAACCGGTACACATACGAAGCCTTACGTGATTCCTTCATATACTCCCACCAAAGGTCGCCCTGAAATGACTGCCTGGGGCTGATCACTGTTCCCGGCACGGTGTAGTCGTATTCAGCAGCAGTCGACTGAAACTATGCAGTATTAAAACACATTGCACATCCCAACTAGTTATCAGGCGTGTCATTAGAACTTGTCAACACTTGACTGGCTTGGCCATTCATTCCCGGGATAACGGCTCACTGCTTAGTCCCTGTTTCTCTCTCCACTGCGACAATGGCATCGGCATCCCCTGAGATTAGCTAGAAGTCGAGTCATTGAAAGTATTGACCAAAACCCATCCATCCACTTCTAAAGTCCTGTGGCAGGCGCGGAATGTTGCCTGTTGTAGACAATGTGCCTGATTGATTGGATGATTTACCAGTGGAGAGGCTGAATGATTGACTCAAGGATGTCTAGAGCGTCAGCATGCACTGCAGGGGTTGAACCTATCAAAGCCTCTTGCCAATACTACCGTTGCTCTGGAAGGATTCTGTACCGCGTCAACTCATTGGCTCAACGGCCGCCATGGCGCCGCTGAATGTCAGGGTTGTGTTTTAAGTACCGCGATAGCAGCCTGTATAATATGAAACCTCTCCCAGGTCAGAGCTGAACACTCCCGCCCAAGCTGTTGACCTTCGCCCTCAACAGCATCAAGACGACAAGCTTTTATGCTTGGGTTGAAGCGGTCTTATCCATGGCGCCCAAGCACTTCAGGGGAGATCCAGATGCCATAACCTCTCCAGAATCTTTCTCTGTTTTCGGCCTTGTACCTGAGAAAGATTTTGGGTATGGATCCAGACAAGCGGCTGGTGAGAATGTATTGTGAATCCTCGGTATCGCTCATGTCTGACTAAACAACTTGAAAGTCCCCGTCCCCGACGGTCACCGAAAGGCCAACCACCATACGGCGACAGAAGGTAGCAAGGGGCTTGGGGGCTTTGCGGTCACCGGCCTCATTAAGTGGTTGATCACAGCTCTGCTTCTGGCCGGATTCGTACTTGCCGTGCATTTTTACCAAGGAAGGGTCCTCAGTGACAACGAAAAGTCGATCTTCGAGTCCATTATCGTCACTCTAAGTCTAGTAGTTGGTCTCAATATTGCAAGCGCCCTCAAGGACATTGCAAAACATATGAGATGGTGGTTTCTCAGCCTTAAAAGACGGGGTTTGTCAGAGGTATGTAAACCCCATTTTCTCTTATGCCTGGGTCTCCGGGACTGACACTGAGAATATACGCAGGTCGAGCTCATTCTGCATAGCGACAGCTTGACTAGTGTCACCAAATTGATATGGAGGTCATCTTCAAGCACCACAAAGATGGTCTGTTTGGTGTGGCTTTTGCTGAATATCGTACGTGTCAGATCCATTGCACTAGGATGATGGAGTACTCTCGAGACTGACTTATAGTACACCTATTCAGGGGATGCAAGCCGCTATAGCTGTCACCAGCTTGACATTTCAGGCTGAGCCTCATGTTGATGATGTGTACCTGTTGGAGCAGGGTCAAATTTTTTTACCTAATATGAGCAATTTCGCGCGCGGTACAGGGCGCTTTTCAAGCCGTCGATCTGACCTGGATTCAACACTACAAAATTTGGGCGCCAGCATACTTGGGGATATCGGGAGCAGTTATAATTATTCTGCCCTTCCATCTGTGCCATTGTCGGGAGAACCTCTGGCCAAATTCCCCGCCATGTTTTGGAGAGCTGACGACCACTGGGAGTACCACTATCTCAACTCGGCGCTGGATTTTGTATCCGCTGGGACGAATTATGTGGCAGTCTACTCAGAAAGAAAAGTGTCATCGTCAGCCGTGTGCACGACGCCAGAGTACATCTCAACCGTCGACAGCGCCCAAGGGCTGATCCTCGTGAACCAAACAAGTGGCCGAAACTTCACCTTCGACTCCATCGCGCTGGGCCTGGAGTCCAACACCTACGCCTCGGTTCCAATACTAAGGCAACTGCGGACTGACCTCTGCGGATCAAGGGTAGGATGCAACAACACAGGCGAGTGCGGGCCAGGGTGCAGCACCGTACACGTGCTGGAGCCCAAGAGCGGCGAGGCCGTCCCGGGGACCTTCGACAGCCCGACAAGCAACTTCTTCTACTACGAGTGCAACGTCACCGTGTCTTCAGACCCAGCACCCACCTCGGATCTGGACAGCTTCACCCTCGCGCCCATGATGGCTGCCGCCGCCGCCCAGGCCATCGCACTCAACGGGGACGCCACACTCAACGGGCTGGATGCCCCGCTCAGCCGGAGCTATAACTGGGAGCTGCCCTTTGGCACGCCTTTTAACAACAGCGCGCCGGACATGGCGGACCAGATCGCGCGGTATGCCATTGGTGTCGTGGCTGCTGCTGCGTCGACGAACCCGCGCATGGCTGTCCAGGGCCGACCGCCGGCGCAAGGGGTGCGTTTGGAACTGCAGTCGCCGGTTGCTTTTGCGGTGATCATTGGGGTTGTGGCTGGCTTGCAGCTGTTGCTGACGATTATTGCTGCAGTGCTGGTTGGTAGAGTCTATGTTCCGCGTAATGGAGAGTGGATGACCAGGGAGGCATTGAAGCGCTTGTATTCATAATGAGATCGGTTTAGTGAAGACCTATAATTGTACAAGTCTACTTCGATCGCATCAGGACAGATATGTTACCGTGCGCGAGTGCAGGGCTGCAGAGCTGGGATATATCCCAATAGGATGGTCGCACATTGTCATTAATCTGACCTACGTCTGTTGAGGCAGACGTTGGGCTCTTGCCGGGATAATGCTCGGACTTGCCATCTGAGACCGTTGTACATTGACGACTGACAGTACTTGATCCACCGTGGTTGCCGCAATCCTGATGTTGCACTTGAGCAGCTTCGACAAGAGACTTGATTCCGACCACGCCATGACGACAGGTTGCTGATACGCTTGTTGCTTTTATTTCCAAGTCTAGAACCGTTCGGTCCATTCTATGTGGATGTGGATAGGAGCCAGTGTAAATCAGGCTCAGAAACCCTCCATATCATCGCCAAGTTCGCCTTCCTCCTCGTCGTATTCCTCTGAATCCCCATCTGCAGAACTGTCATCGTCACTGCTCTGTGCCTTGACCGTCGAAGCCGATTCGGTCAAGTCGTCCACCGCGTCGACATATTCCGCCTGTGAACTTTCTTCTGTCTGGGTATCCTTGACATCATCCGCAAACATGACTGCCTTGTTCGTCGGCGACTTGCTCGGGGGCTCCAAAACGTCTCCGCTCCATGGTTTGCACTCTTTGACCTGCTCCCCACACCGTAGACATGTCCAACCCTCGCCCTCTTCCCTTTCTATTCTCTGAGCGAGGCAGACGAAACAGTACACACAGCCGCAGGGGATTGTCTCGTAGGGGTTCGTGATATCTGTCTGCGCAGAGCCAACCACACCACTCGATGCCGCGGCGGCGAGAACTTCTTGTTCTGATGACGCTGAATTTTGATCCTGGTAGCATATGGCGCATGTCCTCTCGGGCAGGAACGAGTACTCGCCCTTCTTCTCCTCGCTGTCACCGTCGCCGCTGCTTGATATTGCATTCTTCGTCTTCCTCCATGTCCGACTTAGCCATCTCCGCCACTTATTTATGCCAATCAGAGGCAGGACGAAGAGCAGGAATTCTGTGAAGGCGTGCCAGACAAGCTGGCGGTTGAGGTATTCGAAGGAAACCTCACGGCTAACCTGGCTGGTGGGTGGAGCCAGCCTCATCCGCAGTATTCTATCCAGCAAGGTCCTGTACCGACCGTGCAGGAGGAACACCAGGAACGAGCCGAACGCCGCCACAGAGTGGACAGACTCGGCGGTGGAGGTCAGCCGCGACAACCTCTGAGCCCGAGGGCTTGGTGCGTCGAAGCCATTGTCCTGGTTCAGCAGCCAGTTCTCCAGCCTCGTCCAGCCGTACTTCCCCCCGACGGTGATCAGGCCGTAGAGTGACTTCTGCAGCTTCGTAGGCGGGACCAGCACGGGCCCGTCATGCCTCGCATCGGTATATTTCAGGTTCTGCAGGGCGGCGCCGTAGGTGGCGTCGTGGTCCCAGACGGTCAGCTTGAAGAGCAGGGCGCGCAGGACGAGCAATATCTCGGCGGACCACTCCTCCTTGAGGTTGCTGCCCAGGCCGCCGACGTACTTGAGGGCGTCCCCGACCTGATCGCGCAGCAGCTGGACGAGCTCCTCGTCCAGCAGCTCGGCGTCGACCTGGCCGACGCGGAAGGCGGGCCGGGTGCCGTCGGGCGACGAGACGGCGTCCCAGAGCGACAGGGCGGAGCCGCCGAGGCCCCTTAGGAGCGGCGATGGGTGTGACGAGATGCGGGAGCGCAGCTGGGAGGCGGACTGCTCGGCGGCGAGGCGTGCCTGGGCCTGGGCCTCGCGGGCGGCACGGCGCTCGGCAAGGCGCTGCTGGGCCTGGGCAAAGGTCGGATTGCTGCTCATTTGGGCGTCATGAACGAGCAAGGGCGCAAGATGGTGAGTCCTCTTGTGGCTGTGACATTGGACATTGGGGGGGAGGGAGCGGTCAGTCAGAGAGGCTGGCCCTCATGTCCTCTTTGAAGGGTTGGGATGACGGTGGTTGCGGTTGCGGTTGCGGTTGCGGTTGCGTGGTTCTTGCAGGTCAAAAGGCTTGGCCGAGTTGATGCCGAGGTCCCCCATATCAGGAGATTCCGGGGTCGAACGGCTGGGGTTGACCCCTGCAACCACATGCCAATTGCCTGCTGACTGCTACTTTTGGGGCCTGACTTCACAGCAGGTTTTGGTCACGAGTAGGTTCAGGATTCTTTTATATTTACGAGCACATCAGCTGAAGAGTGGAATGATTCCGATTCAAGCATGTCGTACAATCATGGCGCATCGTCCGTAGGGCTACAATTGGTGCTACGATGACGTCCCTCACGTCGGGTCCGATACTTGACCCGGCAGTGGGCAGACATTGCTCCTCATTGATCAGTGCTTTTCTTGGAGCCAGCTCGAATATGCGTGTAGTTCGTAACCTTCCTGCACAAGTCAGCCGTATCACATGCGATTTATATCCTGTCTGCAACCCTGAAGAACAAAGATATGATAAGTGATTGAAGACATATCCTAAAAGGAGACATACCACACCTCATGTACATGTATTCTGTTGTTACTCCCGACTTTTTCTCACCTCTCAATACTTGGTCCTGGACGGCAACAGCCTCATCTGAGCCGTCACATCCCCATCCAAGCCCAGTAAGCCATGGATCCACCGCAGTATCACAAAAAAGCTCTCGGGCTCTCCCATGTGCTTGCGGCCCTCGACCACCCTCGCCGCCTTTGGCGATCCATACCGCAGCGCCACATGAAGATCCTCGATCGGGAAGATCTCGTCGTTCTGCCCATTGACGATTAACACGTTCCTGCAACAAGGCTTCTCCAACGTTCCGTCGTTGACAAGCGAGAACTTGTGGGCCTCCTGGATGAACGACTCCAGTTCCGCGTGGCCAAACTTGTAGGCCAGCGTATTCGACAAGTCAAACGGATACTCAAGCTTGTTGGCATGCTTCAGCCACTCGCGGTCAAACATATGGTGCGCCCCTCCCCCGAGACTGATGCTGCCCAGCAGCCGGTCAGCGTGGGTGTGCGCAACCCGGAGCGCGTAGTATCCGCCCGTGGAGAAACCCCAGACAACCACCTTTCCGCCGTCCAGTTCCGCCTGCTCTCCGATCCAGTCCAGCACACTGGACCACTGCCGGTCCGGGCTTGTCGGGTCGCCCTTGACCGCAGGGGAGTCGCCCGTCCCGGGAATCTCCACCACCACCGTCGCCACGCCCTTGTCTAGCCAGCCGCGCTGCCAGACTGCGAGCTCGGTCCGATACCCGTCGAGGCCCGTAAATATCATCACCACTGGTGCCGGGCTTTGGGACGAGGCTCCCGGTGGTACGAGAAAGTTCACGGGGATGTCACGGCCTTCGGATTCCACCCGGTGCGTGTGGGGTATCTTGACCTCGCGGATAGGGTGTTCCATAAGTCTTTGAACATGATTAGCCGAGTTAGAGACGGCAGGGAGGAACTACACGTATACTCACGCTCCACCTTTGTAGAACGCTTCTTTGCCCAGGGTCCAGGCGAGACGCTGCTTTTCCGAACGAGGGGCTGGGAAACGGGCGATGCGATACAATGCTGAGCTCCGTAGATAGTACTCTGAAGCCTTCTCCCGCTCACCCGCCTCTTCCGCTCTGGCTGCAATCTCGGATAGCTCCTGGGCCTTGGGGAAGAACATCTCGGCGTACTCATCCCAGTTATACGGCTCTTTCAGCCCTTTCTGTTTGACAATGGTCATGATGAGTATCGCGTCTCGAGTTTAAGGCCGTCCTATCTTACCTTGATGATGTCTTCCGCAACTGGTTCGAAGTCCTTCACAGAACCAAACATGAACGGGTAAACTCCCATTGTACACTTAAGAGCCTTGGTAAGTATTGGAAGTTGGCAGGGCAAGCAACAAACAGTCACCCACAGGCGCTTTCCATTTAGTTTCCCACAGCTTCTCAAACGATTCATGATGGACACCGGGCTCCAGTATCGCGCGCCCGATGGCATACCTCTCGTGTGCTGCCTTCTTCTTGGCGCCGTGGGACCCACCGTTCGTCATCTTACCATTTGTCGCCATTTTCCAGAACTCGTTAAGGATATGTGGATGATCGAATTTTTTGAACGTTGCGTACACCCTGTCAGAAATAACTAAAGTTGAAGTTTGTAGCAGATTCTCATTCTCGGATGAACAGTCTCATGCGTCACCAGTTGCCCGTACACACCAAGACCTTGGCCTGTCAGCGGACATCCCCAACGGCGAAACACGAATGTCCGTACCACCTGAGAAGGGGAAATCCATGGGCTTCTGGAACGGACAAAGGTCTTTTTATGTGAAATCTTCCAATCACGGTTTCTTGGGCTCTATTTGATAAAGTCATGTGTTGTTGTGTGCAGCCTGGACCCTTCGAGCGGCTCGAACAAATAATGCCATTGTGCTGCATCTCTAGCTCCGTGCGCTGCACCTCCGTGCGTTTGTTGGACTCTGTGCGCAGACTCGCGATGACAAGAGAACAGCACGTAGCGAAGCACACTTGTCGGAACCAATACATTGACAGTCACCTGTGTGTACCTCTCTATCATATTACATATTTTCCGTACCTATCGTGAGCGGCTGTGGGAGGTTGCACCCAATAGTTCGTCATGCAGTTCCTACTCACATACTCAGAGAATCAATTGAGGTGTTCACCGCCACCCAGGCGTTGACTTTAGTCTGCAACACTAGCGCAACTAGCGCACCAGTCCATTGGGACAGTGTGTAGTCTAGTTCAGAGTCTTGAATATTATCACCGAGCACATCCGATGATGTCAAGCCAAAGGTTGTTTCCGTTTCGGTCCTGTGCCGTGCGGATGTCTGTATTATCTGACTTATTCCCGCAAATGAGCTCGAAACCTGATCGATGTTAGTCTCCCTCTGAAACATACTAGTGATAGTTCTGGATTCTTGGGGTGTAACTACCACTTGGTTCTGGATAGTGTAGGAGCAAAATCTTGATCAAGAATCTTGGTGTCCGGGGACGTGTGATTCATAGACCTATCTAGAGGCAGCTACTGCTTGAATTGACTTTGAGGAACCAGTTGACTCTTATAATCAACCAAGGCGCGGCAAGCTTGTCCGCCTTTCCGGCTTTGTTGGCACCCCAAGGCTACCCTGGCGCCCACGTATTTCCAACAGTAAAGCTCTTACGGAGCAGACGTCTTTTGCTTGACAGTTCTCAGAGTCCAAAATGGCAATTACAAGTCACTGCCACATAGTTTTGCACCATGCACATATCATGGATTCCCACGTCCACTCGGCTCTCAACATCTAGGTAGTCTCAGCCTCACAGCTTATTTGTATCGGAATAAAGCTTGCCACCTGGGAGTTTTGTTATTGACTAATTTACATTTGGAGTACTCAACATATTGGGAGCCAAAATACTAACCACCTTACTAGGAACGTTCTTCCTTGGCCCGCTTGAACCCGGTCTGCCAGATTAGTACAGAACCGACGTCACCGTCAGCGTCGGCCGATTTCGCGTCTTCGTGCCCATCGCATATTAATAAATCACGATCCAGATCGACCTCCTGCGAAGGATGATTGGGTTGGCGCTGACTCATTGCTTCCCTTCTGTGAATATCAACTGACAACCTCTAACACACTACGTTATAGGCTGACGAGCCAGGTAACCCTCCGGTTGTAGAGCAGTGGCTCCTAGTCGAGCCAGATCTGGTAGTGTTATGGTCCTTTTGTGTCGACGGTGAGCAACTCCAGGTCAGGAGTCAATACTAGCTCTCACTCTTCTCGCTTATACCTTGCAAGCTCCATCTGTCCAGCGAGCTCACACCAATTTCTCGCAGTAATCGTACGCCGGGGACCTTATACATCCGCTCCTCCAATTAGGCACACACACCATACCTAAAGCCACTCAGATTGGAAATTTTCGACAATTTGGGCCCTTTGGAGCTGTATAAAGACTCGCCACTGAGGATCTCGCGCTGATGGAGGATTCAAGGTCGCTCGTGCCCTAAAACCTTGTCATTTGCAAAAGTGAAAATCCTCACGCCACCTATCAAAAGCTAGCGCGTGAGCGCAAGGAAGTACAGACCAGGACAATCAACGAAATGAGGCAGTAGTATTCCTAGTATCAAGAGGACATGAAGATTCCACAACACAAGATACATCATGCCGAGGACGCTGAAGCTAAGACTCGAGTTCTGAAGGATGGTAAGCTGAGGCTCAGAAGCGTGGTGCCATTTTCTTACAGGGAAAGTTCAGCCCTACGGTTTCTTGATGGTGTGAGCACATGATACCAAATTTCCCAATCTGGTATCATAACCACCGAAAACGGAATACAGTCAGGGATCCACGCCTTCATCAAGTCTGACCCAATGGAGCCCAGCGTTGGCTGCGCTCCTGGGTTGCTACTGGCGATGCAGGCATCGGCCGCCAACAATGAGCAAGAGATTGATCGGATGGTGAGTTCGAAACGTGGGATATCTAGCTGCTCGCCATTCTTCCAAAGATTATATAAATGCAGGCCTTGCTTCGCGAAATTGTTGGTGAGTCTTGAGCACACACAGTTCTCCTCATCGCAATTATCACAAAGTCGTGACACTGAACACAACTGTAAGAACCACACACTTCCTCAAGAATATTGGACACAAAGAATGGAATCCAAGCTTCAAGATAAATCGGGGTCATCCCGCGAAGAGTACGAATACATTGTGGTTGGCTCAGGTCCAGGCGGCGGGCCTGTTGCTGCCAACCTCGCTCGTCAAGGGCGTAAAGTACTTCTCGTCGAGGCTGGTGATGACCAAGGCCAGAACATCTTTTACAAGATTCCGGCACTCTTCGGCAATTTCGAGGAAGACACAGCGCAGCGCTGGGACTTTTTCGTCAAGCACTATGATGACCCGGAGCAGGCTGCCAAGGATCCCAAGATGACTTGGGAGACACCCGACGGGAGCATCTTTGTCGGCACCAGCCCACCTCAAGGCTCAAAGCAGCTGGGCATTTACTACCCTCGCGCTGGAACGCTCGGGGGCTGTGCAGCCCACAACGCCCTTGTCGGCGTCCTGCCGCCTGCTGCAGACTGGGACCACATCGCCGAGATCACTGGTGACAAGTCCTGGGAGTACGGGAACGTCCGCCCTCTGTTCGAGCGACTTGAGCGCAATCGATACTTGCCTCCTGAAACGCTGGCCCATGGCTTTCACGGATACCTCGAGACCAACCTAGCCCACCATTCCAGTGTTGAGGCTGCGAAGCCGATTATGGACAGTGCCCTTGCTGTTCAGGGGCAGTCTGATGGCATCAAGCAAGACATCAACTCTAGCCTTCCTGAAGAGAAGGAGGGTGTTTACCGGCCAGCCATGACCATGTCTAAGCATGGTCGTCGATCCAGTGCAAGAGACTATCTCGTGGCCACTGTCAATGCCAAAGATTCCCGGGGCCACAGGAAGTATGCTCTGACTATTAGCACCTACAGTCTGGCCACCCGCCTTGTCTTTAAGGAATCATGCGATGGCAAGAAGCCCAAGGCTATCGGTGTTGAACTCCTCCAAGGGAAGAGTCTCTACAGAGCTGACCCTAGGTCCAACCCAGAGGTCGCAGGAGTCAAAAAGGTCGTCTACGCATCAAAAGAAGTGATCGTGGCAGGGGGCGTTTTCAACAGTCCGCAGTTGCTCCAGCTGAGCGGTATTGGTCCCAAAGATGACCTCCAGAAACTCGGAATCAAGGTTGTGGTCGACCTGCCAGGTGTTGGTACCAACATGCAGGACAACTACGAGTATGGTGTCGTCGGAGATGCTCCGACTTCGCTTTCTCCCTTGGCGAAGTCGACGTTTCTCACTGCCGGAGACCCTCTGCTAAAGGAATGGATCGAGACGGAATCGGGCGGTCCCTACGCCAGCAACTTGTAAGTGAATGTCAATTTATATCAAGTTCCTCGTCGACTGTCATTGGTCCGCTAGGGGGCAGAGCCCCGGGCAGTAGCTCCATGTTTGCTGACGTGATTATCGAATCACACAGAGTCCCGGTGAGTGTATTGCACAAGAGCACCGTAGCTGAGTCCCGCCGGCCCGATACGATGATATTCGGGGGCCCCTTCGCTTTCACAGGCTTCTTCCCGGGCTTTTCTGCAGCCCTGTCAAGCGGCTTGCGAAACGGTGAGAATTCTTGGACATGGGATGTATTGAAGATAGGCTCCCGGAACACAGCCGGAACCGTGAAGCTTAGGTCCAAGGATCCCCGCGATAGACCGGACATCAACTTCCGTTTCTTTAAGGAGGGAGGGAAGCAGGATCTCAAGGCGATGTACGAAGGCGTCGAGCTGGCGCGCAAGATCAATGACGGTCTCGACGGCTTCTCCGAGACTATCCCCGGGCCGGACGACAAGACGGAGAAACAGGTCACGGAGCGCATTAGGGACGAGGCTTTTGGCCACCACGCGACCAGCACGGTCGCGATCGGCGCAGACGATGACGCGATGGCGTGTCTTGACTCCAAGTTCCGTGTTCGCGGTGTGGACGGTCTTAGGGTCGTCGATGCCTCGGTCTTCCCCCGCGTGCCAGGCTCTTTTCCGACTCTTGCCATTTACATCTTGGCTGAGAAGGCTACAGAATTTATCCTAGCTGATGCGAGGAAGCATGGCGATGACAAAATCCTAGAGGGCGTTCGTGAGCTAGAGGTGCTTGAGGAAGACAGACACAACAACGCCATCGTCTTCGAGCAGGCCAAGCAAGAGCACGGTGTTTAGGTAGGCGCCAAAGCACAACCCCGAACCGTAGCTTTGGTCAATAACGGTAGTCAACAAGTAAACAGGCGGTGAGAGAATAACCAAGACCAACACGGGACAAGCTTTTGCAGATTCTTAGTCCATCCAATCAACCATTCATAGTGTGGAATTACTTATTTCAATTCAGATTGTTGTTTGCATTGCCTGCATTCTTATACCTATTAACTATAAAAAAGTCGAACTCAGACCGTAAACGTCAGCGAAGAGTAAATCTCGTGCGGCCTCCCTGCCCCCATAAGTTTTAAAGGATGCTGTTCAGGTTTTTCCTGATAGTGCCGGTGAGCTAGGGATACCTACCTCATGCATGGCGTATTATTGTGCTTGTGTCGACTCGCTCCTCCAATTTCGTTTCTGAATGCCCTCTTGAACGACGAACCCCTTTCGCAACCGCTCTTCCTTGCCCTCCTGCGTTTCCTCCTACGCTCATTCTGCATCGCCCTCCTCAGAAGAGCCTCATAGTGTTCATAAAGTTCTTCGTCCTCTATGTGTTGACCAGTAAAATCGTCTTCAAAGTCACCAATAGGGTCTGACGGCCGCTTGAGGAGCGAGACTGGAGCTTCACTCTGCTCGTCAAGTTCGCCGACCTCCATGCATCGATCAACAACGTCATCTGAAAAGCCACCAATAGACACTAATGGCCAGTCCCGGTCAGCAGGCGGGACCACATCCCGGGGTGGATGATCAATGGATATATCTATGGTTGTATAAACTGGTTCCGGGATACTAGCAACACTATTTCGTGTTGAGTCGTTGTCCATGTGGAAAGCGCTTCCCTGGCTGATACTGAGGACTTCTAATCGGTCACTGATTGAACTCAGGTCCTGAGTTTCATCTGACTCGACAGGAGCACTCCGGTCGTTGACTTGAAGATTCCTGAATTTGGTAGCTACGTCGGCAACATCACTCATGGAAGAGTCTTGAAATGACAGGCTGCCATCGGGCGTTGGATTTGAGATCCCCATGCGGATTTAGTTTCGTTGATGTTGTAGTATTCAATCCTTGTTTGGTGTTGTTACTATTTCTCAAGCGTTGTGGGATCAGCGGCTCATGGAGAGAATTTTGGAAAGAGTCAAACAGCAGAATAAATAGGGAGACAACCACATTAACTCGCAGGGATCTCAACACCTGGAGATATAATCGGAGTTCGATCAACAACATTTTTCGTGTGTTCTTAGCGACTACTAGTACAGCGCCGTAAAGACCAAAATTTGGACCAGGACTCAAAGATGCAACCAGACCGTCGCCATGCGCTACTAGTAAGTGCTCAGGCATCGGGATGACTATCATTAACAACAGGCCTGGCCACGTACCCTGACAGAATCCTCTACACTATTGTTGGAATTGTATTGTTTTTTTTTTTTAAAAAAAAGCTGGGTCTTTGAGCGTTTACCACTGTGTGAAGGGACCCTACGCCTTCGGGATGTATACGGATTAAGAACGAAACCAGGTAACAGCAGGCCTAGCACAAGCGGCACCATTGTGCAAAGACCAAGCAGCGGGATTATGCAACTATACATATACATATGACTTGGAATGGTCGAACTAGCAATAACCTTCAGGTCGCTGGCCATTTCCAAGTCCCTAAGCACAAGCCAGATGATGACCATGAGTAGGCTTCTTCTAGTCACTGAGTGTCCATTCACCAATACCTATTTCAGAGATTCTAGAGTATGTGGATACTTTGAGAGTGTTTAGAACAAAAGATGAGAGATTGTTTATGATAGAGTCCGTAAAACTTCTCGCAGGCATATCCATTAGCAACAAGTCTCATCCCGGAGCGAACAGAAGCCTGGACAATGCAAAAAGCACATCATGAGGGATTTTTGCATCATACATTGTCGCTGGCATTTATTTTGGATAATGTTATTTGTCAAGAGTACCTGTTCTGGCAAATATCGTGTATATTCCATCAATACGAATAAGACTTACTACCGTTACCCGTAGGTTCATAATCTCATTAACATCCACCTGAAATCCACCACTGCTCACTCGTCAACCAAGGTGACCGGTGCATCTTCTCCAACTCTATCCCGCTGTGACTCCCCTGGGTATCACCCTTCCTCCATAAAAAAAAGCCAGCTCACAGATTTAGTGCATCCAGAAGCCCAGGACACCAGCGCCGACCACAGTCAGGAACACCTTCATGCCACCGCCGAGGGGCTCCAGGCCAGGCGCGCCAGCAACTGTGACGCCGGTTCCGGTGGCCGCGGCGCCGGTGCCGGTCGGGGTCGTCGCCGTCCGGGTGCCGGTGGTGACGATAGTGCTCGAACCGCTGGTGACGGTGCTGGTGAAGGTGCTGGGGCTGGTGGCCCCGGAGCCTCCGGTGGGCGCGGCGACAGCTCCGCCAGTGATGGTGGTAGTCAGCTGATTGGCGTTGTCAGGGCGAGTGGCGGAGACGACGATGCCGTTGGCCGCATTGGCGTCCGAGGCCGAGTAGGTTGCGCCGGAGAAACCGCAACGGCTCACGATCTCGTTGATGCTGCGGGGCCGTGATTAGTACTCATCAAATTAGGGCCCATGAGCTTGCTGAGAAGGCGCCACTTACTCCCTGTTGTTGTCGTCGGGCCTGTCATCGGCGTCGTTGTCGTCGTCCGTGTCGACAACGGTGTTCTGCTGCATGCAGCTCTGGCACAGGCCGGCGAACCGCTGGACGTCGAAGCTGTTGTTGGTGCAGAGGCATTGCAGCTGCAGACGGTCCTCGGTCAAGTCGTCGGGGACACGGTCATCATCGACGTCGCAGGTGCGGCTTAGCTCCAGAACGGGCCGGCAGATGGACGTGCACTGAGTAGAGATGTCCTCTGAGTCGAGCTGGAGGTCGGCCTTGACGGCGACGAAGAGGATGGCGGAGAGCAGAGCGGCGGAGTGCATTATGTCAGAGTTAAGTAGACGTATTATTCAAGAAGAGTCTGGTTATTCTGATGTTGAAGGTTTTGGTGCAAGTCGTTTGTCTGAACTGTTGCTTATGAGGCGTTATTGGTCTTGATAGTGATGATGGATGGGATGCCAGTCGCATGAAGTCCTCGAGATTGCCCTTTATTTATGTCACTCCCCATCATCATGGTCCCCATCGAGATTGAGCTTGGTATGCCAAGTCCATGAGTATTCATAGCAACGACAATCTGCCAACGCAGATCCCAACCAAGTCCCTCGACAGCGACGGCCTGTACACGAGTCGCCTTGGCCCCATCGCTCGACCAATGCCACAACTGAGGAGCTGTGAGGCCAAGTTGGGCAGGGAGAACTCAATTCTCGCTCGGCAGCAAGGCTCAGACTGCCGTGGTGCAGAAGGTCCAGCCGATCCGCTGAGGCCAGGCCTGGCTGTGTGTACCATCGTGGGGCCCCGCCAGCTTTGCTTTGCTTTGCTTTGCTTGGTCGCTGGCTGGCTGGCTGGCTGGATGCGATGGAGATCACCGTCCTCACGTGTTGTCGCCATGACCCGCCTCCCTGCAGCCTTAAGAAACCTTGTCAAGCTGGAACAACGGCGCGATGTGGCACTCGTCATCGCGAGGCGAGTGGGAAAACAACCCGTGCCGTCGAACCAGCTGCCGAGCCGTCACCCGGTAGTGGGACAAAGCTGGGGTCGATCTGTGCAGCGCTGCCAAGCTGCAGAGCCACGATGGCCACACAATGCCTTGCTGGAGGTTGTTCTTGGCCTTAGGTAAGTGCGCCTGACTAGCAAGGAGGCATTCATCTGCTGTACCAGAGTTGCTTGACATGACGGAGCGCCGTCACTGGTTCATCTGCGCGACGTCAGCCCCTTCTTGTGGAGGGCGGCCCTGTCGACTTGGCAAATTCGAAGCCCCTTGCCCCCCCATGGTTGCTCACATATCACCCTGGAGCCATCTCATAACACATCGGTGAAGGTTTTTGGCTTTAAGGTTAAAGCTATGCTTGGCACCTTTGCCCATCGCAACTTCAACTGCCGTCTGATGGGGTGCTTTTCGGGACGACCGCCTCGCCTTCACCCGAGATCAGCAGTTTGGTTGCGCGGCCATGGTGCATATCCAGCGTTGTGTGCGCGAATACGTCGTATTGGTGTGTTGTTAGCAGATGGCTGTGTTTCAGCTCCAAGCGTTGTGTTTGGTTCCAGAACAAACCAAACGCCTGACTAGCCAGAGCTAGAGTGTCCCGCCCCTCCACGTCCGACCCCAACCCATCCAGCCTTCTCCGCGAATGTTCTTCTCTGCCCCCGACATTTCCATCGGCTGTAGCCGTCGATCCTGGTGGGTGCGTTGCATCATCTCAACGTCTTCGCTCCTGGCCGCCCCCGACTTCCGTCCAACTCGTCGGAACCCGGTGTGTCTAAATATAGCCACCGACCTCCGACCCTCCGCTTCTGGTCGCGTGACCCGGCACTGACCCTCTGGTGAAAGGCTTGGGTAGGGTGAGCCTGATCAAACATATTCACAGGATAGCCTGTAAGAATTCGCTGGTACCAACGTCACCAGAGCAGTATGCGAGACCGTTAGCGGGGGCATGATTTATGGATTTCACCTCAGCGAGTCCCTGTTCGTGGTTCAAAGTCAAGGAAGGCCTAGAAGCCCCGGCATGGCTGAGATGCGTCTTGCTTCGTCTGCCCAGTCCAGTCGCGGCTTGTGCCCTCCTTGGGATGGCGTGACAAGGCAGCAAGAGGCGCGCGGCAGCCGTGCTCGGACTTGCCTGAACTCTCGGCCTCTGCTGCTCACTTGCGTCCAATCTAGATCAAGTGTGCGAAGAAAACCAGTTTTCAGTTGACCTGCCATTGCAAGTGACAATCATTGTCTTGGTCCTCACGTAATCCATGAGGAATGTGCTTCTAAACCTAGCTGAATGGTTGCACGTGGCTAGCATGAGACGAGCTGGTTGGAGTTCTCCACGTTTTCCCTGTCCTAATCTTTTTTTTCTCTTCGTCATTTCCTAGGTAACCACATATCGTACATTTTGCGGTCCGTCACCAGCCTCTTCCCCCAATTCCGCTCAAGCCTCTCGAAGTCACTGAGCTTGGAGACCGAGTGAAACAACCGAACAAGGCTAAACCGTCCCAGAAGTTGCCAGAAGTTGCACCATGCGCCCGACGCTTGTGTATGATGAGTAACAGTGAAAACAAGAACAATGACAGAATCTACAAGGTTCTGAGAAAAATGGATACGCCAAGCATGGCCTCACGTTATGCTTATCGCAGAAGAGCCGGCCAGAGAAAGGAAAATGCAATTGTGGGAGTGGGCCGCCTTCCTCCGAAATAAATAGTGGGTACAAGTGAGGGTTTTTGTACAAGATGTCCTTGTTTGAGATGGCGCTTAGATGGCTGTATAAAGTGTGTGGGTATCTTGAAAGGACGAGACGATCGTATATCTATCGACGGGTGGTCGAGATGCTGAGATGCCGAGAGAATCATGGTATGCAGTGCGGCCGAGTAGGTCCTCGCGTTATCGCCCGCGAGGCCGACGTCGCATGCAAGTACCTTGCCATTAATCAAATTAGAATTACGTGTAAGTTCGTCCTGTCGTCGGCCGTCCGGTCGGCGGTCGCCCCGTAGTTGGCCGACTGGATGCCGGCCGACTCGACGGTGGGCGGTCCATCCTCTTGCCGTCGAGGAACTGTGGGCTCCGTTGGTCATAGTAGTGGTTAACGGGCTGCTGGCGCCTTCTCTCCTCGAACGCTGCCCGCTCTTCCTCGTCAAGCGAGAACGCCTTCTTCAGCCAGCCAAAAGCGCTACGCTTCTTCTTGACCGTTCGGTTGGTGCCGGAGCTGTCCTGGGTCATCGTTGTCACGTTGCTGAGCATGCTCATACCCATCTGCGACGGCGCGTTGCGTTGGTGATTCCCAGGCCTGTTGCCAACCGTTCCGGCTGTGTGAGGGCGTTGCTGCAATGGCGAATGAGGGCTGGCTTGGACAGGGCGGAAATACTGGTGTTCGGACGCGGGTGACGGTATTAGGTTCGGAAATGTTGGTGGTGTGTAATCAACGTTGATATAGCGTTTCGCAGAGTCGTTATTGTAAGGTCCATCGGCCTCGGAGCCGCGAGCGGAATCCTGAGGTCGGTTACTACGTGGCGAGCCCTGCACCGAGCCCCCTGGGGTGGGGAAACGTGGTAGCTGAAGATCTAGCGCGTTGGCCGCCGGTACGTGAATGTCCTTTGGCAGTTCGATCTTGAGTGACACCCGGTCTCTCAAGGAAGTCCGGTGAGAAGACTTGGCCTCCAGCTCATGCGGTTCCGACCCCTGCCTTTGCTTGATCTGCAGGGGCTTTGGGTGAGGGTCCGGATGGGGTGCTGCCCTGTGCGTGGAACGCGGAGGAGGTAGCGGGACGATGATGGCGGACTCGCGCAACCAATCCTCCGACTCAGTGTCGTCATCATCCTCCTCGGCCTCGATGTGAATGCTTATCTCCTCTGGCGTGGGCCGTGGTGCGGCCGAGACTCGCGGGGACGGTATTGGTGCGGGGGGCACTGGCGTGTAGGTCCTTGGCTGCAGGATAAACAACCCGTTGTCGTTGTCGTTGCTGTCGTCGGCTGAGCTCTCTGATTCAGATTCTTCATCGCTCGACTCGTCAACTTCGGCGGCCTCGTCATGCTGGGCTACTTGCTCAACCACAAGTTCTGGTATTGATTTTGAGGTTTCCGGGGGAGTGTACTCGAATGCAGGGAGGCTATCCCTCATCGTATCGGAATCTTGTGTCATTCTCTTTGCCGATCTCGTAGGGAGCTCAAAGCAGACAGGGCTCTCGGGAGCCTCGAGTAGAGAGGTCATCGGCGCCCCGAAGTACAGCGTTTTGATGCGCGGAGGGGCATCGATCTTGGACATTGGGGGCGAGGGCGGCGGTGTAGCGTGCGCTGGGCTATCGGGGGCGCGGGACATAGGTCGCCCATCCGGGTCCGAATATGGTTCCAGCGTGAACTTGTCACTGTCAGTATGGAAGATACCTTTTCGAGGTCCAGAGGGATGGGCGGAACTCACTCTAGTCCGTCGACTGACCTCCCCAGCCCTCTTATCAATCTCCACAATCATTGTGCTGAGACGAACACAGAGGCCGCTGAGGAGGGTGCTTTGTGACTCCAGGGCCGTGAAGGCATTGAACCAGCCTTCCGTATTGCCCTTCATCGCATCGAACACGTCTACCACGTCAGGTCGCTCCTGCCGCCACTGGCCCTTCTCATTCTCTGTCAAATAGTGCGAAAACTGCTTGGCTGCACGGAGACCCTCAGACGTATCGCGGATGGTCTGTGTATGCGCGGTCGAGGTCCGGGAGAGGATGTGCTCGATTTTGACATTTCCTTCAACGATCTGAAGACGGAATTTCCGGTTTTCCAGCATCTGCTCAAAGATCTCCATGTTCTCCATTGGCAATTTCAAAAAGTCAAGCCTCTCGTTCAGGTCCTGGGTCGCCAACCTCACGTCTTCCATTGCCGCCTCTAGAAATTCGTCGACTTCGTCGATGTGGCCCTGCAGTATGGAGAGGACCTGAGCGTTGCTGTTGGCCATGCCATTTATGAGCAGGTACACGCCGAACGATATCTGAGCCATCAGTTTCCTGAGCTCATGGCACTTCTGGCCGGGTCGGAAGCGCCAGAGGCGGTTCGGCGGTCCTTCAGACTTATCCTCGTCAAGCAATTTCTCCCGCCGTGCTTTTGCGTCGAGGGTTTTCAATTTTGGCTTCTGCTCGAGGCTGCCCGCGGTAGCCTCCTCCAGGGATTCTGCAAAGGCGTCCTGCATAGACGCAATAGGATGCAGGGGGATGTTGGGACGGCCTGATGGGGCCGGGCTCGGGGGCTCCTCCTCAGCGTCCAGGTAGCCGTCATCATCGTCCGAGGAGTCATCGAAGTGGCTTATTGTGGTTCGGCACGGGCTCCTTGTGTCACTCCGGTCAGGAAGTGGCTCGGGCGCGAGGTGCACCGGGAAGGGGTCGTTGTGGCCCATGGGGCGCGAGACGGTGGTGGTGGTCATGGTGCACAGCAGGGAATGATGGCTCGCTTCGATGCCAGCCTAGACCGGCGTGTCTGTGACCATCGGCAAACGGACGTGGGGGATTCGACGGGATCGACGGGCGTGGTTGTCGTCGGAGAGTAAGTCGGGCAATGTTACAAGAGGCAACAGCAGCCAACCGTCGGCCCACGCAGCCAGCCGCACTGCAGACTCCCGGGAAACGAGCCTGTCGCTCACACAAGACAGGTGACAGAACGGCAGGTGTTGTACAAATCGAGGGGCAGGCTCCAAGGTGTGTCCTGACTCAAGCGCTGCTGATCACCCGGGCGTAACCTCCCTTGCGGTGCATGTGAAGGCAGTGAAGTTCCAAAAAAAGGATGGGCAAGTCAGCAGAAGGCGTTGATCCTCACAGGCATGATTCGGTCATGAGAGAGGCGCAAGGTGAAGGCGACTGAGGCGATTCTGTCCGAGGCAGGCGGCGGGAGAGGTGAGAATTGAGGGAGGAGAGAAGGATGTGTGATCAGAGAGGCCCGGCCGCGGGTTTGCTGCTAGTGATGGACGAAGTTAAGGGTAGGATGGATTAACGGGCGCGCGACGTTGGCGACAGCAGTTTGATGACAGCGGTGGGTTCCAAGTGATAGTCCGACCGAGCTTGGACTAACGAGAGGCTGAGGAGATTAAGGTTTGTATTAGCTGGGACCGGCTGGAGCACTGGAGCACTGGAGCGAAGCGGCGCCGGAAAACTAGGGGGGCTCTAGGCGGAGGAGAGAGCCGCAGGTTTGCACTATTGTAAAATGAAGGGCGAGGGTTGTATTAGGGCCTGTTCTCGGTATTGCAAGGCTGCTTGGGTGGGCGTGGGCGAGGAAGTGGTAGCGGTGGTGGATGTCGAAAGAAGTGGAAACGAATGTGAAGGGATGTGGACGTGGGTTGTGGTTGGGGTTTGTGGTGGTCAGAAACGGCGAGGAAGGAAGAGAGGAGGACTCGTTGCTTTCCCACTGGTGGCTTGGGACATAAGCTCGGAGCCCTGCAGTCAAGACAATAGCAAAATGCTAGATGCTAGATGCGGATAATAAGGAAGCACAGCACACACACACACACACACACACACACACACAAACACACACAGGCACACGCTCACGCATCGCCGATTTAATCAATGACAGCCAACGATGTTGTGTCTCTTTGATGTCTGCTGCTGCTGCTGCTGCTGCTGCTGCTGCCACTGGCGCTGGCCTCGGTGTCGGCCCAGGATGTTCGCACCCAGCGCTCACCGAGGTCACCCTCCTCTGTCTGTCTGTCTGTCTGTCTGTCTCTCTCTCTCTCTCTCTCTTATACACACACACACACACACAGAGTCTTGTCCTCTCACTTACAGTGCACACCCACACCGAGACCTGATCAACCAGTGTGCTGTGCTGTGCTATGCTGTGCCGTGCCGCGCCGTGGGAAGGGGGGCCTGTCTGGGCCTGCAGTGTAGTGGTCAGGTGAGGGCGGAGGGTGTCAAGGTTTCGCGGCTGCAGGTGGAGGACAAAAAAAGGGGCCCCCATCCCTTCAACCCGGTAAGCGAGCAAAACAAGCGGAGTCTGTTCGCCAGGTCATCCGAAGTCTTGGTTCGAGGTCGAGGTCCAACCGCAGCGATCAGCGGCGTAGCGAGACGACGGGCAGAACGGGCAGAACGGGCGAAGGATCCCACCCAAGGGCCCCAGGGGGTCCAAGCTCCTCGTGGCAGCGTGGCAGCGTGGCATCTGCGCCGTCCCATGACCCCAGGACCAATTTCTCAGAAGGGCCATCGTCCCGTCCGAACTGGCAGGACCAGGACAAGACTGGTCTCGTTCGAGCAAGTCGGGCCTGGGCAGCGTGCCATCGACGACACTCTGGCTGCGTATGGCACCGGTGGTCGTGGACAACCAAGATAAGCCGTTGGGGCCAAAACCTTGTCGGAGGATTGGCTGCTGGGCTGCTGGGTCTTGTACCGTTGTATTTCATTACGAGGAATGGTAGCCAATATCAGCCTAGCCTGGCTGGGGGCCAGCTGGGATGACCAGTCTACCAGCTCGTCTAGCCGTTGGTCTTTCCTGGATTGGGGTCCAGCATTCGTCATTCTGGGATATTGTACGACTGGATATGGACATGTCTTTTGACAACCCGGGCGGCAGTACTCTCGTCTGCTGTTGATATCCGCGGACGGATCCCACACGGTTTCGATGCTGTGCACTTAGACACAGTATTGCCTGCCTCGCCAAATCTCCGCCGCCCATGGTCCTCCCTGGGAGGGGCCGATGATGCATTATGGGACGATTGATTGAATTGGAGGGAACCAGTGGGGAAGCCACGACCTCTTCGAGTGGTCCCTTCCGTCAAAGTGGCACCTGGCCGACTGCCCTGCCGACCGTCGCCGTCTGTGTGCAGTACTATATCTCGCCTGTCGATGATGTGGAGATGTGTGACTGATCGCCAAATCTTGGTACTGAACCCATATCCCACACTATTTCCGTCTCGCAATTGGGGCTCCCAGGAGCAAACCGTGCAGCAGTGCTGCCACCGCGCATCAGTCGAAAGAAGGGACGTGGTAACCACTGATGAATGCTGAATGTGCACTCATCACTCATCACTCATCCTCACTACACAGTATTCGCAGTCGTGCCCCGTATCCCCCCTGAGCGGTTTGTGGTACAGGCTGGGGTAATCCTAGCCCCCACCCCACCCCCTGCCCAACCATCGGACTGATAGCCGCGCCCCTGGGCCGCGCCTGTACATCTCTGCGCTAGCTTCGACGAAAAGCTCGGGGCCCTGAGCTCTAGACCACCACGGCACCACGGGTGGTGTGCTGGGCCCTGCAGGGGATTGATCACAAGTACCTGGGTACTTCGAACTGCGGTATAGCGCAGTGGTGTTGTTGGTCCAACCACAGCCTCCCGAGGCGTTTGGCCCATTGGCACTGACTCCGTGGGGCCCTCCAATGGTCTGGATATTAGGTATTGCTTGCCCGGGTCTTCAGGGCCTCTCCCTGGAATCTGTCCATTGTCTCCTTTCCCCCCTCATCTTTATTTCAGGCAACAATCGAGGAGGTGGAATGAGGTGAAAAATTCAGATAGGGAAAAATCACTCGCTTGCGCACCCGACTCGGTGTTGCCGCAGACTTTCGCCCCCAGCGGAGTTGTGAACAATTTCTCTGCAAGGAAGGCATGCCGTTGGGGAGCACAATTCTAGGGGTTCTCAATCTATCCGCGTGCGGGATCCCTGAGCCTCCAAGGTTCTTGCACCGGAGAAAATCTCAGCGCTAGGAGCCGCAAGTCCCTCCACGAGCCCCCTAGCAGCCTGGCCTGCCTGGCCTGCATGGCCTGCCTGGCTGGAGATGCCCGATGCCCGCCGAGATTCGCCTTGTTTCCGGGTCGTCCCTCGGCTCCGGAGCCCAATTGCTTGCTCTGCCTTGTCTGCCCATGGCGCCGGCCAGAAATGCAAGACCTGCCCGAGGCTTGCAGAGACACCGGCCCATGCAGTCATCAAATATCTGCCCTGCAGAAGTGCGCGAGACATCCAACCGGCCGCCTGTCATTCGCAAGCCACAACCATGAACCCGACAGCGCACCGCATATATGCTGAGGCACCTTGCACAGGGCGCTGACCGCGGCGCGCAAGGGCCGGGTGGGCCATGTGCCAACGCTCACTGGCGAATGGCGAAACTAAGACGACCACCATCTATCTACCTGCATGACCGCCGTGTTTACGAGGCTTTGTGTCTAGATCGTCTGCTCCGTAGCGGACTTCTTTCCGTGGGTGCTGCTTATGGCGCTGAGACAACAAGGTTTCGCAAGGGCCCGAGAAGCAGTTGAGACAGCCAGAGCCGTGTCTCGTACGCTGACGCAGCGGCAAACCTGACTTGTCGAATCCCTCCTGTTCCAGTAGGCGACCAAAATGTGCCAATACTCCAGAGGGGAACTGTAGTACTGTTGTAGTGGCCCAAAGAGTCTCGAGTGGCCCCTTGCCGGGGGCCCCCTGGAACAACGGGCATACTCACGAGCAGATTGATAGCGGTGGAGGTGATCCATTGGGCAGCACACGCGGTCCGGGCGTAGCGAGGCGACTTTGACAGGATGGTGATATCAACTCCGGGCGTGATGGTGCCAGTCGACGGCACAATGGTTTGACAGCTTGGCGACCCAAGAGTCCGGAGGGCAGGGCGCGAAGCATCATTCGGGATCGAGGCTCACTTCAGATCTGGACTCGGCTCCGGGCGGACATTCTACTCAAGGACAGGCCCTCATTTCGGCTGACAAAAAGGTCACGATTCAAGCACTCCAATCACAAGGCCAACCGAGATAGTCTGGGCTCAGCCTTCAGGGAACGAGGGGCCTGCTGTCCATGGCCGACTCCCACACAACTTGATCTCAAGCTTCTCTGCAGCAGGGTCAGGTTTCCAACGGCGGTTGGCAGCGTACATGCAGAGGCATCTCGCATGGTGTCGTGGCTAATGCACCTCTAGCATGGTGATCTGCCCAGTCAGTGCGGTGTCAGCGATAAGCTAGGAGAGAAAAAAAGAAGCAATTCGTGTTCAGGTCGTATCCCCTCGGCCCATTCAGTTCAGTTCTGGAAAAGACTCCGCGGGTTTAAGCCTCGGCTTCTTTGCAAAGGTGGTTACGTGTGTCGGCTTCCAGAGGCGCCCGAGCTTCCCTCTGCCTGCTAGGCACGGATAGTTTAGGTAGTCCTGTCTGGCCGTCCCGACCTAGTCTCAGTTTGTGTTTCTGCACCACCCACGCGCATAGGCTTTTTTTGTTACCTTTATTTTTCGCTTCTGATCGACAATCGTTAACGACCTCCTCTTGGCGTACCAAACGGGTGGATCGATCGGTCACAACCACCTTGCCCTTCGATCACTGTCGCCCACGCCGCCGCCCCGATCCCCTCGTTCCCGTCGCCGGGATGGTGCGACTCGAGAATCCTTTCAAGCTCGGTAAAGACCTGTGGGATCCGTCCCACAGGTACGAGACGTCCTGGTTGCTCCCGCCGTATGCCCTGGCCGCTTGTCGTGCCGTCTTCGTACGTTCCAGCGCGAAACCTTAACCTGCATGCATCTGCCTCTTTTCGGACCTCGATGGGGGGGAACGTGGGCTGCTCGTTACAATGCACCTGTTGGGCCGACCCTTGATCGCTCTCACAGGTGACCCACCAGGTCGCAGCGAGACTGAACCTCACCGCCGAGAGTCAACTAGCTGACCAACCTGCCTCATCCCACAGGGCCTCTATGGCATCTTCGTCGAGCTCTTCGCGTCGGGCTGGTACTGCACGCACGAATCCTTCGGCGGGTGCGAGCAGGCCGGCGACAGCTTCTCCTACTTCACCGTGCTGACCTACTGGGGGCTCGCCTTCTACAACCTGACGGCCGCGGTGCACACCTTCACCTACGCCCGGACGGGCACGCCCCTCCTGGACCGGTTCCCCCGCTCCTTGCAGGCCCTCCACGCCTTCTACTACACCACCGTGACGACGTACCCGTTCATCGTTACCGCCGTCTACTGTCAGTATCACTTTTCACCTGTTACGGATCCCCGTCTTTCATGTTTTGGAATGTTCTAGAATACAACACTTTGGGACCCGTAGCAGGACTAACGTCACTATCAGGGGGCGTCATCTTCCCGGGCGTCTGGTTTACAGAGGAGTTCAGCGGCTGGAGTAATATCTCGCAGCACGCCCTCAACAGCTTCTTCGCCCTCTTCGAGATCGTGGTGCCCCGCACGCCGCTGCCGCCCTGGATCCACGCGCTGTGGCTTATCGTCGTGCTGGCCCTGTACCTCGCGCTGGCGTACGTTACGCACGCAACCAAGGGCTTCTACACGTACACCTTCCTCGACATCGAGAAGCAGGGGTCTGCCATCACCGCAGCGTGGATCATCGCCATCGCCGTCGCCGCTGTCGTCATCTACCTGCTCGTCCGCGGCGCCCTGTGGCTCCGCCTGTGGCTGACGGAGAAGAAGGCCGGCATGGACGGCCGCTTTGCGGGCCAGCCCGCGGCTCTGAGGAGCACCGCCGATGTCGAGCTCGGAAACTACAGGAACGAGGAGCCCAAGGCGATCGATCCTCACCATTACTAGGTGATCGGCGGGCCGGGCGCCTGTCCGGAGTAGTTCGATGTCTTTCCTTTTTCGGCGCATCAGCATAGCCGTGGTTCCTTTTATGGATAGAATCGTTGGTGGATATACCCCTCTATAGTTATGTGGGCTCAGACATAGCCACTGGGCGATATGATCATGCAATAATACAATATTGAATTGACTTGATCTGAGTAGTTTGGTGGCCCTGTGTTATAAGTGAAACAATACTCTATGAATCTATTGCAGATGCAGAGTTGCTCTGAATAGTCATGAATGCTAGCCTCAGTTGAAAGCTAAGGGACAAGTGCCTAGTCTGTTGAGGCTCTGAAGATGCTTCGAATCGGGGTAATATGGCAGCATGATAATGAGACCATATGGAAGTGCTCACCAAGATCTAAGGCGATCGGAAGGACGGTGCGAGTCTCCTCCTTCTCCTTGATTGGGAAAACCGGGGAGCAAGAAGTCCAGTATCAGGTGTACAAGTTCGTTGGTTCCATAAATTGGCAGTGATATCAGTTCGAAATACATCTGTGTCACGACAGCCAGAATATGATAGGATGGGGTCTTGGTGTAGTGAGACGAGCTGATCTTATTCACTACATATATCTAACACTTCAAAGAGATGCCCTTCCGAGCCTCGCTCTCCCTGATTTCAAACATAACTTGAATACCCATGAATATGGCTGTACATGCGGTAATGAGGAAGAGTATACCTGTCAGGTTAAAGGTCAGCCGCTGTCGCTAGAGAGGGAAATCCCCCACAGAGAAACACAGATCTTACCAGAGAAAGACTGGAATATGCCGCTGAGTATGCTTTGCAACCCATCCAGCCCGAATGCAAACCCGACAAGGTTGGCCGACATCATCATCAGCACGTTCGCCACCGCCCCCAGGCAGCAGACCATCCTGTACCGGGTCTCGTTCCCGCCAAACATCTTCTTGGTCACGACCATCCTGCCCAGGGCCTCGGGGACGATGAACAGCACGATGAGCCAGGCCCAGATGAGTAGGCGCAGCTTGATGTCATGCCACAGCGCAACGAAAGTGAAGATGATCAAGTAGCCAGCGATGGACCGCAGGGACGAGTACAGCGTGGCGAACGACGCGCCGCCCAGGGGGATCCACATGTAGCGGATGAGCCACTTGTTGTACGAACGGTGCCACCCGCGCCAGAAGGACAGGGTGGAGAAGTTGTTACTGACGCAGCGCACCATGTTCTCGGGCGGGTCGATGCCGTCCGCCAGGCTCCAGAGCCGGAAGAACCTCCAGGGCAGCAGCAGCTTCAGCCAGATTATGATGAGGTTCTGGAAGCTCAGCAGCGAGAGCTGCGCGGGCGTGTACGAGTCCCACACCGGCAGGGAGCTCGAGATGGCACCGACGTAGACGAAGTGCAGGAGGAGCTCCATGCAGAGCAGGCAGAGCAGGAACCGCACGCCGTATCGCACGGTACGGTTGGTTTCGATGCTGTACGGCTGGTAACGAAGCTGGGAGATGTAGTCATTAAAGGTAAGAATAGGTCCCGTGAGGTACAACGGGGCGTAGAGCGCGTAGGCGAGGTAGTTGCGGAAGGTATAGTCTCGCTTGGACGCTGGTATGGTCACGCGGTCTCGCTCAGAGAGAGCGGCTGGGTCGAGTTGTTTCTTCTTAGATCTGTCAGTGTCTTATCTCCATGTCCAGATGGAAATATGAGTTTCCTACCTCGATAGAGCTTGTGCCACGGTGATCCAGGCTCCAGTAGTAGTCCAGATTGAAGCTAATCAACCTCAGGACGGTGATATTGAACAGGACCTCCCAGCGCCCCATGATACCGCCCCAGCTGTCCAGCCACAAGCCCCAGTCCACAAGCCCGTTATGTACGGGCACCGTCCGGAGCAGGAAAGGGGAAGTGCCCGAGATTACGGCCGCTATGTCCCTGTAGTGATACCCCTGGCAGAGCTCGTTGGCAAACAGCGTGGCAATGTTGAATACCCAGGTCGTGACCGGGACGAGCCTCCTCGGCAGTCTCGTTGCAATGTTGTAGTTGATCCAAAGGATTGCGATCACCTTGAACATGGAGAAACCGTGCAGCGCGGCTAGGAATATCATAGCAAAGATGTAGTCGAAGGAAGCGCGCTGCTCGAGTCGGGCTTCGGCCTGGTCGGCGAGGGGGACCTTGCCCTGAGGTGGCAGGGGCTTGAACTTGTTCCACAGCTTCCTCAATAATGGGTGAAATACAAGCAGGAGGGCTAGATATGGGACATTCTGTCGGAAGCTGCGGTACTGGGAGTCGGTATTATCCTACGCATGGCATTTAGCATGATGTCTGGGGCAGCGCATGGATACATGTTTGCTCACGATCTTGCGCCCCGGAACCCAGCCATCTGTCAGCCTGTGTTCATATTTATGGTACCGAGGGTCGGAAGCTTCCATCTATCAGCATCGCTCTGCGTCGCGGGGTACTACAAGGCCATACGTCTTGACACAGTATATGGGATCCAGAGCATCAACGGGATGCAAACGAACACGACGGCGAGGTACAGGTAGAACTCGGGCGTATTCCATTTCGAAGGCGGTGCCCTGCTGGCAATCTTTTCCTTTTGTGCATCTCTTACATCTCCCTCACCGCGCGAGTCGATGACTGTTTTGTACGAGGTTGCAGAGGGAGTCGTGAAGCGGGTGTCGAGCGTGTCGAGCGTGTAGACACTCCGGAGGAAGGAGAGCGGGCTCATCGCGGACGGAGGCTCGGGGTCAATTCAGACACAGCTTGTTCAGATCATTGTCGAGAGCGACTGTGATTTGGGTGATCGGGAGGTAGTCGAGCAGTCGTCGCGCGTGGGTGCCATGAAGCAAGTGTGGCACGAGACGTGAATACGACACGCCAGTCAGACACGAATCTCATAAGGCTGATGGAATCCCCCTTTCCACGTCCCCGCCAATCGGGAGGTCCCAGCTGGCAGTTGAGCCTAATTTTGGGGGATCGGCAGGGACCGCAGCACCGCAGCTGCAGCTCCAGATGCCACGTCCTAATGCCTCGGCTCGGGCTCCACGCCTTGGCAAGGGTAGCTTCGAGAACATTGCCAGAAACGGGCCCCCTTCTCAAATCGGTCACATATGCGTCCGGATAGCTTTCTCAAATGGCCTCCTTTTTGCACATTTGAGCACTGTGAATTGAGAGGGCAAGGGAGTTGACGCTTCAAGGGAGAGAAGCTCTGATGTGCCGATCTCCTTTGTCTTGTGTCCTCATGACCACTCGCAGCCTGAATTGGCAGCATCAACCCCAGTGGTTATTCATTTTGGACGCAACAGTGTGTCGGCATCTTGGCCTTACAGTTGATTGCATCTGGCATGGATCATTGCCGAGCTAAAGATCCCATTGCCTGTTCACCGTCATGTTTGACCGATGCAAACCGCATATTTGGATGAAAGCTGCAATAGTGTGGCCAAAAACAGAAAAGAGGACAAGACCCAATGGGAAATATGAGCATGTGAAGCTTCCGAGAATTGTCAACGAGATCTTACCTCTCTAGATTGCTCGTGTAGATGCCCTGTGAGCAAAATTACTCACAGGGTAGGCAACATTTCGAAAGAACCCACCGGTCTGTATTTTAGAATGCCATGTCATGGTTCATCTAAAGATCAATGTTACATCGACCTGGACAAGCCCTGGCACCTCTTCTTGCACTTAGACATTGACGCACTATCGATGGGTAAACCTGGCATGGTGGTGAATCACTGTAGTATGTGTATCAGCAAAGAAAGAGAGAGAAATTTTGATACAGGGCATTTTGACCGACATATATTTGTGACACATTCACAGAGGGAATAAATCAGTCACTAAATATCACAGAACAAACTTAGTGGGAAACAAGCAACTTTCATCTTCCATTGTGAATGCCGAGAAGCTCGTTGGATGAAGCAGCTGTTCTTAGCCCCACTATAGCAATCCTGGGATTTGCAAGCAGACCGTCAGGCGTGCAGTACCTGGGTACCTAGGCCAGTACTCTTTGAGCTCCCCACCTGCACCTGCAGGGGGCACAGACCAATCACAACAGCCAGCTGCTTGGATGCGTGCATGCCGCCGCCGCCGCGGAGCCGCGTTCAACCTCCACCACTTTTCCCACCACCGCTTCCAGTCATTGACGCCCCTCCATCTCCCAACCTGACCGTCTCCCAGCACTTCTCTTCCGCACAGCCAGCGGAGGGCCAGCGCTTTTCGTCGCTACTCCGTCTCCACGCCCCCTCTTCGCGTCAGCCTTAGCCGTTCAGGCCGCGATCCGGACCTGCGCCGTCGCATTCTCAGCCTTGCCCTCGACTGACCTTGGCCCGAGCCCGACGCCACCCAGACCCCGCATCTTCTCTCATATACACTCAACCTGACAGCGAGATCGACTTCAAAATGAGCGAGAGCCAGCTTGACGAGAGGGAGCTCGATGGCAAGGACATTGGGCAGAGGGAGCTGGCCGAGAGGGAGCTGGCCGACAAGCTCGTCTCCTTTGCCAAGGCCGTGACCGGTGGAGAGCCAGACTCTACCATCCTTCGCATGCTCAAGGAGTTTGAGTCGGGAGACCCGCCAAGTGAGGATAATCTTCGCGTACGTATGGTCCATGCTGGCGTTCTCACGCTTTCCGGCGCAAAACGTGGCTCAAGAGCTTGCAGCACAATCTCCAACGATTGATGCTGCTGGTGTTCTCTTTGCCACCCATATCTAGACCCCGCATTTGCATTAGTTACTGATGATAAACACGTACAACAGAAAACCGGCGCTGGCAAAGTTGCCGGAAAGCTCCGCAGCAACAGCAACAAGGAGATCTCCACGGTTGCCATGAGGGTTGTCGAGAAGTGGAGGAAGAGCGTGGGCAACAAGAGCAATGCGAAGGGCGATGCGCGCCTCAAGGCGAAAATGTCCTCGTCGCGCACCAGCACCCCGTCAAACACCGCCTCCCCCGGTCCTCCCCCAACGCCGTCCGCCAACCAGCCCTACCAGGGAGACACCGAGAAGCGCCACTTCAAGCTGGACAAGGTCGATCTCAAGCGCACCTCTTCCGACACCCGCAACAACTGCGTCGGCATGTTGTACAACGGACTCGCCTACCGATCCACCGACTCCGTCGAGGTGGTGGTCGCAAAGGCTGTTGAGGTAGAGGCTGCTGCCTACAAGCACTTCAAGGGCGAAGGTGCCGAGTACAAGTCCAAGATAAAGTCTTTGTTCTCGAATCTCAAAGTCAAGAGTAACCGCGAGCTGGGTCGCAGGGTCATGTCCGGCGAGATCGCCCCCGCCGACTTTGTCAAGATGAGCCAGGACGCGCTCAAGTCGCAGGAGCTCAGGGACCGAGACAGCAAGCTTGAGAAAGAGAACATGAACAAGGCCCAGGTTGCTCAGCCCGAGAAGTCCATCAGCACCGCCCTGACCTGTGGTAAGTGCGGCCAAAAGAAGGTCAGCTACTCTCAGGCCCAGACTCGCAGTGCCGACGAGCCTATGACCACTTTCTGCGAGTGTCTCGTGTGTGGAAATCGCTGGAAGGTATGTGACCCCGAAAAGCCCGCCCGGCTTATCATGCTAGCAGACATGCTAACTCGCACATAGTTCTCGTAAGCACGGAACGGCAATTGGTGTCATTATTGATCCATGTACAGTCTTAGAACGTTTTGTTTTGAGCCTGCTCTTGGTCATGATGAGCAGCTTGCCCTGCATGCTTTTTGAGCTGCTGTCTCAGCCTTTGCTCAACGTCATCCATGGAAGGTGTTTGCGGCGTACCAGGAAGGAGCCTCGGACTGGATAAGCTGATATTCAAGAGGGATTTTTGATTTGTGGCCCTGAAGCTGAGCCCTCGGTGTTTCTCCTTTCTTTTGAAAAAGGGACCTAATTCTGTCGTCTTCTATTGCACAAACTAGTGTCGCGGTCTCGCCCAAGTGGCCGGAGCATCGCAAGGCCCACACAGATGGATGTCTACTTTTTTCTATATTTCTTTTCTTTCAGAGACGTTCTGATGGTTTGACGTTTTGACGATATAGAGGCTAGCTAAAGGATGCCTGGCGACGGGGCTATGCCCTCACTAGTTGCGACGCTCCAGTCCCAAATGTGCAAGCAAATCCGACGAATTGTGCTCCTCATCTAGTCCAAACTCTGCGACCTTCTTGTAGAATTTGCTGAGGTGCCTCTGTCCCGAATCACACAGAATAGTGACGACCGTGCTCCCCTCAGGCAGGGTCAGCGCCGTCGTCACCGCGCCGACGAGGTTGACGGCGCTGCTGCTGCCCGCGAATATGCCCTCATTCTCGACCATCCAGCGCGCCATCCTGCAGGCCTGCTCGTCGGTGACCTTGACGGCGTCGTCGATGAGTTCCCTCCCCGCCTCAAAGTTCTCCGTGATGCGGTTGACACCGACACCCTCGACGATGGTGTCGACCTGCTGCCGCCGGCGGGTGCCCTCGCGCTCAGTTGGCGAGTACATGACGCCGTACTTGACCTTGTTGTACAGCCCACTACCCTGGGGGTCAGCAAGCACGACCTTGACTGCGTCGCCGAGCCCCGCCTCGTCCTTGAGGTACCTTGCGACGCCGCTGATGGTGCCACCGGTACCCGCGCCCGCGACGAAGGCGGCAAGCGCGCCCCCCGTCTGCGCAAAGATCTCGGGCCCCGTGCTGCGCAGGTGCGCGGTCCAGTTGGCCTCGGACTCGAACTGGTCGGCGAAGAAGCCGACGCTGCCGTCGCGCCACTTGCGCTCGTGCTCGGCGGCGCGGCGGCGGGCCAGGTTGACAAAGTGGTCCGGGCTCGTGATGGGGGCGACGGTGACGCGCTCGACGGTGGCGCCCAGCTGGCGCAGCAGGTCGCTCTTCTCGTGCGACTGGTCGTCGGGCATGCAGATGTGGCAGCGGTAGCCACGGGCGCGGGCCAGCGTGGCGAGCGAGATGCCCGTCGAGCCCACGGTGCCCTCGTAGATGGTGTCGCCCCTGTGCGGCACCAGGAGGCCAGCCTGCTCGGCCGTCAGGATCATGGACAGGGCGACGCGGTCCTTGGGCGAGCCGCCGCAGCCGTTCAGGAACTCGGCCTTTGCCAGGACGGTCCTCCCCAGCAGCGCCGACAGGGCCTTGAGGCGGATCAGCGGGGTGTGGCCGATGGTGGACTCGATGCCGTCCGAGATGACGGGCAGGCCCGCGCCCATGGAGTCTGTGAAGTTGTTGCCATCGTCGTGGTCCTCGAGCTGGACGGGGTCGCCGTAGAAGATGCTGCTGCGGCGGGGATCATAGGTGAGGATGGATGCGTTTGAGTTGCGCCGCGCGCGAGGCTGGTTCGACTTCCTCTTGGAGGCCTTGTACCTCCTCTCCAGGTCTGGATAGACGTCCTTGAACCCGAGGGTGACCAGGATGCCCGCGAAGAAGGCGACCGCAAGGGCTGCGGACCCGTACAGGCGGGCATGGGCCCCCAAGTTCAGAGGCATGACGAGCTTGTGTGTAAGTGCAAGTGTAAATGAATGGCGTCGCTTTGTTGATGAGCCCGTCCCGTCTTTGCTTCTCTCTACCAAAACTCGTGCATCACACGTAAGCTCCGGACATGTTCATGAGTTTATACAGGCATGTTTTGTTATTCCCAAAAAATCCAACCCACACTGGCCCCGATTGCGGCATTGATGTAATGCGTCGTGAGGATTTATTGGACTTCAATGCCCCATAGCCCGTCCACCCATGTCCATAGCCTGGAGCTGGGTTGTACCTAGGGGTCCGTCGTGGGGAGCTTCAGCCAATCACACCCGCTCCCCTCCAACACTCGAGTCGAATCTTCTGCCAAATGCTGGTGGCTGCACGCTGTGAGCTTTCTACCTCTCGCAGGGACACGAGAGCACACGACCTCCTCCTCTGCCGATTGGAGCCACATCAACTCCAGCTATGGACTCCCCCATAGTGACACAGCTGTTCAGACAGCTCTTCCGGCATGGCCATCCAGCCTGCCAGTCCCGGCGGAACCTCACAAACCTCGCCAGCGCCATCCACCACGGCCGCCAGCTCCGCCAGATCAGGGCCCTCTCGTCTGAGCACAGGAGGAGGGGCGCCCTCTCCACGTCCGAGAAGGAGCGCCAATGGCAGCAGCGCAGTAATGTCTCGCCTGTCGACCGCACTGAGGATCTCAGGCGGTACCCGACCGTCACGGCAAAGGACCTGAGGAGCTACAAGGAGCGGCCGAGGAGGGTCAAGATGCTCATGCGGGACTTCATCGAGGGTGGGTTGGGCCCCCTTCTCCCACCAACGTGGCTATAAGTGGTTGAAAGGATAGTCGGCTGACACCCGAAACAGACAGTCTCTACAACCCTCACTACGGTTACTTTTCCAAGCAGGTCGTCATCTTCACACCCGGCGAGCCCTTCGACTTCGGCTCGATCCGCGACGAGCTCGAGTTCCACTCCCTGCTGAGCCGGCGCTATACCGAGTTCGAGGACGCCCTGGACAGCAAGGAGCAGTCCGACACGCGGCAGCTGTGGTACACGCCGACGGAGCTGTTCCGGCCCTACTACGGCGAGGCCGTCGCGCGGTACCTGTGCGAGAACTACCGCCAGACCTCGTTCCCCTACCACGACCTGATCATATACGAGATGGGCGCCGGTCGAGGCACCCTGATGCTCAACATCCTCGACTACATCCGCGACGTCGAGCCCGAGGTGTACGAGCGCACGCGCTACAAGGTCATCGAGATCAGCTCCAACCTCGCCAACGTGCAGCAGAGCAGCCTGATGGCCACCGCCGAGTCCAAGGGCCACCGCGACAAGGTCGAGATCATCAACAAGTCCATCTTCGACTGGAAGGACCCCGTGCCCAGCCCCTGCTTCTTCCTCGCCTTCGAGGTCTTTGACAACTTCGCCCACGACGTCCTGCGCTACGACCTCCGCACCGAGGAGCCACTACAGGGCACCGTCATGGTGGACGAGGACGGCGACTTCCACGAGTTCTTCAGCCCCGTCACCGACCCGGACATACAGCGCTTCCTGAGGCTGCGCCACATCGCCACGGAGGGCGTGTACCCCCTCCCCTACTACTCCAAGTCCGGCCTCGGCGTGCCCAGGGGCGAGCCGTGGTGGGCCGCCGCGCGCAGGCGGCTCCGGGAAGGGTGGCTCTCCAGGGGTACCCGCGGGGACGGGAGCGGGCTGAGCGAGCCAGAGTACATCCCGACGAGGCTGATGAGCTTCTTCGAGGTGCTGGAGCGCTTCTTCCCCAACCACCAGCTCGTCACCAGTGACTTCCACTCCTTGCCGGACGCCATCCGCGGCCTCAATGCCCCCATCGTCCAGACGAGGTACCAGAGGCGGCCGGTACCTGTCTCGACCCCCTTGGTGAGTTTACGACCCCTGGACTCGTCTCCTTGGCTCGCGCGCTGTTAGGCCTAAGACTTATTTACTAACCACTACTGCAATGGCTTAGGTCCACCAGGGGTACTTCGACATCATGTTCCCCACAGACTTCCACACCACAGAGGCCATCTACCGCAGCATCACGGGCAAGCTTAGCCGCGTGCGCTCGCATGAGGAGTTCATGAAAAGCTGGGCCTTCGTCGAGGATTGCGAGACCCGCAACGGCGAGAACCCCCTTCTGAGCTGGTACCGCAACGCCAGCGTCATGATGACCTGGAATTACCGGAGGATGTAGGCCACCCCCTAAGATGTGACATTCCTCTGACAGGGGCATGTCGCTGCTCTGAAAGCGGCCGGGGAGGTCTCCACACGCAGTCAGCCGCAGATGTATATGTCGGCCGTGAAATTGGATATACTGTATCTACTTCACAGCAAAGCGTTGATTGAGAGAGCAGCAACTCTTGAGCGCAGTATATAATGATACAATGCATAGACCCGACTATCAAGAGTACATCTCCATCAGTGAAATCGGCGCTACTGCGCTGATGATGGCAGTTCTTGTGCCACCTCTATTTTGTTGCTCCCTCAGACCTTGAGCTTCTCCATCTCTGCAACCAGCCACTCCTCGGCCTTCTTGACCGCATCCTCGATCTTCTCAGGCTGCGTGCCGGCACCCTGGCGGGTGGGCTCCTTTCCTCCTGCC
This sequence comes from Diaporthe ampelina, assembly GCA_023522825.1. Taxonomy (NCBI): domain Eukaryota; kingdom Fungi; phylum Ascomycota; class Sordariomycetes; order Diaporthales; family Diaporthaceae; genus Diaporthe; species Diaporthe ampelina. The sequence goes on along the minus strand of JAMFTM010000026.1, from coordinate 477,171 downwards.
TTTCCGCCGATGATCTCCGTGACCGTGGTGGACCACTTCTCAGCGGTGATGCCCTTGGAAGCCAGGTCCTAAGTAGCGAATAATGTTAGACTGGTGGCCGTTCTCCTTAGGAAGGGGAGGAATTGTGAACTTACGGTTCCAACGTAGACACCATGTACCACGCCTGACTCCTTGGACCCTCCAAAGACGTACACGCTCTTGGTCTTGTCCTTGCTCTTGAAGTGTGTCATCACATCGCTGACAGCCTTCATGTTGGCACTGATGGGCAATTGTCCGACGAACCACGTCGCCTCCTTGTTCTCAGGCTTGGCGAAGTGTCCTGTCACAGTGTCCAGGGCGGTCTTGCTCTCAGCCTTTTGGCGCTTCTTCTGCTCGTCCGCGACGCCCTTCTGGATCTTGGCATACGTGGCCTTGAGATCCTCCTTGTCGAGCACGGAAACGGTGAGCTGGTTGAGATCTACGCCTGTCCTCTTTACCTGGTCTTCCTTCTCTGGACCGAAGGGCAGCTTGTCGAGCTGCTCGAGCCTGGCGGCAAACTCGCGCGCGACACGCTGCACATTATGTGCCGCATCGCCGGTGTAGGCCACGATTCTTCGGATTCCCTTTGCGATGCCGCTCTCTTCAACAACGACCAGGTCCTTAATGATTCCGGTCTGGTCCACATGCGTACCGCCGCAGAATTCGACGCTGACCTTCCTCCACTCAGGATTCTTGGGGTTCTCCAGTAGAGTGTCCACGTCGATGCCCACGCTCACCACACGGACAGGGTCGGGATATGTCTCTCCGAACACAGCACGAACACCCTCAATCTGCTTCGCAGCGTCGAGGTCCACGTCCTTGTAGTAGATCTTGCAGTTCTGACGGATGTACGCATTGGAGCCATCCTCGATTTTCTTGAGCTCCGCATTCGTGACACCCTGTTTGTGGCTGAAGTCAAACCTCAGCTTGTCATCGTCCACAAGCGAGCCCTTCTGGTTGACGTCATCACCCAGAACTTCCCTGAGGGAGTGGTTGAGAATGTGCGTGCCCGTGTGGTTGTTGCGGATGGGCTGACGACGGAGCTCGTCGTACTCGCAGATGACCTTATCACCTGCGGACAGCGAGCCGTGGTCAAAATAGCCAATGTGCACAATGTAGCCGCCGTACTCTTGTACGTCCTGGACCTTGAACTCGGCGACATCATCATCCACGAGGATCCGGCCGGTGTCAGCGACCTGACCGCCGGACTCAGCGTAGAAGTTTGTCCTGTCGAGGATCAGGCCGAGTGGTGTCTCTGCCGGTACATCCTTGGAGGATTTGACGAATTTCTCGCCAGTGAATATTAATTGCACGTTCGCGGTGATGTCTCCCTTGCCATATTTGGGTTCGGAATCCGGTCTGGGCAAGTTGTACTGGCTCTCGAGCTCCGCAATCTGGTGCACATTGAGCTTTGGGAATGTCTGCGCCTTGTCCTTGACCTGCTTGCTGGCCTCGCGCGCCTCATCCCTAGCCTTGGCAAGGTCAGCCTCGTCGGTTGGCTCCAGGCCTCGCTCCTCGCTCATCAGTTTTGTGAGATCCTCAGGGAAACCGTATGTGTCATACAGCCTCCAGACCTGAAGACCGGATAGCTTCTTCTCGCCCTTCTTGTTAACCTCCGTGACGAATTTCTCGAACTGTTTCTCGCCGCGATCCAGCGTCTTGGCGAAAGCGACTTCCTCCTCGTCGAGAATCTCAGCAATGTCCTTCTCCTTCTTGACAATTTCGGGGAACTGTTCGCCCATCTGTGCGACGAGAGCCGGCAGAATCTTGGAGAAGAAAGACCCGATTTCAACATTGAAGTACTTGCGGGCATATCGTGAGCCTCTCCGCAGTACTCTTCGGACGACATATCCTCTTCCTTCGTTGTTTGGGGCCGCACCATCAGCGATAGCGAAGGTGAGCAACCTGATGTGGTCGGCGACCACACGGTAGGCAGTATCGATACCATCAGCATCGTCTTTGCCGTACTTGTCCTCATATAGTCTTGCCCCCGTGACCTCTTGTATCTTGGCGAAGAGCGGGGTGAAAACATCGGTGGCATAGTTGGAGATCTTGTCCTGAAGCGCGGAGACAAGACGCTCGTATCCCATACCAGTATCGATGTGCTTTGCAGGGAGCGACTTCAGGCTCTTGTCCTTTTGCCTGTCGTACTGCATAAACACGTTGTTCCAGATCTCAACGACCAATGGGTCATCCTGGTTGACGAGGTGGGCAGCATTTCGGCCTCCCACCTTGTCGTAATGAACCTCAGAGCAAGGACCGCAAGGACCCTGGTCACCCATCTCCCAGAAGTTATCCTTCATGTTTCCTGGCAAGATGTGGTCCTCAGGCACACCGACGGACTTCCAAAGCTCCTTGGCCTCCAGGTCGGGCTCGAGGTTCATGTCCGAGTTGCCCTCAAAGTAGGTAACATACAGCCTTGAGGGATCGAGGCCGTATACCTTGGTCAGCAGCTCCCAAGACATCTGGATAGCCTCCTTCTTGAAGTAGTCGCCGAAGGACCAGTTGCCCAGCATCTCGAAGAAAGTGTGGTGATAGCTGTCCTTGCCGACATCGTCAAGGTCGTTGTGCTTGCCACCGGCGCGAATGCACTTCTGGGAGTCGGCGGCGCGTTTCCAGGAAGCCATTGGGTCGGACTTGTTGACGGTGCCGAGGAAGATGGGCTTGAACTGGTTCATACCAGCGTTGGTGAACAGTAGCGTCGGGTCATTGTGAGGGACGACGGAGGAGGAGGGCACTGGAGCACGAGTTCACCGTTGGTTAGCTGGGTTCAATTGAGTTCATGAATCCCATATCCCCCGAGATGGAAGAGATTGGTCGGGATGGCATGACTGTTCAGTCGCACCCACCTATGGTGTGCCCTCTCTGCTCGAAGTATTCGAAGAAGGTCTTGCGGACCGTGAGGGCGGTCCACTTGCCCTCGTACATGATGGGCAAGGGTGTGTTTGTGCTTGTATTTGCCGACGTGGGTTTTTGTTGAGAAAATCTCCGGATCTGTGCAGTCGAGGACAAAGATGTGATCGTTCTCGTCGCCGACCTGAGGAATGCAGCGGTAGTGGGGCAGACCTGTGCGGGAGCTTTCTTGGTGAGGAAGTTGGGGGTCGACCCTGCGGCTGGCAGTGGCGATCGCGGGGTTCGGGTGTGGGTGCTGCTGACGCTGTTCCTGGCGCTGAGCAATGAGGGGACGGTCCCTCTAGAAGTGTCGTAGAGCTTTCTGGAATGAGTCAAAGCCGATACAAGAAGGGGCGAGCTCCTCCCTGGGCCACCCGCCCGGCTCTGCAACCTTCGCACCCCAGTGATAATCCTCAAGCTGCTGCCCCAGCCAAGCCTGCCGCGGCCACTGCCACTGACGCTGCTGCCACTGCGCAACCGCGACCACTGCATCGACAGCCCAGCAATCTAAAACCAATCTCCAAGCAGATAAGTCGTTGCCCGTTGCGAGTATCGGAAGCCTGTGACTCAGTTTCTCGGGCTGCATCGGCTTTTCACACAGTCATATCTCTTGCACTGCATCAGCCGTGGGGACCCGGGCTGTTTTGATTGTGGGGAGTGGCCGGCCAGGAAAGTGAGGGAGGAGAAAATGATGGTCTCCAGCTTCCACGACGGCCCATCGCAGGCCAGCACCATGCACATGCCGGTACCCATGGAGGGGTTCCATAACGCCGAACCCACCCCCAACGCCGGCCACAGCTACCAGTACAGCCAGCATCACCAACAACAGCGCCGAAAGAGGAAAGCAGAGACCCAGGACGCCCACAACGAGAGGCTATCAAAAAGACTGAGCCTTCTGAATTTAGGTATGGCTTACAACCTATCACAACTATATTCCTCGGGCAATTATTCTTACATCCATGCACACGCCTGCATCAGTCACGACCCACTCACTAACACTTGCACCGCAGAACAAAACGGTTCCAAGCTCTACGTCCCAGTCGAGCAACCTCCCCCATCGCAGTCCGCCAACAATGCATCCTCTTCGTCATCCTCGTCCTCGGCAGCAGCCATCCCCGGCGCAGCCGTGACCCCAGGCGGCGACGAGATGATGCTCGACGACACCAAGCACAAGGTGTACATCTACAACCTGGACGACGAGCTCTCCTCGGACGCCGACAGCGACCCGGACGACGCCAGGCTCGTCTTCCTGCCCGACGTCGAGAGGCACCTGCGCGCGAACCGCATCGTCCCGGGCATCCCCGGCTCCAGCGTGCCGCGGCCCATCCTCCCCAACAAGGACGGCGAGCTGGCCGGCATGCAGCTGGTCCTGTACGACGACGGCGTCCGCAGCGTCAGCGTCCCCGAGGAGCAGGACAGCGTGCGCAAGGCCATCATCGAGGCCCGCGAGAGGCACCGGCGCCGACAGCAGGACGAGCGCGACGCAAGGGCTGCCGCGAATAACCCCTTGCTGCGTCCTGAATCCCGCGCGACCTTTGCCACGCCCGTCAAGCTCGCCCCGGGGCAGCTGCAGCAATTCGCGGGTGACGGTGCGACTGGTATGGCCTCGTCGGGTGCGGATGTGGATTTGGATGTGGATGGTAATGTAGACGCTGGTGCTCCAGTTGACGGTGATGCTGATGCGATGGAGATCGACTAAAGAGAGTGTGTGAGGGAGACACACACACACGAGGAGGGCGCTGATGTTATTTTACTTGGTATGTCCTGTGATACCCGCATACGATTCTTGATAGCACGGAGTTCTAGGGTGCGAAAGCAGCTTTTGATCCTTTTAGCGATTAATGCATATCATCATTCATCGGAATCTCGGATATTATAAGAGACGCTATGATGGTTCCGCCAGGGAAGAATGTCTAAGTGAGCAATCTACTGTGACAGCCAGCATCATGATTCCTGTTTCGATAAACAGTCTCATGGCGCTCTGTCACGCAAGTATTAACTTAGCAACAAACGCTTCACTCGCCCATTGAGCTCCCTCTCATCTAAAATTTTGAGAGCTCCGGTCCCCTGTCTCCAATTGTCCCTTCGAGTCAACCACCTCTAGCCCCTGAACGGGTTCGACGACCCCGTGTCGTTCCTCTGCGCTGGGGGAGGACCGGGTGGTGGCGCCTCGTAGTCCTGGGTCGGGGCCAACTTGCTGCCTCCCTGTGGACCATCGTACATTGGCGGTCTCGGCGCGCTGGGATCGTACATCGGCGGCGGCGGCGGCATATTTTGCATGTTGTATCCAGGCGGGTACTGCTGGTAGTAGCCAGGGCGGTAGTTGGTGTAGGTCGCCTGCGGGTAGGCGTAGCGCGGGTCGACACGTGCGAGCTCGGCGCGGGAGACAAGCCACTGTAGAAAGGGAGAGGGCGTGTCAGTATACGACGTGCCACCCTGTACGATGGGGGTGGAGGTGGAATGGGAGACTGGGAGTGGACACATGGGTTGGGGCAACTTACTCTGTGGTATGCCAGAGGCACGAGGCCCTTGCGTATCCTCTTCTTCGCGTGAATGTAGCCGATGGTTATGTAAAGCGTGATGAAGAGCATGAGACCCAAAAAGACGGACCACTTGACGATGAGGCCCTCCTGTCGCGGGCGGTTAGCTCGAGTTCTCCCCATTGATGGAGTTTGAGGTCGCAAAACCCCGGGAGGGAAGGAAGAGTAATCAACCACATACTCTTGTGTACCAGTATGGTACTATGCGGCCATTCTCGACGACGAAGCCGTCTGGCGTCCTCGTCGGCTCACTGCCACTTTCCGACGTGGTCGTGGCTTGCCGTTGTACAAGATATGAGTCCATCATGTGTTGTCTGTGTGCAGGTTCCCGGATACGTATGGGCGTGTCTTCTTTGTTTGTGTGTATGATGGGCGGGTGTTGTGGCTCAACCACAAGTGCGTGTGTAAGTGAGAGAGATGAAATTAAACTGAAGATGATCGACTGGGGAAACCAAACGAACGTCGGTCACTTCCACTCTACAGACAGGGCATTGAGGAAAGTCAAGGGAGAGACACGAAGGGAGATTGCGTGCCAAGAGTTGACGGTTTTATTGAGGATAAACTACACGAGCCCACCCAGCCCTTTTGCCATGCCGTGCCAGCACATCGCCCTTTCCTTTTGCCCCCATTCGGCTGGCCCGTCAGGGAAATGCAAGGGAAGGGATGGGACGGGACGAGAGCAGAGGGTTTTTGGTGGTGACGCTGGGCTGTGCAACGACGCAATGCGCTGACGATGGAGGACCTCGTTGGCTGGTAGGCCCCAGCTCCTTGCCCACTTTGGTAATGTGCAGACGTACGGGGGTTGTCGCGAGATGGACTTGAAACTATGCTGCGACGCCGCCTGACAAGACTCCGGTAGCAGGGGAGGGGGGTGGCAGTGGTGGCCGATGAGCTGCAGCTGCGGCACAGATCGATTCGGATAGCCCATTCCTTTCAGCCGCACCAGGATCTGTCCGAGCTTCATTGTTGAGCTTCGGGCAATGCGAGAGGGCAGACATGGGACGATTCGTCCCTGCGCACACATCACTGCAGTTCAGTTGGGTGACTGTCTGAAATCATCTGGACTTTCCCGAGGCCGTGGGTGGGAGATGAGACAGCGGGCCCAAGACCCAAACCCTGCCTGCCTGCCTCTCCGCCACACCCTCGGTCCGCCGACGGCCACAAAACACGACCACGAGCATGCTCAGAATCTTCATGTTGTGGCGTGGTCTCACAAAAAGAAAAAAACATGACTTGGTTGGGAAAAAGAAAAAAGGAAGTCTTGATGAGACTGGGACTTGAACCCAGGAGGATTGCTCCACCAGGAATAGATGTTAAGATTACCTTAACCTGGCGCCATAACCTTGAAAGGGAGTCAGCGTGTGAAGATTTTTGGTGATTTGATGTGGTTGTAGCTTACCAACTCGGCCATCTCACCGGATGATGAAGCCTTCGTGGGGCGCAAAATTCATAAACGCAGTTGCGGGGCTACCAAGTCGCGCTACTCACCGACGACCGCCGGCTGGAACCCACCACGACGTTCACTCACGTAAAAGAACCGGCAGTCCGGCCATTCAGACCTGTGCTTGATTTGTTCTTCCAAAGTCGGCTTACCCGAGTCGAACACGAGCCGGGCAGTCTCGATACGTGACTCCGATCCATACATTTTCTCACTCTCATGACCACATCCAGGTCGCTTCTCCACCCCGGCATTGGCTGCACTTTACACGGCATCTCAGAGCTGCGCAAATCCAGCCGGCTGGGTGAACGATTCACTGGGCAATGTGGCAGTCGGAGATATATTTCCCTTGGCCTCGGCCAGACTTGCCAACCAACCTCTTAAACACCCATCTGACTCGGCCCTTGGCTCGGATCCTCAAAATCTCGGCCATGTTGGAGACTCGTACAGGGCTGCAGCCCAGCTACATACACAACAATAGAATACGCAGTATTTCTGATTTGCGGTGACAGATTGCTGCTCTAATTCTAGCCCTGGTACGCTTTATTAGTCGACTGTGTGAAGACCTTTTGAAGTGCCATGTGGCAAGTGGAAAAGAATGCGCGGGCAATTGAACCATGGGCATTGACAGAGGAGGCATCTAATCAAACCAATCAGGAAGCTCGATATTAACGAGGCCTGGCTCGTATTTGCGATTTGTCTAGAATAGGGAATGAGAGAGAGGTGTGGATCAAAGCGTGGCGACGGGAAGGCCGCCGGCCTGACCTCTCAAGTGCTCCCATCCCATGATTCGTGGCAACTGACATCCGAACATGAAATGCATGACCACCTCCCACACTACAAGATCAACACCCAATTATTCTTCCGTTCTCTAACTCAGTCTTAAAGTCAGAAATAGTTTCTCTCGGAAAGCAAAAGTATTGGACCCAGTGAAGGACTTGAACCTCCACCCCCTCTTGTGCTGCTGCCACCCACCAAGGCGTCATGCCTTTAGACTAACTGGATCGTTTACCAGTGCCCAGGCTTGGTCTATAAGGGCCACGCATCATTGATGGCAATATCAGATACTAGTTTGTGCTTGCTGGTTATTGAAGGCTCGGTCTACTGTAGCGTCTTGTGAAGGACATCGTGCAACATACTCAAGCCATGTGCTCTGCCTGTACCGATGCATGGTGCCATCAGCCACAGTATGTGAGCAACGGTCCTCTTGTCACAAAATCTCCGTGCAAGTGGCCTCATGATTTCACCGCTAAATGCAGCATTCTATAACATTGACGCCATACGACGTGTCTAAGTTGGCCGCGACGAAGTCGGCACAGAGAAATTATGTTGAAGATAATATTTATGCATCTCCGGGGCGCGGTGACTATGGGCGCACATGTAAGCAGCATTGTCCGCTATCGAAGCCTTGTATGGGAATATCCGTGCGGGATCTGAGTGATTTGCTGCGCTTACATCGATGCGGCAGTCAAGTGGTATTACAGCCATCGCTTGGACATCTACGGGATTGTACAGCGGTGAGGGAAACATGGGTATAGCTCTGTGATGAAATCCAATACTTCTCTTTGCTTTTGGTAGCACAAAGGTCATCACGTTCCTCAAATCGTGTGAAGCAAAGAGGCCCATGACGAGGTCTATTTGTATGAGGACAACCTTCACGTAGCATGGCTTGAACCAAGTCACCGTATTCATCTTTACTACGAGTTGTGGCCTATGATACACAGCGACTCTCAGGAAGATGTTACGCTCTCAATGTCCCAGCATTGATCTTCCTCCCTCACCGCCTAGCACTTACATGCCGCCCGAGGTCGCTGCATGATGTATTAGGGACTTTATGTAGACTCAAGCCTGTCAAGAGACTTCATTATACTTCAGTATTACATCCATGTGCACAGGCCTCCCTGACTTCGGCATCGTATGTGCTTTACATGTTCAATCAAGAACTCTACAAAACGTTGTCTAAAGCCTATATGAAGCAGTACGTCTCCCGCGGAAGTGCGTGTAGGCTTCTGCTCAAACAAAAGATACTATGGTATTCAGATCCCACACTGCCAGAAGAGCCGGCTATTAGAGCATCGAGATGTCGACGCCCAGGGGCCGAATTGCACTAGCTATCAGATCAAGGCACTGAATCCGGCCAAGGGCATTGTAGTTCCATCCTAAACTATTCATTCCACGGGTGGTCACTCGTTGTCCTTCAACTTGTAGACGCTCGGTCATGTCTCGGCAAAAGACTGATTGACAAGCTGTCGCTATGGAAGAGAATACAAAGACCGAGAGAAGACATGCGGACCTCAAGAAGTATGTTGGGCAAGTGACACGGCGCATAGGTCAATTGTGTGTCTATGGAAAGAATAGTTGCCCGTGGTTCAACTGTTGCAGTCCAAAACCCGCAACCAGACATGTCACGGTAAGTGGAAAGCGGGTTTACGGAATTCCCTCGGCGTGGGCCGCGTCGGGATGTCCCCAGCTTGCCGACCCCGAGGGGAAAAGTTGGGGTCGATCCCCGTGGCACCGGCAAGAACCCGGGGAATCCTCAAGTTTGGCACACTTGTATTATATGACCGGTGGGGGCGCAGTGGGTTTTCGTGAGGAATGTGAGAGTAGGCTGGGGCTGATAGACCGTGGTGGTTTTGTTCATGTGTTTCCCACGAGCGCAGTGAGAAAGTGCCAAGATACATGCTCTGGCGAGCTGAAGAGCTGCCGGGGCTATAGGACGGGGACTTCAGCGTTACACCCGTCCGGGCTGTGCACCGCGAGCACCTCGACGGTAGGTAACACAGGTTTGAGGGAATGGATAGAGCTGTCCCGCTGCAAGGGACGGAGAGGATTAAAACCGGGGCAACTGATCTGGCCGGGTGGGTTTCCGGTCCCCTCCATGGAGGCATTTCAGGACCCTTGCCCACTTACCGAAACGCGGGGCAACGATTGCCCTCCTTCTGGGCGCCGGTCTGAGGATCCTGGATGGCGTCGATTTTATCCGTCCCACATTGGCGCAATCCCACTGAACAAATCCGCGCAATGGGCCGACGACTAGGATCATAGCTCCAGGCGTTAGTAAACAGGCGATGAGACGTTGGTCGCGTAGGAATATTTATGCTCTGGGGGACCCCTAATGCGAGTGAGAAAGGGGGGGGGCGCTCTACGACTGCCCTCACCTGGCTATCTCGACCTTCTTAAATGAGCGTGGAAGACTCCGTGGCTGACATCAGGATCCACATCGTCGACGTGAACAACCTTTTCTGGCTCTAGAGCGAGTGCAGATCCCGAGGTATAAAACCGTAGACAGCAGGCAGAAGACGGCAAAGAAACAGACAGAACAGCCAGCCCTACACATTCTTAAATACATATCACAACAGAAATCTTTCAACATGGCTTCAAATGACATAGCGATCCACTCCAAGGGGGCCACCGTCCCCTTCTTCATCAACGGCAAGGAAGTCGTGGCAGAGAAGACCTTCGACGTGGTCAACCCAGCGACGGGAAAGGCCGTCCACAAGTGCAGCAGCGCCAGCCAGGCCGACGCCCAGGCCGCCGTTGACGCCGCGGCTAAGGCGCTTCCCTTATGGAAGGCACTGGTGCCGACCAAGCGGCGCGAGGTCTTCCTCAAGGCCGCCGAAATCCTGGAGAAGAGGCGCGACGAGCTGGCCACCAACATGGTCGACGAGGTCGGCGTGCCGAGGCAGTGGGCCGACTTCAACCTCAGCGTCACCAAGGACCTCATCCTCGACGTCGCCGGCAGGCTCGTCACCATTGAGGGCACCATTCCCACGCCCCAGGACCCCAACACCGGGGCCCTTGTGGTGAAGGAGCCCTTCGGAGTTGTGCTGGCCATCGCGCCATGGTGAGTGACTCTCTGCCGTCCGACCATCTCGAATCGGCCGCAACGAGTACAAGACCTGCGGGTTCAGGCACTGACAAGACCCTCAGGAACGCCCCCTACATCCTGGGGGCCCGCTCTGTGATCTTCCCCATCGCCGCCGGTAACACGGCAGTCTTCAAGGCCAGCGAGCTGAGCCCAAAGACCCACTGGGGGATCGCCTCTGTCTTCGCCGAGGCCGGGCTTCCGGCTGGAGTGCTCAACATGATCGTCCACGAGCCCGCCAACGCGGCCGCCATCACCAGCCAGCTCATAGCGAATGAGCACATCAAGAAGATCAACTTCACCGGGTCCACCATGGTGGGCCGCATCATCGGCAAGCTGGCCGGCGAGCAGCTCAAGCCCGTGCTGCTCGAGCTGGGCGGCAAGGCGCCCGCCATCGTGTGGGAGGACGCGGACCTGGGCCTGGCCGCCGACCAGTGCGCGCTGGGCGCCTTCCTGAACTCCGGACAGATCTGCATGTCCACCGAGCGCATAATCGTGCACAAGGCCGTCACCGGCGAGTTCGAGAAGAAGCTGCTCGCCAGTATCGGCAAGTTCTTCCCCTCCAGTGGCGACGCCCCCGTGCTCATCCGCGAGGTCGCTGTCGAGAAGAACAAGAAGCTGCTCAAGGACGCCAAGGACAAGGGCGCCACGCTCCTGAACGGCGACTACGAGGCGCACGAGTCGACGCCGACCCGCCTGCGGCCCATCGTGGTCAAGGGCGTCAAGGAGGACATGGACCTGTACAAGACCGAGTCCTTCGGTCCTAGCGTGGCGCTGTACGAGGTCGACACTGAGGAGGAGGCACTTCGGATCGCCAATGACACAGAGTATGGCTTGTCGTCTGCTGTCTTCACCGAGGACCTCAGGAGGGGGCTGAGGTTTGCCAAGGGGATCGAGACCGGCGCCGTCCACATCAACTCGATGAGCGTACATGACGAGTCCGCCCTTCCGCATGGTGGCGCAAAGAGTTCCGGCTACGGGAGGTTCAACTCCATTGGTCTGGACGAGTGGGTGAGGACCAAGACCATCACCTACAGGCACTAGGGGCCTTGCGCAGCAAGCAGCCGGGAGGTCGGGGACCACTCGGACCGGTTAGCAGCAACAGATGACCTCCCGACGAGGCTCGGGCAGGGGAAATGAAAAATCAAGGCTGCATTGATTCGTGTATCCTGTGCCACCTCAGACCTGCATGCTGAAGAAGTCTCGGGTAGCCAACATGTAGCGCGTCCCCGAGGCTTGCCGTGGAAACACAAGTTCCACTGGTCAAAATCGCTTGCCATCCCATCTGCGCCATCTCGCATCTGCATTGGATCGGCCTGCAAAATCTCGCAGATCGAGGTCGCATCTTGGCCGCATATTCTTGATCGATGTTGCTTTTTTCTGTTTCCGTCCAGTCCGATCTCGCTCAAGCGTCGTTATGCTGCCATATCGGGAACAATTCCCCGGCAGACAGCAGGAGCAGTAGGATTTCTGATATCTGACCAATTCGACATCGAAAACGTGTATGCATGTCTCACATGCCCACTTCTCATTGTGTGATGTCCCGTCGTCATCAGGGTCCGGAGTGCGGCGGAAGGCAGCCGCTCATCCTCCAATTTACGCTTCCTATTGGTAGAGACCACCATGCAGCGTTCCTTTTCCGCCTATAGACAAGGCTAGGGGCCATGTTTCTTGAGATCCGGGAACCCGGGTCACGCTGAATCTGACTACATCCCCTGCCTGCATCGGGCGGCGCCGCCACAACTTCCATATATTCATCACGCCGAGCACTTACCTGCCTCATACCCTTCCCTCAGACCCTCACCGACGACTTGCCCAACAAGCAAGATTGGCCAGGCACGCATTTCGGGGGTATTGCCACAAAAAGTCCCTGCTAATTTCAGGCTATCCTACCGCTTTCTCCCGTCCTTCCGAGAAGCCCTTTTTTATCACGGCCACGCCATGTGTGTCGTGGAACAGACAATAAGGCGGTGGAATAAGATCCTGCCATCCCGCCTCGTCACGTGTGATACGACCATGCGAGACACTCGGAACTTGTGACAAGTGGCTTTGGCCCCCATACACCCTGGCGACCCGAGTTGCCGGATCTGGTCAGCAAGTCGCCAGCCAGCACGTGAAGTGAATCGTCATTTTCGACTCACCCGGGGGGAAGGGGTCGCCTCGAGTCCGGCCGATTACTACGATCCTTCTGCAGGGTCTATTTCACCTAAAACAGACTTATGACCTCAAGCATCTCCAGCGTGCGTCCCCATTTTTTGGATGCTGCAAGGGCCCCCCCACCCGCCTTGGTCGTGTACTTTCGTGGTAGTCTTGAGGCAAGGCTGACGTGAGGGGCTCTTGCGGTGGTGCCTTGCGTTGGTCAGCCGGTGACTGGAATAAGAGGAGCTTCGAGTTCGCCCTATGAAAATTTGAGTGCAAGTATAGGCGATGTGGCTGTGAGTTTCCACTTTTGACGTGAGACGTGCTCTTATCACGCCCCTAAGGCTGGGAGGAGCTGGGCAGTGTTGACAGTCAGCCTCAGCCGCAGCCCTGTGATGCTATACGGTGTAATTTATGTCCAAAAAAGTGCATCCTCATGTAAACACAGAGCCAGGTCATGGTTTCAAAGGGAGAACCAATGTATTGTGCCGACATGTTTGCAGATATTGCGGAGTGTACCTAAGGACTCGTGTGGCTTTTGACAGCAACTTGGAATGCATGGCCCAACAAGTTCTGCCTATTCATCACACATATTGCAGATTAGTTCACCCAACCGGAAGTCTAGAATTCCATTGTGGATGGGTGAACTGTGAGTTTCCACCGTTTGTGGCATTGGTAGCCTGCAGAGGCGGCCGAACAGAACATCGTTGGTGGCATCTGACCACTGAGGTCGAGCACGTCTGACACCGGTCTGCTGCTTCGAGATGGGCATCCGCCTCCATCATCAGGATGCTTGCTTCTGGCCCACCCCTAATCTGACAAAAAGGAACAGCCTCTGCTCCTGGTGGAAACGACGCGATCCTCGTCACGCCGGACTAAGCGTTTACTTTTGCCAACAATGAGCAAACGATGTGTGTTTCCGCCCCACACCTCGTTGTGTCGTCGAATTTTTGGACCGAGGAGGGGTCGACACCCATCCACTTTTGACAGTCATTCATTATAAATGGGACAAATTCTCGCAATTGCCTAGTTTCTATTCTATTCTGTGTTCTGTATCACGAAGCGCCTTCTTCACCCCTTCTCATATTCCCCCTGACTGACCAGGCGCTTTATATACCATGGCACCAATCTTGCAAAATTACTATGGATACCTCGCCGCGTCTCACATAGTAATCGCAGTAATATCACTTGTAGGTCACCGTCTGGATTACTGAAGTACACCCTCACTTACTGGACTGATGCTAACTCTGGTGGTTACTCCTCTAGGCTATCGTCTTACCCCTAGCCCAATTCGTTTACAACATCTTCTTCCACCCTCTCGCGGACTTCCCAGGCCCTCTGCTATGGCGCGGTTCCAACGTACCCAAGATGGTAGCCCAGATACGGGGCACCATCCACTGGCGAATGCTAGAGTTCCACCAGCAGTACGGTCCCGTTGTGCGGCTCGCCCCGGGGGAGCTGACCTACACCACTGCCACAGCCGTGAAGGAGATATACGGCAATCGCAGCGGCAAGAAGCTCTTTCCCCCTCAGTCCTCTCTCGGCAGCAACGAGAAGACCATGTTCGGAGCGACCAGCTTCCTCTGGCTGGAGGACCATAAGGAGCACGCCCGCCACCGCAAGATTGTTGGCCAGATGTTCTCCGACGCGAGCCTCAAGGCGCAGGAGCCTCTGGTCCTTGGCTACGCCAGTCTGCTGATGCAGCGCTTCCGCGAGAGAGCTTCGAGGGGAGAGGTTATTGATATGTGGTCTTGGTTCAACTACTACACCTTCGTAAGTATATATTTCCTCTGTCCCAAACTTGTACCATATCTCTGGCCATGCGTAACCGCCCCTGCTCGGGGATCAATTAGGGGCAAGCGGCTCCATCATGAACCGGAAACCTTGGGGCGAGGAGTTCGACTTGCACAGATACTGACAATGATACAACAGGACATCATCGGTGACCTCGTATTCGGCGAGTCCTTCGACTGCGTGGACCAGGGCCGCTTCCACCCCTGGATCAGCTTCATCTTCTCCAACCTGACCAACATGATGTACGCGCAGATGACCACGACAATGGGATACCTGGGCACCTTCATTCAGGCGCTGGTTCCCCGGCGGATCATGGCACAGGCATTCGCCCACGCCCAGTCCACCCGCGACAAGGTCGACCGGCGGCTCACGCGCAAGGACGTCCGGCCGGACCTGATCAGCGGTATCTGGCACAAGATCGGGGCCCCCGGTGGGATCTCACACGAGGAGCTATACGCTGATGCCCAGATCATGATTATGGCGGGCAGCGAGACGAGCGCCACGCTGCTCGCCGTCGCCGTGTACCACCTGCTGCGCAGCCCGGACAAGCTCGCGGCGCTCCGGGATGAGGTCCGCGGTGCATTTGCTACCGGAGACGAGCTCGCGTTCTCGGATGTGGCTAGGCTTCCGTACCTCCGTGCTGTCATGGATGAGGCCTTGCGTATCCACGCGCCACTTCCTGCTGGGATCAACCGTGTCGCGCCTGAGGGAGGGGCTTTCATTGATGATCGATTCGTGCCTGAGGGAACGGTGCTTCAGGTCCCCAGTTGGGCTGCTTTCCACCTCGAGGAGAACTTCAAAGACCCTTGGAAATTCGTGCCGGAGAGGTGGCTGGGCGACGCATGCCCCGCTCGGTATGCGGATGACAACCACGACGTATTCAGTGAGTTATCCCCGATTCAGTAACAGTGTCGAAGCCTTACTAATCTGGATTGATTCAAGATCCCTTCAGCCAGGGACAGAGATCATGCCTTGGGCGTTCTCTCGCGTACATGGAGACAAAGGTCTGTCTCGCCAGGCTGGTCCTCGGTTTCGATATGGAGTTGATGGAAGAGAGTAAGGATTGGAACAAGCAGAAGGTGTATCTGCTATACGAAAAAAGGCCGCTGAACGTGAAGCTCACCGAAGTGACCAAATCAGAGAAGATTGTGACGGTGGCGTGAGCCTTCACTTGACGATGGGAATATTCCAATACTCTGCTTGTGGAGGCATGTTGGCCCCGTCATAGTGATGTACTAAGCTTCTGGGATTCAGAACAAAATTGTAATAAAAGTCGCAGTTTGTTGGAACATAATTCCCCCGGCAGATTGCCTCGATTGGAATGAACTTGAGATTCTGGAATGAGAGCTCGCCGAACTACTAGCAGTGGATAGTTGCTCAATGGGTTCCGTCCCTCGGGAATCAAGTTGAGAAGCATAACAACACCTTGTTCACCTGTGCAGGACTCTCACTCATGAAAGTCCACCACGAGATGGCTCACAGCCTCAATAGCCACGGCAATCACACCATGACAGCAAGACCGAGTATCCCAGCAAAGGCCGTGACGATACCCCTGGGGAGATTCAGCATGCCCCAGTGATCCACGAGCCACTTCGCGCTCTCCTCGCCTTGCTCTTCAACCTCAACTCCCTCGACGGCCTTTATGTCACTCATCTCCTTGGCCTTGCGCAAGATCTTCCAGTTGGTTGGGAGCACAAAAGCCGCCGTATACGGGATGATGCTTAGACAGAGCACGCCGGCGCCAAGGTAGGCCCTAGCCTTGGTTGTGGCGGCGGACCGGTGGTGGTAATAGGACAGGAAGAGGTACGACAGGCCGGTGACGCTGGCCAGAGAAGGGTAGATTATCCTCGTCAGCCTGTAGCTGTTTTTCCACTGGCGCAGCATCAGGGGTGTGGGGGACTCGAGGAGGCGCGGCACAACGAGGATGGAGAGTGCCAGGTTGCTGCCCGCCCCGAGAGTTGAGAGGAAGATGGAAGCCGCTTCCGTGGCGCGGATAGCTGGTGATGATGATGGTTGAGACATGCTGGGGGGGGGGGTTGTTCCTTAGCTAGGTAGATTGAGAAACGATGAGAAAGGCGTTGATTTGGGGTTGGGATGCGGTCATACAAATGAGGATCGATGCTCAAGGCGTGGAGAGGTGGAGAGTTCACAACGGCCGGGCCATTCTCGGACGTTCTGAGGGGAAGTTGCGATGCGGTGCCGAATGGGCCTCGTCAGCAACTCATCGTGCGCGCGTCAGCCCGAATCCCATTTCGGGAATTCCAGTCCACACGCCACGACCGGACAGGCCCCAACGCAAATATTTATCCAGCTACGCTATGCTGTCTGAAACGCTGAGCCCCAATACTTGATCACCAAGCAAGACATGATCATGAGCACGCGGGCATGCAGCAGTACAGCCGATGGGCCAGATCCCAATGAACGAGTTACAGGCCCACGTGTGGACAAAGAATCTGCTTCCATCTTCCGAATTCATACATTGTATATTACACATTGTACAGATGTCATGTGTACGACGTGTGTCAATCGCAGTGACACCTCAGAACCGCGCATAACACAGCCACCATGCTTGTTCACTCAGTCTTCCTTCTCAAATTTGAGATGATATGTTTTCCATTCTTCCTCGGTGACCTTCCCCGGCGCCCTCGCAACAGGTTCATCCCCCTTCTTGCTCTTAGGGAAGGCGATCACATCCCTCACACTTCCCGTGAAACTCAGCGTGGCAGTGAGCCTGTCCCAGCCGAACGCGAAGCCAGCATGTGGCGGGCAACCTGCCCTCAGCGCCTCCAGAAGGTGGCTGAAGTGGCTAATACCCTCGTCGCTCATCTTGAGTACATCCCTGAAGATGTACTCCTGCAGTGGGGCGATGTGGATACGACGCGAGCCGCCGCCAAGCTCCACCCCATTGAGGACGAGGTCATAGTGGTCCGCCTTCACCTTTAAGGGGTCCGTGGCCAGGAGATCGAAGTCCTCGGGGCTAAGAGGCGCGGTGAATGGGTGATGCGTAGAGGAAAAGCCGCTCGCGCCGTGCTGACCCTCTGCTGGGTCCGACGACTCAGTGTTGGGCGTGAACAGCGGGAAACCCGTCACCCAGAGGAACTTGAAGGAATTGTCGGGCTGGAGAAGTCCCTGCGCAACTGCCTCGGCATAGACGTGCCGTCGCAGGTCCCCCAGTGCGGTAGAGCCGCCTTCAAAGGGCTTATTGGGCCGTGCTTGGATGACGAGCACATCTCCATGCTCAAGGCCGGAAATGTGAGGAAGATCTGAGCTGCTAGCTTCCAGCACGGCCGAAGCTGCCTCGTGTCCTAGTGGTGAGAGACCGGAGAGAGGCTTGCTGGAATCGATGGTGAGGGGGACAGGTTGGCCGTCTGGGTTTTGTCGAAGGGGCTTTGGGAGGCTGTCCCAAAGTGACTTGATAAAGTCCTTTGAAGGCTCGTCGAAGCGGAACACACAAGCCTCGACGATAGGATCCTCCAGGTCCGATATCATGGACGTAAAACTCTGTGGTAAGAGGTGGTCGATTCGTTGGATCTTTTGCCATTGTCAGTGATGCTGTATGCATCGTGTCTGGCAGAAGCACGCACCTTGTTCGGTATCCTTAAATCTGGTTTATCCGAGCCATGGAGAGACATAGCCTCATGATAAGTCATGCGTGGAAATTCTGCTTCTATATCAGGGTACTCCTCGGCATCCGTCGCGCCATCTGACCTTTTAGTGGGGCACAAGGCTCCATTGACCCGGCGCGTTTGCCACCATCCGCACATATAACCGTATACTTCGTGGATGAGTCTTTCGACGAGTCTCATCACATCCTCGCCTTTCGCGAATGACATTTCCAGATCAAGCTGTTGAACAAGGACCGAATTAGTACATATCATAAGGTGAATAGGACAGGTGATGGGATGAGGATAGAAGAAACGATATTTTCCTCACCTGTGTGAACTCGGGCTGCCTGTCAGCGCGAAGATCTTCGTCGCGGAAGCATCTCGCAAGCTGGTAGTAACCTCTCACACCCGCTGCCATGAGGATCTGTTTATACTGCTGTGGGCTTTGGGGTAGTGCATAGGCATAGCCAGGCCGCCGAGTCGGGACCAGAAATTCTCTTGCGCCCTCTGGCGTTGACTTGAAGAGTATCGGTGTCTCGACCTGAAGGAAGCCCCATCGCATGAGAACATCGGTGACAGCTTTCACGAGAGATTGACGGAATTCAAGCCTATTCTGGAGAGCCTTGTCGAACCTTAACTGCAGATGCCGAGCGTGCGGTGGGAATTGCGCGCCTTCTGATATGATGATATCCCGAGGGAACGGGCTAAGTACGTGAACATCTAGCAAGGTCAGGTCGTAGTGGGTAGTATTCCTGGGATAGTTCGGGCCAAAGAGCACTCGACCATCGGATCTCTTAGAATTGTCAATGGTACCAGTGAGGCTGACGGAGCTCCATGCCGGAACTTGTTTGAGAGCCTTGTGCAACTCATGCTGCGGCGAGTCCTTCTCCTCCCAAGACGATTTGAACTGGAACGATGGTCCGCGGTCCACGATCAGGTCGACAAAGCTTAACTTGGACGAGACGTCTCTCCGCTTGGATATGAAGCCATGTATCGTTACAGTCTTTGTCAGGTCAAAGTCTCCAGCAGCGCTCTGGGCAGGGGAGTCGACTGTTCCGAAATCGTGAGTAACCAGCCCTGTGGTGGGTTGATCTGGATACTACATACAATAATTTTTGAAGGCTTGAATATTTTCTGGAAGGACCTTGGCCCCAGCAGCCGGCGTGATCGACTCTTTCGTGTCGTCATGCAGGGTGCGGCGGTGGCACCACGTGAGGCTTTGCCCTTGTCGAGCCGAGGTTCTGGAGATGAGCCCGGCGGCGGTGACACACGACTTGAGCCTGGTTTGAGGCGGACTTGGGCTGCATCTTGTTCTACGTGGCAGCCTCAGGTTGACGAGACCCCTCACCGAAGGCAACCGCATGGCAAGCTTCAAAGAACGGTGTGCATTGGTGGGCTGTACAAAGCACCTCTATATTGAGGTCATGAGAGAGGCAGGCACCTTACCTGCGGGCTGATATTGCTGGCTAAGTTTGGAAGAACTGGTGGTACATCGCGCTTGTACCTTGCGCGACGGGTGACGGCCGGGTCCACTGACAGAAGGATATGATTGGCCAAAAGTGGATCTGGGTGGGTCCCAGCCTGCTGGACCGTCCATATCTTGCAGCTCGCGTCGAGCACGGCTTTCTGAATTTTCTCTCCTTCTTCTGCAAGAAGTTGATCCTTCCAATTCATAACAATGTGAGTTGCAACACCACAAACCCAAGCCGCACGCCTCCCAGATATCGCATACTAACAGGCGACGCAGATGATGAAAGCCAGAGTGTTCCAGATGATCGAACCCGCCTCTCTGTTGCAGCCAAGGCTCTCCTCTTGTGGGCTTCAGGGCCTGGTTGTGACGAGAGGATTGGGTTCATGAAATAAGCGTTCGACACACGTTGACCTTGTTTATTCGGACGCCGCACGGCATCTCTGACCAAGTTTGAATTGGATGGACTTTTATCTCCTCGTTGCGACTATTCCCCGCTGTCCGTTGGTGGCACTGGTGTTGATATCAAGTGGTCACTCTTCTGTGGCGCATCAATCCAGGCTTCTGGCCACAAGCGGCGCTGTTGCATTCCATGTACTTTGACGTGGCAAGTGTCGCGTGTACTTGAAGCGTGGTTCGGCATATTTCAGCATTGACACCACAAGCCGACGGGTTTAAACCTCCCGACTTGGTGCCCATTATTGTTGGTGCTCGGTAGTTCTGAGACTCCAAACCCAACTTTCCCGATCCCCTCATAGTCGAAGAGATGCTTTTGCAATGTTTCAATCCCGAGCTTGTACCCGAACGCCTGGACGAAGCTCACCTGATGTCGGTTTTTGATCTGGTAACCACCTGTACTGCATGTCCTGTATACATTGATACAAACCGAATAGATCATGGCAAATTCAAACCACTCAAAATAGAAGAACGTTGACTGCCGCGCTTGTAATGCTTCAATTTGATGCTGACAAGTCACCAAATGCAGAGGGGTTGCCCCTGCTTGTCATGGCGATGTTTCACGAAACAGACGGGCATGGGCTCTTGGGCCGATGTTTGAACGTCACACTAGGCCGTACCTAGGTAGGTAAGTACCTAGGGACTCTGGTAGCATATCGGGAAACGGTGGAGAACCCGGGTAGCAGTAGAATGAGGTAATGAGGCTCGTCTCTCCACAAGCGCCCTTCCATAGTACGTTGTCATACTGCGAGATATCGCACAGTCGGCCACTGAATCTGCGTGTGGTAACATGGCGACAGCATCGGTTGAAATTTCCATACAGACAGGTTAAGTATTCTGCTGGGTCAACCATTGATGGGCGTCGTCTCTCCAGTTGCCGACCCACCCGTTCCTGACCCTGCGTTAGTGATTGCCCTCCTGCCCACCTGCCCACCTGCCCTGGGCGTCTGGGGCTCTTCTCTTCAGCTCTCCGAGCCCAACCAGAAAGGGCGCCACGCCGCCCAGGGGGTCACCTAGCAAAACGTCGGTGCTGCCGTTAGCCCGGGTACTGTGGTGCCCGTCCAACCCCCCGTCCCACGCAAGCGCAGATGGAAGAGCGTAACCTTTGGGTTATTGGGAAGGCCAGCCAAGAGACCAGCAGTCGGCCGACGCTACCTAGGAACTCGTCAACCTCACCCTGTTTGCATCCGTCTATTCTGCCCTCGACAGTACCACCGACTGTCGCACCTCCGGGGTAGTCGACCAAACATCTCGGACCGTGCTCCCGAACGTCTCACAGGCTGCCTGTCTTTGTTGTCCCATCAGCCATCAGGCGACTCGTACATAATTATCCCTTTAGATTATACTCAGATTCGCTTACACCCGCAGCTTGGGGTACCTTGACTTTGATCGCGCACAGCAGCCCCCGTTAATGCCCATGGCCGCTCTCTGAACTGGCCCCAAGATCACCTTCTCGCTCCGCCCCTTTTGTGGTGCTTGGCTTTCCGTGAATACCGACCGGCCGACCCATCGTCATTGTCATTGTCATTTTCCCAGTGCCCCAGCCGCTGTCGCATCACTGAGAACGCCGCAGCTCCCTTCCCTCGGTTGCGGCCCATCCCAGCCCAGCCTGCTCCACTGCCCGCCAATCTCGCAGCCGACTAATCTCCGTACCTTTTTGACGACCTGCCGCTACACCACGTCCTCCCGAAAAGCGCATTGCGTGCCTGACTGCCTATAACGCCTGACCCGAGCCCCGAGAGCGTCAAGATGGCAAGCTCTTTTGAAAAGTCCGTCAAGGGCGCTACCAAGATCAAGGTCCGTCACCGCCTGCCGGCTCACCAGCACGATACGATACGATGCGACGCGCCCCCCAATTTGGGCGGACGGGGCACTCGCTGTGGACGGCATCATGGCTAACACTCTAATCCACTCTAGGCCGCGCCGCCGAAGACGAAATACATCGAGCACATCCTGATAGCGACCCACTCCGGAGAGGCTGGAGTAGGCGAGGTCTTTCGAGCGCTGCAGCACCGGCTGAGAGATTCAACATGGACCGTTGTCTTCAAGAGCTTGATTACAGTGCACCTGATGGTCAGGGAGGGCTCGCCAGATGTAACGCTGGCTTATCTGTCGAAACATCGCAATATGCTGGCAGTGAGCATGTTCTCAGATGGTCAGTCTAAGCTCGCCTTACGAATACCTGGATGCGCAATTGCGGCCCATCTCTCTGATAACGACATGCTGACCCATGGACAACAGCCCAGACACAAGGACGAAACATACGACATTACGCCAACTACCTATCCGAGCGAGCGCGTGCGTATCGTGATACGAAGATCGACTGGGTGAGGGGAAGGGAAAGCCGTATGGATACGCTGTCCGTGGAGAAGGGCCTGTTAAGGGAAACGGAGGCGATCCAGAACCAGCTCACGGCCCTCCTCAAATGCGATGTCCGTGGACCTTTGCGACCTCCTGGCGAGTCTTTCTCTCTTGTTGGCTGACTTCAAGCTAGGTTATGGACAACGAGCCGGAGAACGAAATAACAATCACGGTCTTCAGGTTGTTGGTGCTGGATCTTCTAGCCCTGTTCCAGGTGCTCAACCAGGCGCTCATCAACATCCTAGGTATGACGTGTAAAATCCCAGGCTGTACCACCCACTAATCCTGATGTCTAGGCCACTTCTTTGAGATGTCCAAGGTCGACGCGGAAAGAGCTATGGATATTTACCGCAACTTCACCAAACAGACGGATGTGGTCGTTCAGTACCTTGGCGTAGCCCGTCAGTACGAACACCACACAAGGGTAGAGGTACCTAAGCTGAAGCACGCCCCCGTCAACCTGGGACGGCAGCTGGAGGATTATCTTAACGACCCCGATTTTGAGATTCACCGGAGGCAGTACTTGGCCGAATTGGAGGCCAAGAAGGGCAAAGGGGGCTCAGGGGCGTCCAAACCTTTCTTCACCTCGAAGAGTGAATCCGCCTCCAAACCAGCATCCAACTCGCCGTTCCCTAGTGTGAACGGATCTTCGTCAACAGAAAGCAAACCAGCGCCGCCCAAGAACCCGAACACGGATTTGATCGACTTCTTCGACTCGATAGAGCAGAACCAGACGCCTTTGGGCGCCCAGCCAACCGCCCAGCCGGGTCAGATGGGCAACTCACCCTGGGGACCAGAAAATGGCTTTCAGCAGCAACAAGCTACAGGCTTCCAGAACGGTTTTGCACCGCAGCAGACAGGATTCCAGTCGACGAACCCATTCCAGCAACAAATGGGCAATTTTCAACCACAGCAACAGGCCCCTCCGCCACAGCTGCAGCCTTCTTTTACCGGTGCTGGCTTCGGTGGTTTCACCCCTCAGCCTGGTTACCAGAACTCCTTGGCTCCTATTCCCCAGGAGTCTGCGGTTGCTACGTTCCAGACGGGCGCTTCAATGCCCAATCTTCTAGCACCCCAGCAAACCACCAATCCCTTCCGTCAGTCCATGCTGACAGGCCAGCCGACTGGCATGAGCGCCCAGTCGGCACCCACAAGTCCACCGACACTCCAGCCACAGCACACATCTACGAATCCATTTGCTCGTTCAGCTTCGGCAGCTGGCAACCCGTCTCCGTTCCAATCTCCTCCGCCAGCGGCGCCGTTGCAGCCCATGGCAACCGGCACCAACCCGTTTGCAAAGAACTTCGGTGCTGCGCAGCAACCACAAAGGCCAGCAACCAGTGCCGGTCTGGCGCCTCAGCCGACAGGGACCACAAATCCTTTCCGGCAGTCGCAGTTTGTCAACCACAACACAGGCATGGGCTGGCAGCATAATCAACAGGCGATGGGCGGTGGCCTGGATAGTCTGCAGACAATGCCTGTGTTCCCCCGGCCAGCTCAACAGAGCCCCTGGCAGCAGTGATTATTAGGTAATTACAAAGGTCTGAGTTTTGACCAGGAAGCAATGCAATGACGATATTCGAACGGAAGATGTGTTCGCTCATTGTGTTCCCTGGTCTGTCTTGCAGTTCTGTGTTTGCAGAGCGTGGCGTTCAGGGCGGCTTTTAATTATGGACAGGACGACGGGTCTTTTAAAGGCTTTGGGAAGGAAGCCGACGGTTGGAAGCTGCGGAGGCCAGGGTCTGTTCAGGTCGAGGGTCCGGCTAATGTAAAGTTATCGAAGTCCTGGGCCGGCGCGTTCCTACGCAGCCGACGTACAGCACTCCCAAGATTGCAGCTCTAGAGCTTTAATGGACATGGTGTCCGTACGATTTGGTATTGGGAACTGGTGCTCTTGCCATGACCTACTCGCCAGATTCCGCCCCTTGCTCCGTCATATTCCAGTCCACCCCGACAGCCGCATCGTTGATTTTCTCAGCCCGAGAAGCGGCCCTGACCACCATGGTTCCAAGCCTTGACAAACGCCATCGCTATGCAAATCATCAAATCTCCCAATCAACCACAACTAGATCGGCTCAAGCAACCGAGAAAGCTGCCGCAATGCCTCTAGAACAGGTGAGGCACACCTGCCGCTCGTGCAATGAGCCTCCCGTCGAGTTTCTCAATCATCCACCTCCATCTTAATGGGTTGCTCGACCTTAACCACTTGCTCTCCTCTAGCATCCTGCTCGACCTCGCGATCCATTTCGAGCTTCACCTCAGTCCTCTCCCTCTTAACGGCGGTCCTTGCGGCCTCGTCACCGATCCCGTCCGTCTGTGCAGCCAGGCCCGCGCCACCCGTGGCGACGTCTCCAAAGTCCAGGCCCAGTCTACCCGTCTCCTTTTCGTCATTCACGAAAACAGACATGCCGGCAAAAGCCTCGAACATGGCTCGCGCATAGTACTCCTGTACGCTGTACCCGCCTGACGTGTATTTTTGGTCGTGTTTGGCGCTGTCGAGGAATGGGTTCTTGTAGTCCTTCTCGAGCTTGTACCGCGTGCTGCTGAGGTCCAGCCTGCCAAAGGGGTCGTAAGGGCCCGTGTCGGCGTCCCTCGCCGCGTCGCCCTTCTTCTTTAGGCCGCGGATAGACAGGCCGCCGGCCGCTGCCGCGGCAGCCCGGCGCAGTGCAGCGGCCTCCGAGGCGGCTAGCTCCTCCTTGCGGTGTTGCCCGCGGCGCTTGAGCATGACCTTTGTGGCCTGACCCTGCGGCGCGCGCGCCAGGGTGTCGAGGTCCTCCTCGCGCTGCTTGATCTTTGCCAGGCGCTCTTCCTCCTCGGCCTGGGCGGCCTCGGCGCGGCGCTGGCGGGCCGCCTCCTTCTCGGCGGCGATCTGCTTGCGCGTGGACTCCTTCTGCCGCTCACCCATGCGCTTATTGCGCTCGATCTCGGCCTTGTGCTCGTCCTCCCACTGCAACAGCCTCTCGTTGGCGGCGGCCTGGTCGGCGGGCCCGCCGTACACGAGGTCCATGGTCAGGGCCTCCACCATCTCCAGGTACTCATTGAAGGAGGACAGGTCCTCGAACTCGTCCTCGGTGCGGTTGAAGACGGCGGCCACACGGCGGCGGATGTCGACCTCACGTTCGACGGACAGGTCCGAGAAGACGGGCTCGCGGAAGTTCTTCTTGCGCAGGGTTCTGTGGCAGCCCACGTAGGGGCACTGGTTGGGCCCGTTCTCGAACAGCCGGTCGACGCAGTTGTTGCAGAGCGGGTGGTAGCACTCCGGGTTGATGAGGAAGCGCATCGACTTGTTCATGTATCGAAGGGTCTTGCAGATGGGGCACTGCTCCTCGCCGTCGGTGTTGGTGAGGGCGATTGCCTGAATTGGGGCTGCCACAGGCCCGGCGCGGGGGGTGGGCGCCCCTGGCTTGCGCGACATGGCCGGGGAGGTGGATTACGAGCTTTGTGGGAAGCGGCTCATCGGTTTTGGAGTATCGCAGTCTGGAATCGAGTTCAGGGGGCCGAATTCGCGACGGTGAGGAATGTTGGTCAGAGGAAGGTGGCAGACGGCTGGGTTGACAAAGGGCACGTCAAACTAACGCAGTGGATGACCCGAGGATCAACCCACTTGCTACGTACTTTATGTTGGAGGTATCCAGGTACCTACCAGCAGGGATAAGCTCCCAGATGTTCAGAGAGCCCAAGGAGCCTACGTACTGAACAGCCAACCATAATACGATTACCAATCAGTGGGGAGCAGGCCACTCTAGAGCATCCCTTCTCCGACACAAGTCTATCCTGCAGTAGTTGATCGTACACCCACTTAACAACAGTGTTACCATTCTCAGACGAGTGATTCTACCGGAGGATACCCTGTCAGGAGGTTAAGCTGAAAGAGGCACAGGGAAGGTGGGTGGGTGCCTGCAGGTGTTGGATGCGTAATACCTCGTGCGTCCGCACCCCTGGAGCTACCCCAAAAAGTTGCCCCGCCATCCAGATTCCAGGCGGGCCAGCCTTCTAGAGCTTCGACCAGCTTCCACGGTTCTGAAAAGTTTCAACACCAGACAGCTTACTGCAAATCACACGAGATGGCAGACAACGGTATGAGCTTACTATACCCCCGGTTCTTGTCCTTATCCCTTATGTGTAAGCTAATAACTTCGCAGAACCTACCGCCGCCGAACAAGCAGCCGCCCGCGCCAAGGAGCAGGCCGAGCAGGATGCCCTTCCTTATAAGTGGCAGCAGACGATTGGTGACGTAGACGTCACCTTCGGCGGAATACCAGGCAACTTCAAGAGCAAGGACTTGGTCGTCGAGATCAAGAAGCAGAGCTTAAAGGCCGGCGTCAAGGGCCAGGACCCCGTGATAAGTGTATGTACTCGCCCCGCCACTGCCCTCGGGGCCGAAAGCAGCGGAGAGGATATCATGTTGAGGACCAGGAAGTACTAATGCAAACTTCTTGCGGCACAGGGTGACCTCCACCAGGCGATCCATGTCGACGAGAGCACCTGGACACTCACGTCTGCACCCGATGGCACCAAGACGGTCGAGATTCACCTGGACAAGGTCAACAAAATGGAGTGGTGGCCGCACGTGGTGACGAGTGCGCCCAAGATCGACGTCACCAAGATCACACCCGAGTCGTCCAAGCTGTCGGACCTGGACGGCGAGACCCGGGGGATGGTCGAGAAGATGATGTACGACCAGCGCCAGAAGGAGGCCGGCAAGCCCACCAGCGACGAGCAGAAGAAGGCCGACATCCTCAAGAAGTTCCAGGCCGAGCACCCGGAGATGGACTTCAGCAACGCCAAGATCAACTGAGGTGGTGATTTCGTGTGCTGGCCGGTGAAGATATAGGAGAGCAGATCAGAGCAGCGTGATGGAGGGAAGTTTGTGGAGTTGTACGATACCAATATTTACGAGATACGACAGGTCATACTCGAGTTACTACAAAGCAAGACTATTGCCCAATGCATGGAGTACTTCTAGTCTAGGGCATACAAATCATGCTTCTCTTTCTTCAGTATGTAAGGTGGTGAAACGAAACGCCTAGACCACAAGGCAAAGCCACTGATGGCTTCACAGGTCAGGGGTCAGATAAGCCCCTCAGGATTCAATATTGGAATAATCCCCATACCGAGCGAGCAGATTGAGAGCTGCAAGCTCAACCGGTCGTCGTGAGACGACCTGGGTCCCGTTCAGTTTTGCCAGAAAGGCCAGCCATTCAGCCTAATCGGGATTCCTGTCCCGACTCAAAAAAAAAAAAAAGTCACCCGTTCCTACATGGGCGATTGCGCACGAGGCCTTGTAGAAACACGCCTAAGGGCTGCATGTTGGGATTAGTGGCAAGTCTCTTCGACTTGCCGGTCTTCCACATAGCTTTCGTACGGGGCGCGTTCCCATGTGACGCTTTCCTATGGGATGCCATCATCTAGGTTGTGACGTGCTGGGGTGGTTATTCTGCGAGAATATCCTGGATGGCCAAATGATTGAGCAAAAGAAGAACCCGAAGCCAGGCCATGGTGATAGTCACAAGAAGCAACAGAAAACATATTAGGTTGCCTTACAGCCCCTACCTACCCGTGCCCAGTCTCACTGCTTTCCCAACCTAGCGGCCTTGAATCGACTCAGACGCTTTCCTCCTGTTCCTTCGTCCTCGGGGTACTCGATGGCCTCCTCCTTCTCGGCAACGAAGCCGCCCTGCTTCTGTATCATCCGGTTACGCATCCGGTGGTACTCGACGGCGGCCTCCTGGTGCAGCAGCGTAGCGTCGAACTCATCCGGCTCCATGGCGTCAGGGGGCATGTCTCGCTCGACAACGGTCCCAGCGAGCGTTGTGCCGTCCGGCCCTGTCGGTGCTGTCCGCACCTCCTGATCGAGGAAGCGTGCCGGGGCCTCGGCCGGACCCTTGGGCCTGACTGGGAGCTGGGTCTCGGACGGTGCGGGGGTGAGCTCCGTTGCACGTGCTTTTTTGAACCGCGAGGTCTTCTTCGGTGCACTCGCCGTTGGTGCCGCTGGCTGCGCGGCGGGACTCCGCTCCACGATGGTGCTTTTCAAGGGGTCGACGTAGGGCTCCTTGGGTTCTTGAGGCTCAACGCTGGCAGGAGCTGGAGTGATGTCTGTTTCGGGGGCTATGTCCAGGGCGCTGGCGAACTTGACGCCCTTCTTCACGGGCTTCGGCTCTTGCGCAGCTTCGTCACCACCCTTCATAGAGGACTTGGTGGGCTGGTCTGCAGGTGCTGGCTTGCTTGAAACAGCCGGTTGGATTGCGATGCGTGCGATGCCTTCTTCCGGTATGCTTCCGGCGGCCCTGGCCTCTTCTTCTTCCTCCTCGATCTGGCGGCTCGACTTTATCCCCAACCTCGCCTCAAGCTCCTGCATGCGCTTCCTGTACTTATCATCGACAACACGAGATTTGGTTCTACCATGCTCGTCCTCATCCTCGTCATCATCCTCGTCTTCGAAGCCGTCGTCCTCATCAAGGCTGTACTCATCCTCGTCGAACTCGGAACCCGTGCCCTCGTCGATTTCCAGCTCAGCAACAATTGGCGCAATGTCTGTCATGCCGTACCTGAGCATCTCCCGTCGGAGCTCAGCGTCCTCATCGGACTCGCCTTGTGGTATCACTGGGTTCGAGAGGGGTGCCTCCTGTTCCTTGGCTTCCTTCATTATTTGCTCAAGATACTCTCGCGTCCGGAATCTTGGGTCTTGGCCGTCGAGGTCGTGGCCTGGTTTTGTGTCTTCGGCAAAGGACACGCCCTTTTTTGTCGGGAAACCTGTAGTTTCCACGTCCGTGGCATTTGGGTCCGTCTCTGCTTCTGGGATGGCCTCACTTTCGACTTCCTGAACGCGCTCCTTGGGCTCGTCCTCCATCAATGCGTCCTCATGGTCTGGAAGTTCCTCGACATAGCCCGGCAACTCCTTCTCCGTCTCAGGCAAGTCTTTGACACCAGCCTTCTCCAGTGCTTCACGGATGGCGGAAGTTGAGTCGCCTGGCCGTTGCAGTCGGGAAGAGGTAACGTTGTCGTCGTCATCAAGCTCCTCAATAATGTCCGTAATGGGCAGCCCTGAATCCTCGTCCATGGCGTCAGGATTAGCCACGACGTTCACCTTTTCGTACTTCTCCTCCGCAGCCTGGAGCTGCTTCTCCAGTGTTTGCACGTTCTTGGAGACATAGTCAATCCGCCGGGAAAGAACGCTGATGATCTGCGCCTTGGGCTTCACTTCTGGCTCGCCGAATATCTCCTTGACTTCCTTCTTGGTGATGACATGACCCTCAAACTCATCGCATATCCTGTCCAGCCCCGCGCGGTCAGTGAGCCCGGAAATGGCTTCGACCTCTTCCTTGAGTTCCTCGTAGTCGGCGTCACTCATGCGCCAGTGCGAGATGGCCTTGCGAAGCTTCTCGACATTTTCTTCAAGCTGGCGGCGGTGCCGTTCCAGGTCAATGAAATGATCTTTCACCGAAGCCATCTTGAGAAGTCAAGGGATGCCGTCTGTGGAAGAAGAGGAAAGGCGCGCGGTCCAGTCATTCATAGAAAAGAATGCTTCTGCAAGGTTCGCTGAAAAAAAATGCTTAGGTAAGGCTGTGCATCTCCGAGGCCACCCCTTGTCGTGATGGGTACGGTACCACAGCACTGGGACTTGGATGCCCCCCCCCCCACCTCGTCTCGACCTTCGACGTTTGGACGGTGGTGCGTTTATTTGCCAGGCTCATGGCAACTGCACAGTCTCCATACTTACTTGTCATTTCATCTCAGGCTTCCGATACTGCCTCACCACATGTATCAACTCCCTCGCCGTAAATTGCTCGGGGCTGTCGAGTGACGAACCATTGTGTTTGTCGTTGGTTTGGTCCCGGCTTGCCCGATGTGACGAAAATATGCCCCCGAGCATAATAGGAACTCTAGATCTCGGGCTTGCTGGAGCCGACATGTGTGGCACAGAGGTCGCTCACTGTCCACGACAGCAAGCTACTGGGTCGACCCAGAAGAACGACAAACACCGCAGCGTCCTCAAGGCCATCAAATGCAGCGACCATGATGATCGTGATATCGGAGCTACACTCCAAGTGCATGACGGCATTTCACACTTATGTCTGTAAATTAAGGGACCTGTAGGTGGTCTCAGACAGTCGCTATGGAGCAGGGGGCACCCAGGGGTCCTCATGATCACCTTGAGAAAGCTGCGGGTCTCACCTACCTGGGTAGCGATGTTTAATCTAGATCTTGAGTACGATACCCGCCCCAATGATAGACAACGGCAGGCCAAGAGGTGAATCAAGCTTCGCCGAGACTTCTGGCATGTCCGCACAATACCACGGTGGTGGGTAGGCGGATGGATCGTGGCAGGCCATTAACGTCCCCTCGCTTATATGCTGCAGCTACGTATAGACTGCCCTGACCCGGGAAACGATCAGCACACCCATATCGGCCTCTAAATTATCCACACCAGATTGCCTATCACTCTGTCACCGCGGCGCCGGCCCTCCCCTCCTCAACCCAGATCCACTCTAGCAATCACTCCAATCTTTTGGGGCTCGTTGCAATCGCCAGAGAGACCTTCCGAAAACAGTCGAGGTCCCGTCTCAATACCACCATAAACAACCATCTGCCGATATGGGCCCCGTCGAGTGCTCCTCCCTACCGGCTCCGAGAATCCCGCCGTCCTGTCGTGGATAGATGACCGTCCATGGGTCACCGCCGCTGCGAGACCAGCGGGAACGACAAGGTCCTTGAATTGATCTAAAGTTATATCAAGCCTCCTGTCATCTCATGTTTCTCAAATCGGTGCCTTTAGCATTGATGATCAGATTTCTATTCCTGAGTCTGGCTCCTCTCTTATCTGCATCTAATACCCCTGCCTGTCAATTGATCCCCGGGTCAACAACATGTTGTCCTCAATCAAGACCCTCACCTTCCTCACCTTGCTCTCCTTCCTAGCCAGCCCGGCATCTGCGGTTACATGGTACTTTTTGACCTACTACCCGGCCAGCGGGGCCCAGTTCACTGAGTTCTCCGGCTCCATGGTGGTGCCCACGCTCCCCAAGGCGGCCACCTATTACCTCTGGCCAGGGCTGCAGCCCACCGACAACACTGGAGTTTACCAGAATGTCCTCGACGGCAGGTCGGGGACATGGTACTTCGGCTCGGGGTGGTGCTGCAGCAACCCGTCACTGGCCTGGGGCTCCGGCTTCAACACGTACGCCGGCGAGACCAACACCTTCAAGAATGTGAGGGTCGACGGCACCAACTGGCAGTCGACCACCGTGCACGGCAGCACCGGCACGACCAAGACGGACTCGTTCGCGCTGAGCTCCAAGAGCTTCAACCAGGCCATCTTTGCTATTGAGCTGTGAGTGCTGTGTCCACGGCCCTTTGTAAATTCGTTCACGCGGAGTGGGTGTTAGACTGATGAATGCGCGGCCGTGCAGGTATGATGTTCCTTGGGACTTCGGTGCGCTCACCTTCAAGAACGTGAAGATTGTGGCGACAGGCAGCTCGAGCTCGTCGTGGTGCACTTCCAGTCCGAGTAATTACAACGGCGCGACGAAATACACCATCAGCGGAGCTAAGGCTTCCGTTTCAGGCACGACTGTAACCTGCACGATCGACTCCGTCGTCCTGCAGGGCCCTGCTTGATTCAGAAGGGCAGGGCAAGGCATTTTCTTCACTCTTCTGATCGGGCAAATCCATGGCTTGGTCTCTTGCCCTATCCACGATGCTGTTGTTTCTTGAATTCCTACCAAACATGTGTATTTCGTCACGAGACACGGCATATATATAACCACCGCTCTCGCTGTATATATTCAATGCCAATTGTTACTGCCGATGCTCAATGCTCCCAGTCGTAGCGAAATCAACCATTCGACTCCGAAAATGCAAGAAATGTGGTTTCCGCCCGTGAATGCTGGTGTTGAAGTATCTATGATCGTTCTGGGCTGGAGGCTCTTGCAGTTTCCTCTACGCCCTCAGTCTGAGGTCCAAGCAGTGCCGTCTCTTCGTCTGCAACCTTCTTCGCATCCACGTTCTTGTTAGGAGTCGGTGTCTTGTGCAAGGCCGACCACAGGGTACTCGCAATAATGATTGCACCTCCAACCAGGCTCCAACCACCTGGCAGGACGCCCCAGATGGCCCAGTCGAACATCAGGGCGAAAATCACCTGGGTGTATAGCATGGATGTGGCCTTGGGGCTCTTGTCCAGCTGCAGGCCGGACGTGAGAAGGAACTGCAGAACGAAGCCCAGGAAGCCGAGGAGGACTAGCAAGGCCCACTCGCGCGGCGATGGGGGCATTATAAATCCGATGCCTGGTGTGGCCAACATTGCGACTACCGAGCCGACGGTGGCAATCAATGCAAAGTAGTTGACGGAGATGAGGGCATGTGCCCTGTCGCCCATGATGCGTATAGTTGTGTAAGCGCCGGCCGCGCCGACGACTCCCAGAACAGCCAGCACGATGGCGAACATGCGTTGCGCTGGAGTGACATCGTCCAGGTCCTCCGGGGCAGCGTCAGCATGAATATGGTCGTCTACCTTGCCGAAAATCGATTCCGGGTGTGCGATGAGGACCACACCGATCAGGGCGACCAGACCGGCGATGAGCTCCTTGCGGGTGAAGGGCTGCCCAAGCACGATATAGCAAGCCCACGCCGTAGTGATGGGGATGAGGAAGCGGAAGACGGTTGCCTCAGCGAGCGGCAGGTAGTGAACCGAGTAGTATAACGTGAAGAGTCCCACGAATCCGAAGAGGGCCCTCAACACCAGCCAGCCTCTGATTTCAGGATGTCCCAGTGGAAAATGCGGTACAGAAGTAAACCACATGTACAGAGTGCTGAGGATAAGCGTTATACCCATACGAGCTGTAATGATCTGGTGGGCGTGTTAGCATCACACAAGTTTTCTGGGACCTCTGAGATGTGAGATCTACCGACCTGAAGAGTATGGAAACCACCACCTCCCTGCTGTAAGAAACGGGCGATGGCGTCCATAGAAGCACCACAGACGACTGATGAGAGGATCAGAAGTGCACCCTTGTTGTTCTGCCATATTGACCGCCAGGTGCTCTGGGCAGGCTCTGCAGCTGACGCATTTTCATCATCCACTCGCGAGGGATTCTCATTGGCAGTGTTTGGAGCCATTATGGCAGCGTTATTTCACCGGAAACGACTGGAAGTAGGGCAGAGAGTAAACTCTCGTGCAGAGCACCAAAGACAACCCGACGTCAAGGCGGAGAATCCTGACGAAGCAAAATAAAGCAGGAATGTGCTGACATATAATTTTTTTTTTTTTCGTTTTTTTTTAACAACAGCATATGCAAGGTAGCCCGTAATGAATCTAGTACAAGCACGCCGTAAATGCAAAAGAGTCATCAGACCGCGCAAGCCCCGGGGGTGTTTGAGCCCTCGTGACAAAAATCTGCACTCGGGCATGGATTGCTATTCCCCACTCATCTTATGCCGAACGGCAGGCGTGATGGCGCGGGAGCTTGGCCGATCCTCCGGTTCCCTAGCGGCGGAGGGGTGGGCAGCCTTCTCTGTGCTCTGCATGGCATTCAGGACGAGTTTTCTGTGGCTATGGAAGACTGGCTGTCTGGAGAACGCTTCGGCTGAAATGGCGGCGACCGACGAAACAATGGGGCTATGCATGCAAGCTAGTGGCCGTTGGTACCCGGCTGGATTATGAAGATATTTGCTTTTGAGATTGTGTTGTTTCCATGCAGGGAAGCAGATCCAGTGTGCAATGCGGGGTCTGGGCGCATTCTTCGCATGTCACACAAGTGAGATATGCCAGATGTCGTCTCTTCTTCAATGTTGATCGGGTGGAGACCCGCCAAAAAAAAAGTTATGGGAAACACCACTGATTGATTGGCAGACGCCCACGGAACCTATGACTGTAACAGGCAGTCAGCTGCAAGAAATGTGCTGGAGTGTCGCCTACGTGATTCTCACTGTGGCCTGCTATAGGCGACAATCCTATGTGATCTTACGCGGGATGGGAATAAGATCCAACGGGATTGGAATAGGGTAGCTAGCCACCTGGGCAGCCAGTGAGTTCGGGCAACGAGTTACAAGGAATTGACGCTTGCCCGCCTGTTCCAGTGGGCTGGAAGCGCCTGCCCGTATCCGCTCCCGCCTGGCCACCGGACCCCTGCTTATCCCAAATTGACGTCAACCCAAATACTCGACGCGCACAGCTTTCCAACGACCACGACAACAGAGTTAGTAAACCACATCATGCTGCCTGACCCGGCTCTTTCTATCACTATACCTAGCGTGCACGACGATGCCACCCTTGAATGCCGCATCTACCATCCTCAGTCTCTAACTGCAAACCCTCGAGCCCCACCATGGCGAAAGCATGCCGCTGTCCTGGCTCATCCCTACGCGCCCTTGGGAGGCAGCTTTGATGACCCGGTCGTTGAGACCTTGGCAGCAACTCTCCTGAGGCAGGGTTTTCTTGTCGGCACTTTCAACTTCCGCGGCGCAGGCAACTCGAGCGGGAGGACCAGTTGGACATCCAAGGCAGAGAGGAGTGATTACATGTCTTTTCTGGGCTTTGTTTACTACTATGTGCATTACCTGGACCCTTTCCGACGAGGGCAGCCCTCCGTGAGCTCTTCTGAGCTGCCGCTGTCCCCTATCGCCAACGAAGCTGGCACACACGACGACTCAGGACCAGAGTGTATCGTCGACCGTTATGTTCTCCTCCAGTGTGGCTACTCCTACGGGGCAATGATAACGAAGCTCTTACCGCCATTGGATTCCGTGTTGGAGCTGTTTGTTGCCCCCAAAAATGCTTCAGCAGCAGCAGACATACGCCTACGGGCCCAACACCTCGCCGAACAGCAGAATGTCATCCTTGGCAGTGCACGTGCGGCTCTGATGGAACCAGCCAGTCCAGTGTCGCCCCGGAGGGCAACTCCCGGTCTGCGGATAGGGGGCGACGAGGACAAGAGACGGAGCCAAGACCACGGAGGGAGGAGGAGTTTCGCCATGGACGCGGAGGAGAAAGTGCGAGCCGGCGTGGCAGAGCTCATGAAGAAAACAAAGATGCATCAACTTCACAGCCACCGCAGGAAGGATAGCCACCCGAAGGAGAAGGAAGCGCCGGTAACCAGCGGCGGAGAAGAAGCAGACAAAGGGAAGGAAGAGGACCACCTGCCAGCTGTCGCCGGACTACCATCCCCAATGGTTGCGTACCTGCTGGTGTCCCCTCCGGTGGGCTGGGCCACCAGCCTGATGACCCTCAACCTGGGCAACCCCATGTCGGGCCTCTTTGGGAAGCACCCTCGGCCCAAGAACAAGGACAGAGAGGAGCAAGCCGCTTCATCGAGCCCGGCCGAGTCAAAGCAGGAGAGGCAGAAACTGATCAACCACCCGACTCTCGCCATCTACGGAGACTCGGATGTGTTCGTGGCCGTGAAAAGATTCCGGGACTGGGCGGCTAGGCTTCAGTCCGCTTCCGGGTCTCGGTTCAGGGCCCACGAGATCTCGACAGCCGGGCACTTCTACATCGAGGAGGGAACTATGCAGCGGCTCGCCGATGCTGTGAGGGCGTTCTCTGGTGAGCTGCTGGCCCAGGCGCAGGAGGGGGCGTGACTGTAGCCACTTTTACGCGTTTTCATTTTGTCGTAGTCGTTGTCGTCGTCGTCTGGGTTTCAACCTGATGGCATTGGTCGTGGATTTTGGTGTTGATGCGTTAGAGTTACGATACCCTAGGATAAAACCGGAGTGTTACTTGAGGATATTGATTATCCGAGAACCACATGACCCCGTGAATATCCGTCTGTTATTGTGTGTGCGCGGAACGTCCTCCTTGACACGATCTATCAGACCATTCTATAGCAGTGTGCTCAAGTCGCCCAATCCTGCGTGACATTGTACCAGGTCGCGGCGTGGGCCACTTACAGCCCCCATGTTCCATCAAGCCAGACTACGTTGCGAGCAAGACATGTGCTATCCAGAAGCATACGAGGCACAAGATTGGACGAAGCAAGTCAGACAAATTGATGACATGTGGTTGTAAAACATACAGTTGCACAAATTCTGTATTGTCTTGCACGTAAAACGTGTACTGTGTAATGTCAATCTTCACATGCTTGCCCAGCTTACATGACTTCCCCACCAACCCACCAGCCCACCCACCCCTCCATTACCCCGTGGGGTGCGCCGTGGCGCCCCGTTGGCGGGGGTCGCGGGGGTCCTTGTGACTCGCGTGGTGTCTGGAGCGGCCGTCCTTCTTTAGGTCACTCGGGTCCCGGAGCATTAAGTTCACGCGGAGGTGCAGCTGGTGTGGTGGGATGCGAATGCAGGTGTCTCATTACAAGGAACATTTTACTGTCGAATTACCTGCAGCGAGAGATGCAGCCTTGCCGACCTCGACTGCATGGTTGAAGGCAGCGCAGGCGTTATTCAAGTGCCAGTGCGCAGGAAAATGTACTTACCTGTTTCCCTTCTCCCGACGCTCTTTTCCCCCCTCTCTTGCTTATCACAAACATCCGAGGACGTGCGTCTATCTTTTGCTTCTATCCCCTTCTAGCTCACGGACTAGAAACCTCCATACTGTCCACCCTGTCCCAGCGGCCGGCGCGGCTAAATTTGTCATTTTATCTTGGGGGCACGGTGATGGCGGAGAGAGAGGAGGGGTTTTCTGTTTATCGGAAATGCCTTTCCCCTTGCCCAAGCGTGAAACCAATGGAGGCCCTTGCCCGCTCTGGGCCAACCGGCGGGAGAACGGCGGCGTTTTTGTCCTGCGTGTAAGTGTGTGGTTATGTATGTGTGCAAGTGGGTAAGGACTAAGCAGCCTGACTCGAGAGGCTAGACTGGCGGGCGCGATGACGACTGAGACCAGGGAATGGGCAAGATGGCATGAATAAACCTTGTGGGTTGGACTGTTGTTCAACCGTGTGGTTGTGTGTGGATGTGGGACCGTTGTTCTCCAGTCTGTGTGGTTTCTGAGCGTGCATGTGAAGGCTGCCCAGGTAGCAGTGAGATTATGAATCAGGAGCTGGGAGGGAGGTCATACAAAGGCTGGTCTGGTCAAGTCAGGTCAAGTCAGCCAGTTTTTCAGCTTGGTTCGTCTCACATCAGACGGAACAGGCTGCTGCTTTCGTTGGTGGCACTGGTAGCAAGCTGCACATATCCTCGACATTGAGTGCCGTTCCTGGCTGCCGTTGTCGCTGCCGCTGGCCGGCTGGCTGGCGGTGTGCCGAGGGACGGGGGAAAGGGGGCGCCAGTAAGGGAGGAAAGGTCACAAGGCACACAGCTGATGCAGGCTGAAGCACCGAGATCCTCGACAATTCCATTTTGTGCTTCGCTCTCCGCCTGCTGCACCACCGGGAGGTACATCCGAGCCCCCGGGGTTTATTAAACAAAATGGTTGCACTTTGCAGGATACACAGGCGGCGGCATCGGGCATGATCTGCCCTCCAGCCCCAGCTGACCGTCCATCAGGCGGGCTGGCTGACTGGGGGAATACTTCGAAGTGCAGCAAGGTGACTGGGTAGGTAGCCCGTGGGTAGCACCGCTTATTGTTCCCAGGTAGGCAAATCTGGAGAAGGTGGTGTGGATCAAAGTGCAGAGTACGGGGTAGACTAGGCGGAACAGAGCGCTGCTGCGACAGTAGGCCGGCTGCCGTAGATCAGAATCCAGATCCGGGGTCGCAGGTGACCAAGTGACCTCTTGCTTCGCGCATCAGTGGCATAATGCGCCCAATCATCGGCCTGGCCTTGTCATCTCCCTCCTGCAACGGTGGGCCCAGTGGCCCGGTGGGGCCCCAAAGCTGCGTCTTTCCAAAGATGTCATTCCCGCGCCGGAGAAGCAGGCCATGTGCAGACTAGCATCGTTGTTGCATTGCCTGCCTCGTCCCGCCGTCTTTCTTGTCCTCGTGCATCGCCTCGGTTTTCCCTGTCGCACCTGTTGGGCCTATCCAGTTAATACTTAGATTGCATTACTCTTGCCCTCGTTTCTCGTTGGGTCGAGTCCCTATTTGACCCGTCTTGACTCCCCACCGCCTTTCCAGGGCCATCAATGCCCAGCCGATCTGTGCTCGATCTGTGTTGTACTGTTCCCCATGTCGTAGCGTAACTGGACCACCCCCCGTTCCATAACACCAACCTTGGGCTTCCAACCAGCATCCTCTTCTACGCCCCGTCTCTCCCTTGTCTCTTCCTTTCAATTCATCCTTGAATCGACCACCCTGACAGCGAATTCCAACTTCACGACCTATACCAAACCACCGAGAAGTGTCTCCCTATCCCTAAAGACAATTGCGACATAATATCCGCCTTTACCGAACTTGTCAGCACCGGCTCAACCCCGAGAGGAAACAGA
The DNA here is from genome assembly GCA_023522825.1 of Diaporthe ampelina. Taxonomy (NCBI): domain Eukaryota; kingdom Fungi; phylum Ascomycota; class Sordariomycetes; order Diaporthales; family Diaporthaceae; genus Diaporthe; species Diaporthe ampelina. Next base: position 438,287 of record JAMFTM010000026.1, on the reverse strand, counting down.
ACTGGTACACCTCCAAGTACACATGTCCTGATGCCGACCTGAAGGGACCTCACCAACAAAACCTGACACGCATTTCCAAATGTGCCGGCAAAGACGACCGTCCTATCCCTCCTACTCGTTGCGATGAACCAATATCTCCACGTTCTACCGTCTCCTGCCCACACACATCGCGATGGCCAACAACCCCCCGTGAACCAGGCCTACCCCTCGGGCGCATTGCCCGCGCATCGTCTCTCCAAGCTCATAAGGGGAGCCAACGAGTACCTCTGTCCAGCCCAAGATGCAAAGAACAGCCCCAAGGCGGATGAGGCTCGCAAACTCGAGGAGCGCAAACACATCCTTGCTTTGCGCATGAAAAATGTGAGTCTCCCTGCCCCCGTCCTGCCTGTGATACTTGGCGACCCTAACCCATATGCAACCGACAAAGGCAACTTCGGCGTCGCAATGGACCTCGGCAGCTCAGGAACTCGACCTCCTCGAGGGTAATCACAACTGGAAAGCAGAGGAGAATGGCGTCGACGGCGTCTACCGACCCGATGTCGTGCGCCAACGCATCCGCGAGCTCGATGACGCCCGCACCGCCTGCGATATCCGCCGAATGCTCCATCTCGTCAGGACGGCCCTGTCCCGTGAGCTTGGCGGTCTGGGGAATATCGACCTGTACAAGCATTCATATATTGGAACGAAGGACCTTATCGAGCAGTACGTACAGTCTGCAGTGAAGACCATCGAGGACCTTGTGGAGAAGAGCGGTTATCCCGGCGCACTGCCCGACGACTTGGACCACAACGACATCCTCGAAGCCCTGGTCCAGACCCGGCAGAGCTATGGCAGGTCAGCCCTGCTACTGAGTGGGGGAGGCACTTTTGGAATGATGCATGCTGGAGTTTTGAAGGCCATATTCGAAGCCGACCTACTCCCCCGGATCATCTCCGGTGCCTCTGCCGGCTCCATTGTTTGCGCCGTCTTCTGCACCAGGACGTCGGACGAGGTGCCCGAGGTCATCAGGAACTTTCCCTACGGTGATCTCGCAGTGTTCGAAGAAGAGGGCAAGGAAGAGACCGTCCTTGACCACGTGAAGAGGCTTCTCACCGAGGGCTCCTGGTCGGACATCAAGCACTTGAAACGGGTCATGAGGGGCCTGCTTGGCGATATCACCTTCCAGGAAGCATACAATCGGACCAGAAAGATCTGCAACATCTCAGTCTCCACCGAGTCCATTTACGAACTTCCACGGCTCTTGAACTACATCACTGCGCCCAACGTTATGATCTGGTCAGCGGTGGCTGCTTCATGTTCTGTGCCCTTCATTTTCAGCGGTGCTACGCTCCTTGTCAAGGACCCGCAGACTGGCGAGCACATGCCATGGAACCCGAGCCCTCAGCGATGGGTCGACGGCTCTGTGGACAACGACCTGCCAATGACAAGGCTAGCCGAGATGTTTAACGTCAATCATTTTATCGTCTCACAGGTCAACCCCCATGTGGTCCCATTCCTGGCCAAGGACGACAGGCTATATTCAGAGCATGACGATTCACGGCCAGAGCTATTTGGGACGTCCCATAACTCGACCCTTACGACCACGCTCACAACATTGGCCAAAGATGAGGTTTTACACAGGCTACAGTTCCTAGCCGAGTTAGGGATCTTTCCCACCGCTGTCACTAAGCTCCGAAGTGTCCTGAGCCAGAAATATTCCGGCGACATCACAATCTTGCCCGAATTCAGTGTACAGGACCTCCCGCGTATTCTCAAGAACCCCTCGGTCGACTTCATGGAACGAGCTACCCTGGCGGGCGAGCGGGCTACATGGCCGAAGCTCAGTCGCATTAGAGATCGGTGTACGGTGGAGCTGGCCATCGATCGATCGATCCAGGTCGTCAGGACAAGGTGCATCTTCAGCCAGAGCCAGGTCAACCTGCGCAGGCTCGTTACGGGCGTGGAAAGGCTGGGGCTTAAGACGTCCTTTGCTCATGGCCTGCACGCTGCTGTCTCAACCGGGCCGGTCACTGCTGGTGCTAACACACAACCATCGCCTTTATCAGACAAGGCCAAGCTCCGACACCAGCGTCGAGGCTCCGGAAGTAGCATCCCCATGCTTACGAGGCACCGCAGGCATCTGACCGAGATCGAAAACGCAATTACGGACGACGACACCGCGGATGAGGAGCGCTTGGAGCTCGGATTGAGGAGGACCGGGACTGGTTCGTCCCTATCCGGGAGGAGGGATCCGTCAAACAAGCCCAGACTGAAGAAGTCACTGAAAGGACTAGCAGTCTCACTGTCTAACCTGGGACCGATGACCAGCCCAATCCCTGCCTACGTCAGCGGGACGGAGAACGAGAGAAGCGAGTTCGATTTCTCGAAGCCGTTATCGCCGCCGAAGACGTCCTCTCCTCCGGCGGACTCACTTACCACTCCTCCACAGCCTCCTTCGCGTCTACTCAGGTCTCCGATCACATTCTCCCGATCTTCACCGCATCTCATGTCGTGGCCCTCGCCTCGCCTCGACATTGGTTCACCCACAACTGGCGATCTCGACACCTCAGACCTGCACACCAGCGATGGAGATGTCGAGTCCACCGCAGCGGATAGTACATCAGACCCTGACCCGTACACTCAATCCTGGCTCCCAGACGAGGAGGAGACGCCGCGCAAGGAAGAGGACTCGGCGGATATCGAGATAAACGTGGAGCAGGCCGATACCTCTGACGATGGAGTAGAAGGGTCGCCGTTGGCTGCGGCTCTAGCTGACGATGAGAAAGACACGACGGACGGCGGAGATGGACTATGGGATTGACTCGTCGAAGGAAGGGTGAGCTTCGAAGGCAGCGATGCCGAGACGACGGGTCTTGGAAGTGTGAATGCCGACGAAACTGGATCACATCTTGCGGATGGTTGGCTGGACCCCGATTTTCGGGAGCCCCAGCAGATGGAACATGATACTGTGCACATACTGGACGAAGAGATGGGGTGGATGGCATAGTCATTTCAGGGCGCAAGTGTCAAATATAAGGAAGCGAGAGGGTCGCAGCATCATTGGGTTCGGGGAGCATTGTTTAGAGATTTACACGGTCGTTGCCTTTTCTGAGGGGCATCACGATGGGTTTAAGTACAACCAAGGGGCATTATATGGCGTTCGACTGCGTAGTCCGAGGCGAGATGGGCAGAAATTGCTGGTATAGAAATACTAGAAGCTTTACCATGTCTGCAGGATGATGCACCTGAAGCGAGCACCCACCCACGCATATGCAGCCCGTCTTACTCCGTGCTGATATTAGGCCTGACGTTACCGGCCCGATGGCACGCGTCAAAAGACCACAGCTGACGGTACCCATGTGAGGTCTCGGCGGGCAAGCATGTCTGGTGAACAAACAACGTGGGGAAACGCCCCATTCACGCTTTGTCACGGCCAGAGCAGAGAACAGCTGCCTTGCTTCTCCCATTTCTGCCTAGGCTCGAGCGATCGCGTGCCGTGTCTGAAGCCTGGAGATCAACCGCGCCAGACACGGTCTAGTGCCAGGCGACCCCAAAAGGAGGGCGACGGGCCAAGTACCTAATTAAAGGCCGTCGCGGGGCAATTTGAACAACGACACCCCCTCGACGCGTGCCGCCATCGCGAACAATCCCAAGGATGCAACCTGGTCGTTGTGTCACCCACGCATTAATTTCCAACCCGCATCCCCAAGGAAAATAGGTAAGTAGCAGTCGCAGCCCACGATAATTCACACACAACATCTCGCTAACTCCCCGTCTTTCTTGTCCTCCCATATCTTGCTCGCAGAGACAAACGAGGCAACACTATCCCGAACTGCAAGTTGGACCTGCCGGCAATGCGTGTTCAACCCCCTGCACGCGCCTCTCCACTTACATGCCCTTCGACCTCGACCGCATAATCGACCACCAGCTCTACCTCGCAACCCAGCAGTGCATCCAACCACACGTACAGCAGAGGCGAGTCAGCAGTGCGCCCGTCCCCTCCGCTGCTGCTGCTGCTGCTGCCGCCGCCGCCGCCGGAGTCGGTCCTGCCAGAGCAGCTGGTGTGCGCAAGTCATCCCTAGGCTCGCTTGTCTCGCCATGGAGCCCCTTCAGCGGCGGCAGCAGCAGCAGCGGTAGTAGCGGCAACCCGAGGTATCCCGCCGCGTTCAGCTACCGGCCGAGGCGGCCGCAGGGCTCCTCGCCTGTCGACCTCTTCTTCGCAGCGCCAGTAGGGATACCTTTGCGCGGCGGCAGAGTTGACGATGGACGGGGGATCGAGAACCCTGCACATCTAGCTCGAGACGACAGCAGCTCCAGTCTCGATCACTTTGTCACAGCTTCTGTTGGGGATTTCAGCAAAGGCGCTGATGCTGGTGATGCTCCCGAGCTGCTGCTGCCGCCCCTGCAGCCACGGAACGGCAATGGCTCCAGACCGGGGAGCAGCGACACCGATGAGTGGACTTTTGCGACGGCGAGCGGCGGTAGTGTCGCGGGGACTTGCTCGGGCCTGGACACGACCGTCGACCTGACGCCGTCGCCACCACCTTCTTCAACGTTACAGACGGGCAAAAGGGTCGCCACACATATGATAGCATCTGCACCAAAACCTTCAAAACAACGAGACCACTCCACTGGGACCTCGGTCATAACCCTCCCGGTGCAAGACCTGCAGCGGACGAAGCGCTTCTACGAACAAGTTTTTGGCACGCCGTGCCTCTCTTCGTCCAGAGACGGAAAGTCCGCGGCTCTCCGCCTCAACAACGGCGCGCTTGTCGTTACTTTACACGAGTCCCAGGAGAAGTGTTGCAGGGCCGGCCAAAGGGTCCTGCTCAGCGTGCCTGTTGACAACGTCGTGGAGGTATACCGCCGGCTGCGGTGCTTTGCGGAAGAGGCCGAGGGAGGGGATGGCAAGGAAGGCGTTGCAATCCCGATGTTTTTGGAGTTGGTGTCTGGGCCTGAGGGCTCGCCAGTCGTTATGTTTTCTGACCCTGCCGGCAATAGGTGGCAGGTTGCACAGGAAATCGAGAGCTCGTGATGGCACCCGGGCCTGTGTTTTGGCTGGCGTCTGGGGGGATTTTGAGACCGGGGCTTCTCGAAGATGATTTGCTTAGAAATGGACAGCCATGTAGCTGAGGCTAAACACAACTAGACGCACAGTAATTACATTTCTTGGTCTACTGCACCCTTCTTTACTGTCTACGCAACACCCGCGCCAGGCATACCCTTTATGTTCAGCCTCATGTCGCTCCCAATGGCTGGCCGCGCCAGTGTCTGCAGGTGACTGTAAAGCATTTGTCGAGGTCTCAAGAGGTGTGATCTCTTCATCATGAGTTGGGCATATTTGGTGCGATAATCATACAATTCTGCTCCCGAAGGGAACTGAGTATGTCAACTACGAGTGGGCAATTGCATGTTAGCACGTGCACAATCAGGCATCGCAACATGCGAAGAATACTGATAATTGATCCGAGCATGAAGAGGATACCCATGGTGAAATATGCAAACTTCCCACACGGGCAGGAAGGGTCCAATCCACATCCCCATTTTCTTGCCAAGACAAACAAGCCAACTCCGGGAACCAATGTTTCTAATCCAAGAATTTCTGTGCCTCGAAGTGCGCGTGTATCATGGAGTGGTCGCAGCTTACGGCAGCGTAACTGTTGGACCAGCGCATCCCTCGCCAATTGCCCAATCTCCCAAAATGGTAGCGGAACTGATGGGCTTGTTCTCGCCCGATCTGCCTAAATGTTGATTCTATTGGAAGTGTGCCTGATTTGAGCCGTTCTCTTGTTGCCTCGTACAAACGGGTTCCAGTACTATATTATAACTTCAATGTGCGGGATCTATTTTGGATTTTCTAAAAGTGCGTATAAGCTTGAGTTTGTTCCATTGTGGGCGAGTCTTGGTATCATTGCACTGACACTTGAGTCGGACCTCTCTCCGTTGAAGAGATTCCATCTCCAGGTGGAGAACTGAGGAATCGGGCGATTTTATCCCGCCAGGTGTCTAAACCTGGGCTTGTATGTGCTTTTCCGTCTTGGACAATGGCTCGGGCTATGTAGGACTCGGGCTCTCGCCGCTAGTGAGGTCTCCATACTGCCAGTCTAGTAACAGAGGAATGCAGACACACCCCCCAGCGAGCTTTAGCAAGTTGAAATGGGAAAGGAAGAGGAACGGGTAAAGAGAGCCTTGGCCAACTGATAACAAGTTGGTTGCTAACTGATAGTTGCCCGTACTTGTTGTGATTACCTATATATGTAGGACTCTCTGCACTAATTCGAATGCATGTTCCTACTCGAATGACTCTTATTGTCGAACTTGAACTGAAGAGCCGGGAAGATTAATCGAAGGGAAGTTTCACGTCTGTAAACACTCTATTACCACTCAGCTACCTTCTTCCCGTCAGCCATGCCGTTCTTCCACGTGATACTATTCCCTTAGAGCGAACATAAATGGCTCTCGAGTTGAGACTCCACTGTTTCTGTGTATTCCAGGTGCAAAGGTTGCGCAGGCCTAGGGAAAATGACCAGTTGTTGTAACTAGCATCCAGGTTGTGACAGCAGATACACTATGGTCCCTTTCAAGTTATCAAAAGGAGCAACAACTTGAATCATTGACCCACATTTGAATCAGACATCACATGACTGAGACCCAGAACTTGAACATTCTTGGACGGTTGCCTGCAGTTGAATGTAGGATGGGGTCTGGATGAGGCTTCAGTTGTCATGTTGCGTCCTCCATGTCGCCAACGACCCAGAAATAAGCGTATAGTGATCCATTCCTTCAGTTTTGAACGCAAATGACAGATATTTCGAAGATAATGAGCTACTGTGTTGCGAGAAGCTTGCAAGAGGAGATACAGAATCCAAGACACGCTTATGCTATGTAATCTAGGTACTGTTTGGAATTCCTCAACGGAATGAGATCCATGCAAGCAGGGCAAGTGAGGCCGATAGTGTTGTCTAAGTGCTGAAGCACTGGCCACCGTTGGCGGACACAACACTGCCGGTCATCCAGCCCGACTCGGGGTTGCAGACGATGGCGACGACGCCGGCGATCTCCTCAACGTATGCGGGCCTACCTCCCCACCTCTTGGCGATGGCCTTGACCTCATCCGTGTCCCACTCGCGGGCACCAGACAGCGGGATGACGGGGCTCCAGAGCGCCTGGGCGGCGAGGACGTCCTCGCTGCAGTTGCGGAACATGTCGGTGAGCACAGAACCCGGGTTGATGGTGTTGACAGTGCACTGCTCGGCGAGCTCGCGGGCCCACGTCCTGGTCATGGCCTCGAGAGCACCCTTGGTGCCGCTGTACAGGGTCAGGTAGGGCAGGCCACACTTCTGCCCGATGCTGGAGATGTTGACAATACGACCTGTCGGTAATTGTCAGCCACGTGTCACGAGGCCCACATGCACAGTTCCCGAGTCCCGAGAAGGATCTCCTGGGTGAGATGGAGCGAATGTTAAAAAGGCATGGGGGTGGTTTTCGCTATAATAGTGTACGTACCGGAGCGGTCAGTAGGGAGGTAGGGCTTGGCCTGGCCGACGAGCAGGATCGGACCCAGGACATTAGTCGCGTAAGTCTTATGGAACTCCTCCGGAGTCACGCCCTCGACGGGGCCGGTGGGCATGACAGCCGCCGAGTTGATGATGATATCAATCTGCAGCTTGCCCGTCTTGGGGTTGGCCGGGAACTTCTCCTTGCACGTGTCGATGACGGCCTGGGCACCCTCCGGGGTGCTGATGTCGGCACGGCACGGAACAGCGATCACATTGTGCTTCGAGGTCAGCTCCTGGGCGAGCTCAGCCGCCGGCTTGTCAGATGCCTCGGTCAGATAGCCGATTAGGACATTTGCACCCTTCTGCGCCAGGTTCGTGGCGATAGCGGCACCGATACCTGCAACCCCTTTCCGTCAGTCCGCTGCAGCTAGAGCGCGCTTATTTTCGGAGAGTTGGGCGGTCACGTACTTCGTGCGGCACCGGTGACAATGGCAAGCTTGCCTTCGTGGATTCTCGGAGTTGCCATATTCGTCGGTGTTGTTCATCTACCCCCGGTCTGTCAGATTCAGAATTGGGATTAGAGATGGCTGATTGCTTGAAGGACGAGGAAGCTGTGAGCAATGCAGGATGCCGGAAAATTCTCAGGCCCCTGGCTTGAGGCTCGCAACACGCGAGGTTCCGCAACGCGGTGATTCCCCGGTGTCGTTATTTGCGGGCCGCATGGAGCAGAGTTGCGTGGTAGCACTGGGGAAAGCATGGGTTCTGGACTCGAGAGTGGAGGTGGATTCCCTACGCGGCGGGAGGGAATTGGCTGGGCGGTGGGGAAGAAAATTTACGCATATACACTATTGTGCAACCGAAGGCCGGGGCAGAACAAAGCCAGCTACCGCCAGAGAAAAATGAAGGAAGCAAATGCCTGACAGCATCATATGTCTGCTCAGCAAGAATGCAGTAGCTAATTTTGAGGTGTATCTTGCAAGTTTGACACCGGCGGGTTAAGCATTGCCCAAAGATGCTAAGCCACATGTTCAGACGGATCGGCCGGCTTCTTGCAGATCTGCCGTCCACCTTCGAAATAGACCGCTTTCTATTGCTGAGAAATGATGCTAGTAATATCCTCGGCTGTACGTGAAGAAATTTGGTGATCTGGTTTGTCATCCTCATTTTCACAGTACACTATCAACGTCAGGCCGGGGGGAACCCAAGCCCGGCTGGCCCACATTCCGGGATTGAATTCCGACTAGATTCGTGAGACAAGCCCCCTTTTAGCCTTGTGGAATAAGGCAGACCAACATCCTTATCATCTCTAGGCTTTGGGGCAGGTATAACTGGTCTAGGCTTTCGGCGTATTTTGTGTGTGGGGGTGGGTGAAAGTGTCGTCAACTCTTGCAGGCCGACATTATGTATGCCTTTGTCTTTTTGGTCGAGGCCCATTTCTCAATTTGGTCATCTTCTCTAGTTGCACTCCCATCGAGCGTTGCGTGGAGAGTACGGCATTTCGCTTACGAGGCGAGGTCAGGATACGCATTGAATGATGCTCCACAGAAGCTTCAGCAAAAATGTTCCATCTGTTACATAATATCTGCACCATTTGTGGGCGGATTCCGACTAGCCTCTTATTGAAACGAGCCACTAGGAATTTGGACTCGCGAGAAGCCATCTTTTCCCACTTTTACTTGATGCCAAACCCAAGGCGCAACTTGACATGTCAAAAATAAAGTAAATTTCCCAGTTTCTTGAGATTGAAGCCTGCGAAACTTGGACCACCATGGAGCATGCTTGGCATAGCAGGGAACGGCGTCCTGTCGACCCATCTGAGCGGTACCACATCTCGTTGGGCGACGTCTCTCACCACCAATCATTACTCACAACGACGGCTCAGTAGCTGCCAAACAACGAATATCCTCGCGTTTCACAGCTCCCGCGATCCCTGAATTTCCTGCTTCGGCAGCGGATCGCCTTGTCGGCTCGGAGAAGTGCCCTCAACGAGATCCTTGGGCCCAACGGATGTCTCGCCTCGAAAAGGAAAACCCACCTCGACAATGAAGTCGGAGGCTTTTCATTGATCCTCGTCTGACAGATCACCCACTTCCCTGCCACGGGATTGGCCGCATCAGCTCAGGGGCAGATGCTCTCCATTACATAGTCACGACTTGGGCTCGACAAGAAGAGCATATCGATATACGCAGGCCCTCGCATACCTTGGGTTCCGTCCCGCTCGCCTAGAATTCTCCTCCCCGCCGCAGTCTTGGTCCAAGATCGTCTCTTTGCATTATTGACCGGGCTCCCGATTCAGCCTCGCCTCTGCATGCTCACCCTATTGCAACGATCACGATGGTCGAGGACGATGCAAGAACTGTAGCGCTCAGCGGTCTGAGCCTTGCCATTTTCGTCGTTTCTCTTGTCTGTCTTGGCCTGTCCCTTCTTTCCGTGGGCCTGCGAACATATATTAGAGTCTTCGACAATGTCTTCGGCTTGGACGATGGACTGATACTTGCCGGCGTAGTGAGGCTACATCCATTCCCTGTGATATTCTGCACGCAACATGACTGACCGATCCCTTCGCCTACTTAGATAATATACACTGTCGATGTTTCGCTTGCATGCTATGGCACAACTGTCGGACTCGGTACGAGAGATGCAGACCTGAATATGTGGTTATCGGTGGAAGGAAAGAAATATCTCATGTTGTGGATGATGGTGTACGTCATTGGTCTGGCAACGATCAAAAGTTCGATCTGTGTCACGCTGTTCCGTGTGGCCGCCGCGAACAAGGCGTTCAAAATCGCCATCTACATTCTTCTGGCCTTGACCATCGCCACATTTATCGTCACCATAGTGGGTATACTTCTCCTTTGCAAGCCAGTCTCAGCAAACTGGGACGGGCAAGGACAATGCGCAGGGATGAGCTCGATGGTCGCGCTCTCCTATACCTCAACGGCCTCAACTATCGTCACCGACCTGTCACTCGCTATCCTTCCGGGCATAATGGTGATGGGTACACCCATGAAGCTAATTCAAAAGCTGTCGGTGGTTGGTCTATTATCGTTCGGATCAGTGTAAGCAATTGAGGTCCTGGACTTGGGTCGCCGAACGCCTAACACAGGTTCGCAGCTCGCTAATAGTGCAAAACAAATAGGGCGTCATTGACCACCATGGCGAGAGCACCATTCATTCAACACTATTGGACACCGCTCGACAATTTGAACTGTAAGTGATCAGTACCAAGTGCTATGTATGGCTCACACGAGTCAATTTTAACCAATTTTAACCTTGCTACCAGACTGGACGGGTTTCATTGTCCTTCTCTCGAATTGTGAAAGCGCTATCGGCCTCATTGCTTCGAGCATCCCTTCGATCAATAAGTTCATTTACCGGAAAACAACCCTTGCTCATAAACCCCCACAGGGACTTAAGCCTGACCGAAAATCACTGGTCACCTTCGGGAGCGCACCAGTCCGACCCAAGGGGTCCAGTAAGAGGTTCCTGAACCCGACAGACCAAGGCACGAGTTTCGCAAGCGTCCATGCAGGCGACTGGGCCCGACTTCAAGATCAGGAGTCGGATACCTCAAGAGATGATGTTAATGGAATACGTGCTGAGTACACATACCAAGTGGAGTTGTCGAAGATCGATACGAAATGAGGGAATGAACTCGAGTCAACGGCATCTTGCCTGTCCAGCGGTATAGAGGCTTTGTATTTTCATTAAAATGTTGGAGAAATATTCAGCCGATAGATAAATCGAATCGAAACATGGACTGACACAGTGGCGTTGGGAGTTTACGTGAGTTGCTTGTCCCGGGAGACGTCACGACAAGGGGACTACGGCAGAGACTCGCCAGCAATCATCATGAGACATCTTGATAATCTTGTGTGGTTGGGCATATGCAATGTCAACCCCCTTACTTCGTTGTCAGGAACTCACCATAATTTTACCGAGACAGGACTTGATTAGCAACTCGGCACCGCCTACGTTTTATGGACAAATGGCCCAAAACTTAGGATCACTGATTGGCCATTGACTAACTTGACGTGCAGTCTTGGCAAAGTTTGGTGTTTCGGGACCGGTCTGTGCAGCTCTCAGCCGGCTTATTCAGCGAGGTACCGTTTCCATGCTGATTACTGCCAGTGATACAACGGAACCTCCTTCGGCACTGTGCTTCTTTCCTCCACTGAAACATGACAGGCGTGTCTTATTTAGGTGGCCGTAGCACAGTGGGAACGGGCATGGAAGGCATTCCAGCTGACTCGCACCTGCTTGCGTTGTCCAAATCCATCGAGTCCCGACAATCCGGACTTTGTCCCTGTCGTTCACGCGTAAACAGAGAACCATCACCGACATCATGGTTCTGCTACGCAGCGCCGGGCCCCGAAAGTGTGTGGTTCTTCTACTCGTGGTCATCCTCTGCATCAGCGTCCTTTATGAGTTCGAGACCCTCACGGGAGTGACGTGGACTGAAGCCGGGCACTCCGTCGTACAGATACTGCCTCCTGTCCGGGGGGGTATTAGCCAGGCACAACCCCCTAAAGAAATCGGGCATGATGACCTCTTCAAAATCCCGCTTTTGAACGACCAAGCCATCAAGTCTGTTTGCAGAAAAACGCAGTGGAATGAGAGCTTGGTATTCACCTGCAATGAGTCGTTCGGGGGCATCGGGAATATCCGCAACTCATTGCTGCTGTGTGTACGGTTCGCTATGCAGGCTGGAGCAGCTTTAGTGCTCCCTCAAATCCTGATACGGGACACCGACATCACGAACTACAAGACACACAATGCCACAGATTTCAGCTACAGTAAGCAGCTTCTAGATACTACCTCTACCCCTTGAGGAAAACATCCCCCGCCTCCCTTCCGTGTAAGAAAGACTTCACAGGCTGCAGATTCTGAGACAGGCTATGACCACCTTGTAGCCCGCTTCTCGCCGTATTCCTCTGAAGCTACTTCTTGAGTTCTTTGACGGCTAACTTCAAATGCTGTAGTGTTCGACACGCAACACTTTCTAAAGTCTATGCAGCAGTCCTGCCCGGAGATGACCATATATCCAACCCTTGAGGATATCAAAAAGAGATCCAATCTCACCGGCGACACAAATCGGGTGCGCTTCCAAGCAGAGTCTCTGACTGGCGATGGGCTCATCAAGACCGAGAAATGGCGCGAAGAGTTCTATTCCTGGTTAGAGGAAGAAGAGGTCGGCCCGGTAATAGGAAAGCCAGGGCCGACAGTCATTGACCTCGAGCGCTGTTATATGTCTTGGCCCATCTATTCGGACGGAGAAGCATTCGCATCGTCATTCGGCTTGGTCTTGCAGCTGCGAGAGGACGTCAGGTTGCTGGCTAGTAAAGTGCTGAGGGGCTTAGCGGAGAAATTATCGTTCACTAATGTCGATCTCAAGAGCGACGTCTTGCCTGATTCCTATTTTGGGGCTCATCTCAGAGTGGAGAATGATGCACAGGTCACCTGGAGTACCCAATTCGGGTGGACACATGCCAGCTATGAGAAGCAGGCAGAGGACTACCTGGCGCAGGCGTTACAGCCCCTAAGATCGAGCCCAAAAGGTATCTACGTGGCCTCGGGGGATGCCGAGGGAACACGGCGGTTTGTCGAAGACGCTGCCCGGAATAAGCTTACAGCTCTCAGCAAGTTCGACGTGCTGCAAGGCACCGCGGACTTGGAGATCCTGGAGAGGCTTAGGTGGGACCAACAAGCGCTCATCGACTATCTGATCCTATTGAGATCGTCAGACTTCGCCGGCGTTGCGCACTCAAGCTTTTCATGGAGCGTTGCCCTCAAGCGTCACACATGGGCAAACAAAGAGGGCAAATATTTGGACGCCCCGGAGAAGCTACACGACGATTTGAGTGTCGTTTATGGGGTTGTGGGCACGGAAAACTTCCCAGAAGCCTTGTGGCCTTAGCCACACGACCGACGAATAAATTTAGACAAGTCCATCGCGAGATGTGGTGGCTCCTGGGCATAGATATAGAAACATAATTAAACGTACGCATACAGATCTGAACTGGATTCTGGAGGTAAGACTTTCAGATTGGTGTCCTTCATAACTTAATCTTTTCAAATAGTGCGCCCAGCCTCTTCTAGCGTCTTGCATCGTTGATCGGGTAGACGAGGACGACTGTGTACTAAGTACCAAGGCATTCCGTGGCAGCAGCGATCACCGGCATATATTTGGCAAAGTGTATAAAGCAAACTGTGCAGTCAAAGAGACTTCCTTGTGTCAACTATCACTGATGTAGAAGGAAATTGTGTGATGACTTTCAGACTTAGTCCTCGCTTGCAACTGGCGTTGGGAACGGCGGACTACAGGAAGGGGGCAGTTTTTACAATATGTTCTTGTGTGCCGGGTTTCGCGCCCTGCAAATTACAACCGATTGACGGAGCCTCTCTACCTAGCCTGGAAGTCGGTAATCTCTCTCATAGGCAGGGAGTCTGGGGCAGAGTCGCCGCATGAGATACGCGGGCCGCCCAACCCTCCGGTTGAGGACTTCCACACCCGGGCTGCTAGGTTTAAATGGGCTTAAGCTATCCATGGATGCCTCTGGCTCAAAAGTCGTCATCCAATCCTTGCGAAGACGTTATCTTATTTTGCAGAATGCGATACTATGAATCTTAAAGTACTGGGCCAAGACAGGGGCGGATTTCTGCCGCTGCGTGGTTTATCACCGTTGATGAGCTCGGCAGCTGCACGAGTGATTTCGATCCCGGATGGCGCAATCGCCTCTCTGAACGCCTCGGCGAGATCCCCGCCCGTTCACTCATGAACGATATCCACCTGCCCACAGTCTGGATTCAAATCGCCTGAAAAGATGGATTTTAGTCAATGCGGCGCGGGTTTGGCGTATGTATACACCACGTACCTGCCGAGACAACCGAGTCCCTGGCGTCGGGTCGAGGCCCGCAATTAAATAAGGTTCAGGTGTTGCGGCGCCCGGGTCCAGCAGAATTCCTTACCGTGATTTTTGAGCTCTTTCCGACTGTCATGTGTCTCTTCAACTTCCCTCCGACACAAATTAGTCATTTCCTGTCAATCTAGACAGGTAGCTAGCAATGACATCTGCGAACAACGGGGGTCAGACAAGCCCCTTAGTTTCCAGTCCATCCACCGAGCGGTCGTCATTGTTAAAACATCCAAATATCAAAACTGCTTACGGAACTGGAACCTCCCGTTCAGACAGCGAATATTCCCGCTCCGAGGGCAGTTCCCTACTGTCTCGAAGTGAGGATGAAGAGGCTTCCATTGGCTCAAACGCCACTTGCACGCCTACCGAATTGGATGGCCTTCAAGCGCATGAATCTCTGAGCTCCAAGGCAATTCTGTGGATCGTCCTTCCTATGCTGCTTGGTTTGTTCCACTCTTGCTCTCCCTGGCACTAAACAGATTGGCATTGACACTGATACATATTCGACACAGCCGTCTTTATCGCCAATGCAGATGGGTCCATCGTGATGGCTACACACGCGGTCATCGCCTCCGAGTTTATGTAAGCATCTTTTTTCACCTGTCAAGGATCCCCATATTTCATGTTTTGGAACGTCTTAGGATACAACATTTTGGGGCCCGTAGCAGGGCTAACGTCACCATTAGGGCCCTCGAATCCTCGAGCTGGCTGTACACCGGTTTCATGCTGGCGTCCACGGCAACACAGACAACATTCGGTCAGCTCAGCGAGATCTTCGGGAGGAAAGCGATCATAATCCTTTGTTACGCGGTCTTTGGTCTTGGCTGTCTCACTGTGGGAGCGGCGCAATCCATGGCCACAGCGATCGCTGGGAGAGTCCTCTCCGGAGCCGTCAGCGCTGGGTCCAACGTGCTCGTGTCTCTAGTCATTACGGACCTTCTTCCAGTGCGAGAAGTAGCGACCTGGAGGTCGTATATCAATGTGGTTGCCGTAAGTGGTCGTTGTATGGGTGGGCCTCTCGGAGGCTGGATGGCAGATATAATCGGTTGGAGGCTGTGAGTCAAATCTGCTTTAATTGTTCTGGCTGGTGGAACTAACACCTGTCAGGTCTTTTGTTGGCCAGGCCCCGATATTCGCAGTCTCTATCTTACTCTGCTGGGTTTCTCTGCCAAGCACGAGCTCAAAGTCTATGGCAGCAAAAGACTCGATATCCAGCAAGCACGAGTCCAAGTTAGGAAAGATTCGCCAAGTGGATTTTCTGGGCTCCACGCTTTTGGCATCTTTCCTGATACTTATCTTGCTCCCTCTCGAGATTGGAGGGAACAAGATTCCTTGGACAGACGCTCGAATACCAATCCTTTTCGGCGCTGGAGTGCTGTGCCTTATTGTGTTTGTTGCCGTGGAGAAGTGGTGGGCAACAAACCCACTTTTACCACTCAACCTATTCTGCAGTCGGCATACTGTTATATCCTTCCTCGTTCTGGCTCTCCAATGTGCTGCCCAGCTGGGAGTAAGTCGCATGAGAAAAAGAAAAACCAAAAGACCACCCCGCCACTCAGCTGATCGCGATTAAATAGATGATGTTCTCCGTCCCCCTTTACTTCCAAGTCACTCAGAGGATGTCTAATACTGCAGCTGGCGCTCACCTTATGCCAGCAGTTGTTGGAAATGCCATTGGAGGTATCCTTTCAGGCTACTTCATTCGGAAGTGAGTATATAATCTGGCCCCGATCTTGACATCCTTTGTGTTGACAAAATCGTCTTAGCACGGGCAGATACAAATGGCTCATCTATTTTGCTACCTTGATGTCTGCCAGCGCTTATACCCTACTACTGTTACGCTGGCACGGTCGAACCAACTGGCTGGAGAGTCTGTACATTTTTCCAGGGTGGGTGCCAATTTCTGCTTACGACATAATGTTTTGTCACCAGTTCTGACTCCAGTACTATCTCAGCGGCTTCGGCACCGGCGTTGCACTTTCCGCCGTCTTTATCGCCGTCCAGGCCTCTGTGAACAAGTCACAAGTTGCTCCCGCTATTTCGGCTTTATATCTTGCCTCCGGATTCGGAACCGTCGTCGGTCTTGCCGCTGTGAGCGCAGTTTTTCAGACTGGCTTGAGGAACACCCTTGAGGCCCGTTTAGTCAAAATGCACCTTAGTGAGGAGTTACGAAGCGAGGTACGTTGTTCTCCGAGCCGTCAATCTTAGTCAATTCGGCATCTAACCGCACTACAGACTCTTCAGAAGGCGCTGGCCAGCGTTGAATACATTTATAAAGCAAACGGGGACATTGCTAATGCAATCACGGAGTCTTATATCGATGGACTCTGGTATAGCCACATCGTGTCTCTTGGCGCCTCACTTATAGCATTCATATTGACATCTCTACTGAGAGAATATAAGCTGTGATGCGAGACCGTGTCAAATTCACAATATAGACGCAAGCTAGACCCCATGATCCATGGATGTATTCTCTGGTCCATGTGATCAATCTCACGACCTTGTTCACTTCTCTCATCGGTAAAGGCATCGTTTCCGCGGGGAGAGCGCTATCACGTTTCGTTTTCTCTTCTTTTCTTTCCTTTCAAAGTGAAAAAAATTGTGAAAGATCAGAACACGAGTATCGGATAAGCGAGGGCGCGGGTTGAGTAGAAAGAGTTGCACGTTTGCTGGCGTAATCGAGAAGAACTCAGCCGTCTCCAAACCTCACAAGTTGAAAGTCGTAGCCTGATCAATATTTTCCTGCGATCTGGCTTTTGGCTACCTGTGTATATCACTAGCTGGTGCTTACGGAGGGAGAATCTTTGCATTGGTCGATGTGGATTCGGTCAACAAGTGCTGCTTACCATTCGCTCAAGTCTATTCTGGGGTTCTACAGGTCACTTACTGGTCGTGGTAGCGACGTCTGTCCTACAGGTGAGTGCCTGATCAATCGACTAATTTTTGATTGTGATTAATGGCTGACTGGTTGGTCAGTTGGTCGTTTTCTTCAACGTGGTGTGTTGACCCGTCATCACGCGGGTTGCACTGCAACTGCGAAACAATCGCCTGAATCCTGTCGGAATAGAGCCCCGAAACCTGGGATATACATACCCTAGGGTACGTCCTGTCTGCGTGACATTTTCTGATTCTTGGTACAGGCATATTCAACGCAGATTTCGACTCTGTGCATTCTTCTGGCATAATTTTTAATCAGATGCAACGAAGGCTCTCCAGTCTCGCATTTGGGGCATCCGTGGCCCGAACTATTGCAAATGAGGTATTTGCTCATTATATGGCAAGCCGAGGCATCCCAAACAGTCGAATTCAAAGCTGGCCATACCTTGACCGTGGCCGAGAACAAGACAAGGAGTGTGCCCTTGAATTCAGGCCTGAACTATGGCCCGTCCGAACGAAGGAGGTCTGCAGGCTGGAGCACAAATTATCGAGCCGCGTGACCCGAGTGGCGAGGTCGTAATGGTGCTTGAGCAGTAACAGGGAGAATGTGCGTTTCGGTTGAGTGCCCGTCTGAGATATACACCAGCAACTAATTATGAAGTTGTCGAATTGACAGCTGGGAGCAAGCCGGCAAACTGTCAGGAGTGGTGAGTACTACGGGAGCGTTGTATTGCGATTGAAATGAGGTACGTAGGTAAATTGGGCCCCTGTATTTCAGAAATTGAATCCAATTATACTTGGATTCCTGGCGTTTGCGCATTCGCCTGGTAATATCATGGACCGCGTTTAGCAGTGAGCGTGCGGTCAGCGTGCACGTTGTAGAACCACTGCCCCCTAAGCCTCTACTGGCACCTGGGGACCCCACCTACACTCGGAACACCCGGCCTGATGCTCTTCGCTGCAAGCGGAAACATTACACCTGTAAGTATTTAGTACCTACTGTCGCTTCCCTTGCGCCCCAATGGCCTGAAACCTTCTTAACAAAGCGTAGGCACTGAAAACATATTGTATTTTGTTTTATTTACTTTAGTTTTAATTTCTAGGTCCGCAGATTATTTGAACTTTGGACCTTGCGCATTTCCCAGCCAGCGAGGTCAGCTTTCGAAGAGGGCCGCCACCCTGGCCCGGGGAGAAATCTTTCGTCCGGGGTCATTTCCTCTTCTGTGTTAAGCTTCCCGAGGATCGATCATCTTCTGTCTCGAACCACCGTGCTGGTACCGCCAACAATGTCCATCGCAGGGAACAGGAGGGCGCTTGGGCCTCTCAGGTGTCTCATCACCATCCTTGCTTTCCTCACGCTCACAGCTCAATGCCAGCAGGGCGGCCCTACGCAGAAGCCGGTCGTGCAGGTGCCGAACACGGGAGCCCAGAGCACCCGAGTTCCCATCACACAGAAGCCCACCGCGCCCGAGCCCGTCGAGTCGAGCGGCCCCAAGCGCCACCCAAACTTACCCGTGCTGGGCTACGTGACCCCGTGGAACTCGCGCGGCAAGCAGTTGGTGGAGGACTACCGGGACAAGTTCGATCTCGTTTCCCCCGTCTGGTATACGGTCCACGCAGACGAGGCAAACACCGACGAGGTCTACGTCGTCAGAGGCGGGCCGCCAGCCAAGGAGGATGAGGCCTGGTACCAGAGGCTTCAGAAGCCGACTGCGTCGTCCGACCCCGCCAAGTCTCTCCAGGTCGTTCCGCGCTTCATTTTAGATGGGTGGGATCAGGAGAACTTCCAGAACCTACTCTTCAACGAGACGAGGTGGCGGCTGCTCTCTGACACAATCATGGACGTCGTAGTTGAGAGATCCTTCGACGGTGTAGTCTTCGAGTCTGGTGCGTCCTATGCCCTCGGGGCGCCTCTCACGAAACTTTCGGAGCTGTTGCACGACAAAGACAAGTTACTGATACTTGTCATGCCGCCTGTCCGGGCACCTGGCGATGGCATGACTGATAGTAAGCAAACTGCCTATCACCCCATTCTTGTTCTCCCCTTTCACGGGGTCATCCTCTGCATCCTCTGTGGTAGTTGTGAAACGTAGAATGGTGTATCTGACTTGAAGCACCAGTCATCCTCCAGCCTATGGCTGGGCTTTCACATTACATCGACTACTTCAGCATCATGACCTACGACATGACTGGCCCAGGTGGTCAAGAGCTCCACGACGTTGCTGCCTTTCCGGGAAGCAGCCCGATCAGGCAAGCGATTGCAAAAGGGCAGGCCCGTGAGCCCGGCCCGAACACGAGCGCCGACTGGGTCAGGGAAAATCTTGTCGCGTTCGTTGAGGCGTCTGCAGCTGGCGCAATGGACCCATCTCAGTCACCCGCAGAGTCCAGATGGGCGTCTCGGAAATTTCTCATGGGGATGCCTCTTTACGGGTACAAGTACCCTATTCTATTCGTTGACAAGACCACTGGCGATCTTGTGAAGCCGGGGTCCAGAATTGCCAATAACGAGGCAGTCACGCCCATCTTGAGAGGTGCTGGGGAACCCGTTATCATGGCTGAAATCCTAGACATGATCAAGGAGAAAAAGGCAACCCAGGTGCTGAAATCGGAAGAGCACGGGGAATACTTTTTCGACTACGAGCAGAGGCCCGGGACAGGGTCTTGGAGAGTGTTCCTGCCCACAAGCGAGGGTATCTCCAAAGTCTTTGACACGATACAGGATGTCGTTGACGATGATCTCGAGTTTGCCTTTGGCGGTGCGGGTGTCGCACTCTGGGAAGTGGGTCAGAGCTCAACAGGTCTTCTGGCTTCTATATGAGGCGTGCCATGGTGACCTAGGGATATGAACGATTCGGAGAAAATATTACGCCATGAAGGAAACAATGGGGGACATGTCTCATGGGTATTTGGTGGTAATTGAAGCTGCCCAAGCATCCAAGGCCATTCCACTGGAAAGCTTGACGAGAGGGAGAGAGATATCTTGATAAGTAGCTCGTGGAGGATATGCCCGGAAGTAGTCTGGGGTTGCAAAGTAGCACCGCTACCGAGCGCGAGGTCGTCGTGCGGTTTCGTAGACAAGCTATAATTGATAGAGAAGAAAAAGGTCTCACGACCTATTCCATTGACAGTCTGTCTAAATTCCTCCCACGTCCATAATACCCTGGTGGAGAGACTTTTTATCAGCTCTCGTGATTCCGCGGCCAAATGCGGGCCGAGATGCCAGCCACACATGCGATGGTAGGGCTCAACGGGAGAACCAAACACCGAGAGACGCGTGCGCGTCTAAATGATAAAAGCAACAGACTGTGCTTGAAATCACCTACTCAAGAAATTTCTCCGTAGAATTTTATAGCATAATCGCCGTCATAATGTCTTACGCAGTCTGCAGCGCAGCGTCCTCGTCAGGGCCCACGGACCCGCCCATCTTCGTCAACCCCGTACTCCGCGGCTTCAATCCAGACCCGAGCGTATGCGTTGTTCCGGCCAGCGGCGATACGCCCACGACATATTTCATGAGCACCTCTACGTTCGAATATTTTCCGGGTTGTGCCATATTCTCGTCGACAGATCTTCTCAGCTGGAAGCTCATCGGCCACGCCCTGAACAGGAGGAGCCAGATCGAGCTGAGGACCGTCGAGCCTGGCGCCGGTAGCTGGGCCAGCACGCTACGCTACCGAGCTGACGAGAAGCGGTGGTATCTTGCTAATTGTCTGTTTCAGAGGTATAGGCCTGCGACCGATGTATGTCGTAATGGTTCTCGTCTCTGGGTTTGATCTTGTCTTGGCTGCTATGAGATGATAGCTCACCTCTAATTTCTCTTGCTTAGGAGCGTATTTTCCCTAGGGGGTTTTACGTGTTCACCGACAATATCTTGGATGACAACGCCTGGTCTGATCCGATTTACTTTGACAACCCTGGATTCGATCAAGACGTAGGTGATCCCTCTTTAGACTAAGACTACCGGATCTTGTCAAATCCTTCACATCTCCCTTTCCAACGTGACACTCACGCTCACGTGCAGCTGTTCTGGGACGATGACGGCAAGGTATACCTCTCAACAACCACAAGAATCTCTGAGCGCGCACCAGACTCCAAGCAGAAAGACTTCGCCATTCATATCTCCGAGATCGATCTTCCCACGGGCCAGACCCTGACGGCGCCCGCAGTAATCCGCAAGTCTCCACATGGGATCGCAGAAGGCTCACACATCCTGAAGCGCAACGGGTTCTATTACCTCTTTACCGCCGAGGGCGGCACCGAGGCTGGCCACCAAGAGTGGGTATTCCGCAGTCGTCAAGGTGTGCTCGGCCCATGGGAAAGCCAGCATAAGCCGTTATGGTACAACGGCCCAAACGAGGAGGTTCAGAGGACTGGTCACGCGGACGTCTTTGAGGATGACTGCGGCGGCTGGTGGGCAGTTCTACTCGGCGTTAGGCCAATTAAGGATGAGGCAACGGAGAAATGGCTGGAGCCCCAATTGGGTGAGTATCAAGTTGCTCATCTCTACCTTCATTCTTTCAGAACGTACCAGAGCCTCCAATTGTGTAATAGCGCCTGATTTTTTGCCTCTTCTAGGCCGAGAAACATTCCTGGTGAAGGTTGATTGGGTTGATGACTGGCCAGTCTTCAACGAGGGTAGGAACATCACTCTCTTGACCAAGGGGCGAGACTACCCAGCCAAGTCAGCTCGGCCAGGCGACGTGCCAATGGAGTGGCAGGCAGATCTCAGCAGATCCAACCTTGAACTTGGCTGGTACCAAAAGAGTGAGTGGCGCTCCTCACATCAAATTACGCCTTCATGCCAGGCGCTCGAGCTGACATTCGCTTTTACAGACACGCCGCTGAAGCAGTCATACTCGCTCAGCGATAGACCGGGCTATCTGAGGCTATTGGGCAACTGCTATGACCTTTCGAGCCCAGAGGCTCCAGCCATGCTACTGAGAAAGCAAACGTCTTACTGGCAAACATTCGAAGCCACCATGGAGTTCAGTTCTCAGAGAGTAGGCTGCGAAGCTGGTCTTGTGCTATGGTGGAGCCAGTTCTCATACGCCACCATCGGTATCAGGATTGGCGGGATCCTCAACGACTCTGAGAGACCACATGTCGTATCGCGGACCCCAAAGGGAACACCTGGTGAATTTCATGTGAGACTTCCTCGGCAAAGATTGCGGATAATGGGCAGTGAAGCTGATATGTTTCTGGCACAGACTACATCGTCAGACATCTCGCCCAATTTGGAAAGGACGTCAAAACGGACAATGGCTGTGAAGCTTAGCCTCGCCTGCGAGGGCAGCCAGTACAGACTGAGTTTCGATCAAGGGCCATGGGGCGACCAAACCAATGTGTCCTGCTCTGCAGATGAGTTGACAATCATGCCGCCAATTGGCGGAAGTTTCACGGGTGTTATGTTTGGGGTATATTCATTTGGCCGAGGGGAGCCAGTGCTCGACCCAGCAGACTTCATGAATATCCGAGTGTCGACCAGGGCAGCTTGATCCCCAAGTGGTCCATCGTGGCGTCTATTTGGATGGACCCGAAACATTCCGTCTCACACATCGGCTCCGGTATCCGAAAGATGAGAGATTTTGGCACGGTCGACTAGGTTGATGTTTTATGGCCTTCTACAGTATCTCAGCGAGTGAAACGAGTCCGATGTCATGTACTCGAGCTTTGCTCGGGTGTCCGCGTATGGACCTAGGGGCGTGGAACTTTTCCCACCCGACTTCCAGTGGGAAAGCCTACTATACAATAGCCTCCTAGCCTCCTGTAGAAAAGTTTCCTTTAACTGCCCAACCCCAAAGGGTAACCGTCAAGAAGATAGACTTGAGTATGAAACAACATTGGGAATGTCCTTCTCTGGGAATCTCCAGATAGAAGGTCTACGGAATGGCTTACACATACTAAGAGGTACTAGGCAAGTCACAGACACTCTAATAGGACATTATACAATCTCATTCTGGGGATGTGGTGGTTTGTGGTAATAGTGTATGTGAAGAGGGCCAACAATTCTAATGATTTGGGAGGGTGAAAGCACTTGAGCGGCAGGAAGGCGGAGGGGCTGACCCAGTCCGTAACAAGACTTGAATAAATATCGACAGTACCCAGTTTTGCGTATAATTAGATCACAAACCCTGGTCGGATTTTTTCAAGGCACGTAGCACTGTGATGAAAAGATGGAACTCGCTATCACTTGCCCGTGATATCGGGTTTAAGAGTCTGGGACTTGATCGGTCAGTACTGCAGACTGCACCATCTGGCGTGACACTCGTCTATCACAGTGCAGAATGCAAGCCACAGATGTACCATGCAGCCAGGGCTGGGCAGATTCCGGCCCGGCAGACCAACCCGAGTGACAGGGACGCAGGCAGGCACCCGCTAAAGTGTGCGTCGCCCAAAGCATAGGGCTGGGTTGAACGAAGGAAGACATCTAGCTTGAGTAGTTTCCACGTGGACTGGACGGCGTGCTAGCAGCCTTCGAGTCATGGCGGCAGATCTGACAGTAATTGACGGTCTGGCCGGGTAGAGCTGTCGTAAATGAGGCACGGGAGGAGGCCATGGTATCTACAGCACGTGGGACAGAGGAAGCAAGCACCAGAGGCCGACGGATGTTGTATCGGATTGCCTGATACAGGAACCCGTGTGGCGATCTCGACCTACCCCGGACCAGCTCCAGATCCCCACCGCGGTGCCTATACCCCACATTCGAGGTGGACGACAGTCCAATGTTGACCCCACCACGGATAGAGATACCACCAAAGGCTGGCGAGTGCCGGGTAAACTTCGACTCTTTGGAAGTGGGAAACATCTTGGTGCCGCAAAAGCCTGCTATTATAGACCACAGGGGAGCAATTGACAGGTCAGCTGTCCCCTACGCCCTAAGGACTGCTGGCCGATGTTGCACTGCAGCGAAACTCAATGCCGGGTGGGCCCAATGGCTACTGTAGCAGGCGACGAACTGCCAAGAGTCCATGGACTCTTCCTAGGGTCTGGACTACGCTTTCGAGGTCGACTGTCGTCTCTTGCCCCGCCAATGCCCACAACGGCAGGCCGAGGGAGGCCGATATGGCAGTGGAGAGGAGAGGAGAGGAGAGGGGGGTTGGGGCTAGCTAGACTAGGGACCTCTAGGAGACTAGCATACCAGCAGACATACGGCAGCAACCGAAGGCGAGGCAAGTACGTCAAGCACGAGCTACTCCTTCCTTGGCCCGGCTTCTGGGGCGGGAAAGGCCCTCCTGCCGTCGATGCTGATCAGTACGTGCCCACCACCCGGGCTATACAAGGCGAGTCTCTCGCAAAAGGGCATCCCGTTCGGATACAAAGCCTCGAGATACCCCGAGAGAACCTCTGCCGATGACCTGGAAGTTGTGACAGCCCTTGGCAACTGAGAACCCGGGTCACGAGTAGAGAACACTCACCCTCCTTCCTTGACTTTGTAGTACATCGTGCCTGCCTTCTGGGTGTGAATCACTTCAAGTCCCAACAAACACAAACGAGCACGTATTTCACCCACACTACTCCTCCTAAGCCCAGCTTTAAAAGGCCAACACCAAGAGCCCACGACCAGTCAACGCCATCAATCGAATCTCTTGCAATCAGAAACTTCAACAAAACTCCCTTGTACACAAACTCTCTCTCACCTTCCCCACTAACACCAACACATACAAGACACGGCAACATGTCTGCAGCATTCAGTAGACTGACCCCCAGGCTCGCTGCCACCAGGCTCCTTCCCAGAGTGCCCTTGGCTGGTCGAGTAGTGGTGAGCGGCCCGAGCAACTTCAAGAATTCCATGGGCAACGCGAATGGCCCTTCCCAGCCCAGACACCTCCACGCGACAGCACGCCGGAACAATGGGCTCACGTTCGAGAACACCGGCCGGCTGCCTGAGTTCAGTCTGAGAGACAAGGTTATCGTCGTCACCGGAGCAGGCCGTGGGCTGGGACTTGTCCAGAGTGAGGCCCTCCTGGAGGCCGGCGCAAAGGTCTACGCCCTCGACCGGCTGGAGAAGCCCGACCCGGACTTCCAGCGCGTCCAGGAGCGCGCCAAGGAGCTCGGCACCAGTCTCTCGTTCAGCCGGATCGACGTGCGCGATAACATAAGCCTGAACGCCACTGTCGAGAGGATCGCCGAGGAGAACGGCCGCATCGACGGGCTGCTCGCGTGTGCCGGCATTCAGCAGGAGACGCCTGCGCTGGAGTACACCATGGAGGATGCCGACAAGATGTTTGGGGTCAACATCACGGGCGTCTTCATGACGGCCCAGGCGGTGGCACGACAGATGCGCAGGCTCGATCGCCCGGGATCGATGGTCTTCATCGGCAGCATGAGCGGAACTGTGGCGAACAAGGGACTGATATGCCCGTGAGTTGCCCCCTATATCCCCTGAGATTTACATGGTGATGATGTTGCATTCTGACCGAGATCCAGAGCGTACAACGCCTCCAAGGCCGGCGTGCTTCAGCTCGCGCGCAACCTGGCCATGGAGTGGGGCCCCCATGGCATCCGGGTGAACACCATCTCGCCCGGCTACATCGTCACTGCAATGACGGCGCCGCTTTTCGAGCAGTTCCCCGACAGGAAGGAGAACTGGCCCAAGCAAAACATGCTGGGCAGGCTGAGCTACCCAGAGGAGTATCGTGGCGCGGCTGTCTTCCTCCTGAGTGACGCCTCGAGCTTTATGACGGGAGCTGATCTTCGCATGGACGGAGGTCACACGGCCTGGTAAGGGGGCTCTAGTACGCCATCCCAGGGAGCCACGCTACATAGGTGCTCAGCCAGGATTTGGTGCGGGACATGCGGCGCTCGTCGGCAGGGCACAGTTGGTTTATTCGTGGTGTTGGGGTATTCAAGGTCCGTTAGGCACTGGCTATTCCCCTTCATAGCAGGGTGGGCACGGCAATGATTTTGGGCGTTGCATTTTTCACACTTGCTCAGCATGCTGCGATGGTTTTCTCTACAAATCGAAAGATTTCAATGAATCATTTTTCGCGAAATTTGAGTGCTAGGGGCCGCTGCAGTGTGCTTTGTCTATGTTGGCACATTCTTGATGTCTCACCAAAACTTCAGAATCCGGCTGCAGTGAGTGAGCAACTACTCCCAAAAACACCAATCGTTGGTGAATAGTTTGTGGTTTTGTTGCGAATTTGCATGTCCAGTCAGTGCTGGGTGCCGTTCCGTTCACTTGGTTCTGTGTCCCTGCTTTTCTAGGGATGCAGGCGGCTGCAGCAAATGCTGCAAGCTGTCCTATTTCTCAACGTTTCTTTTCCACTCTCATCATCTGTTGGGTCCCGCTGCCTTCCTCGGCTTCAACCTTTCTCGGCTTCAAACCAAGATGCTCTGAGTGTGCATAGCACGAACGATGATTTCAGTTTTCGCTAAACGGCGTGGTCGTCGTTGGCTGTCGTATTCGTTCAGCCAGGGCAGTAACCATTTCCAATGCCGCCCATCCGAGCCACCTCGACTCGTGGAGTGGCTTATCTAGCAACAGATACTGAAGTTCTAGAGAGACGTCTCCCGCGGCGCAGTCTATCCACCGCGAACTAGACGCGCTGGCTGCAGGTTATTCATGTGCCTACTCCATACGTCAAGGAAGTCGACGCCGCACTGGCCCAGGCGCCTCAAGGGCCTCCCAGCGGCTGGACCATGTTCCTCGGCCCTAACCTCCTCACCACCCCTTTCCTCAGGTTAAAGCGGTGCTCAATCTCCTCGTCACGCGCGCCCCGCTCCCGCATGACGAGCACGTCCCGGATCATGCCTGACGTGAGGAACCTCCTCCCCTGGCCGCCCGACACGCCGAGGCTCTCAAACTCCTCCTCGGCCTCGCGCGACAGCCTCTCGCGGGCCTCGAGCGCTGAGAGAACGGGGTTGTTGGACGGCGACGGGAATATGGGTCCCCCGTTGCCTCTGCCGCCGTTTCCGTATGGCTCATGTGGCGACGACGTCGTCGGGGATGCGGTTGACGAGGGCGAATATGTCGGGTTGGGCTGGACCACGCCTATCTGCCGTAGCCGCTCGGCAAGGCCTGGTTGGAGGCTGTTCTCTGGGGGCGAGGACATGTGCGGATCAGAACCGTCTCGGAGGATGGCTGTTTGGCGCTCGCATCGTTAGCGGACGGTCCTTGCGTGGGAGGGTGGAGCCCCGGGGGAGGGAGCACTGGAGCTGAGCAGGATCCGCAACGAACCTTCATTCTTGGCCAGAGACGCCTGCGGGGCCTGTGACTTTCGGCTTGGGGGTGGTCTTGACGGTGCAGCTGTCCTGGGGGCGGAGGACCTCGACGAGGGCGATGGTACTGCTGACCCGGGAGCTCTGTTTGGGAATTTGCGGATGGTGCTCTGCGCAGCCGACTTGGATGCGCCGGAGCCCATCGTGACGTGGTTCTTGTGTCTTTTGGGGAACGAGGGCCTGTTTATGTGTGGGCCAAGTCTCTATCACCCTTTTAACAAGCTGGAGCGAAGCATTGGAGTTCTTTGGTCTTTGGGTTTACCACAACATGAAAGTATTCCGTGGAAGTCGATCATCATGACGAGCACAATTGTACGTGGGAGCTATGACAGCTGCGGCAGGGGTGGTGTTATCAGGGTTTGACCCTTATCGCGCCAAATTGGACCTGCAAGGTTGTATGCTTGATCGAGACTTGCTCCTCGGTCCAAACCAGGAGACGATACTACTGTACATGATTACAACAACAACGGGCAGACGGGCAGGAACGGTGTGGTTTTCGCCCCCGCCCCCCTCCTGGGCCTGATCATCGCTGGTTACATGTAGTCTTGGGGCGCAGATATCGATGTGGAGAGCAATGCAACACCAAGCAATCTCATGAGTGGTCGCCGACGTATTACACCTGCGGCAAGTAAGATGCCCTACAACCAACACATTGTAGATGACGGGCCAACGGCACGTTGGCGCTAAATTAAATCAACCAACCCCACGGTAGATGAATCTAGAGAAATATTTTCCCCTGTTCCCCTCTCTGTCTTGGCCGATCCTGTGACTGAAGACAGAACCAACACCCGCATGATCGATTCCAGGAGACCAACATCTACATGCACAACGAGGCACTTCGACGTTCTCGGACGCCATGGACTTCATCACATCTCACATCTACTATGGTCATGGACCAACCGGAATGCTGGCTACAACCGTGATCCTCTTCCTGGGGTACCGACTACTTTTGATAGTCTACAATATCTCACCGTTACACCCGCTCAGTCGAATCCCAGGCCCCAAGCTAGCAGCGGCGACCTACTTGCCCGAGTTCTATTACGATGTCATCTGCGGGGGAAAGTACACCACCAAGATCCGTGATATGCATGAGAAATATGGTAGGATCAACAAGCTTTGAGGCGTTGTTCCAGGCAGTTAACACTCGAGGCAGGACCCCTGATTCGCATAAATCCACTTGAGATACACTGCAGTGATCCTGGCTTTTCAGATGAGATATACGCTGTTGGCGGACGCAAGCGTGACAGAACTCGTCACCAGATTAACGGCTTCGTGTCAGTAAATACAGCTTGTTCGACAGTTCACACCCCACTGACCCTTCTTGGTGAAACAGCGGCAAGGAGGCTGAGTTCAACACTATAGACCATGATTTTCATCGAATCCGACGAGCACCTATCGCCAAGTTCTTCTCGCGATCTGTTATCATCAGCCACGAACAGGAACTCGCCGGACTCGCTCAGAAGCTCTGTGACAAAATCTTGGCCGAGAAGGACAATGAGGTGCCCCTTGAATTGACCATGGCATACAGCAATTTGACCACCGATGCTATTTCAGCCTATTGTTTCGGCGAGGGCTTCAATCTTTTGAGCCAGCCTGGGTGGGGATCCAGTTTCAGGAAACCTAACCTGGCCGTGCTCAGCTTCTGGTTTATTTTCCGCTTCTTCCCTTTTCTTAAGGGTCTGGCCAACCTCGGAGTGTGGTAGGATGCTCTACGCGTGGAAATCCTGACCGAGGCCTTCCTTTCTGACCAGCATGCACAGGTTCCTGGACTATCTACCCGAGGAGACGGCTCTTTTTATTCGTACCATGCAGATTGATGTGCCGGACCGCATAGCGAAAACCCTCAGAAGTCTGAAATCTGGGACTGTCTACTCACGACAAACCTTAGTCCAGGCCCTACAGGATTCGAATTTATCCCAAGAGGACAAGACGCCCGAGCGAATGTCTGCAGAGGCTTTAGGAATCCTTGGAGCCGGTACTGAGACAACAGCCTGGTGAGTATCTTGCGAGGCCTGTCGTTTCATGGGAGCCCTCGATGTGTTTCGTTTCCCCGCCCAAAATAGTGGCAACATTCTAACAAGTGCGCAGGAGCCTCACCGTCATGACATTCCATATCCTCAAAAACCGGGAGATCTTTGAGAAGCTATCACAAGAGCTAAAAGCAAAAGTTCCAGACCCAAAGAACCTACCACACTGGGCTACGATAGAGAAACTTCCATATCTCAACGCCGTGGTCCAGGAAGGCCTGAGACTCTCGTACGGCTCATCAGGAAGGTCGCCTCGGGTCGCCACCCAGGAGGACCTACTCTATAAAGGCGAGTGGGACGGAGACTCGGTCCAATACATAATTCCGCGAGGATATGGGGTCGGCATGTCACCCTACGTCTCCCACCATGACGAAATCTTGTTTCCAGAGTCTTTCAAGTTTGAGCCCGAGCGCTGGTTGGATCTCGAACACAGGAAAGAGCTGGATCGTGGTTTTCTTGGTGAGTTTTAGTCACACCGATGCGACGGTCAGAAGCTGATCAGATACATCAGCATTCTCAAAGGGAAGCAGAATGTGCCCTGGAATGCAGTAAGCATGAATCCAAAGCACTCCCCCTTCTAACATGTTGATGAGCCGCGGAACTAACTCTAGAGCGTAGTCTGGGTCTCTGTGAACTCTATCTAACAATAGCTGCATTGACCTTGCGCGTGTTTCCGTATTTGCGCCTGTACGAGACGACCGAAGAGGTACACCACCAGCCTATTTCCACCCAAGTTCACATTTAGAAAGCCTCGCTTCAAACCACGCTCAACTCACCTTGGGTACCCTTACAGAGCCACTTCCTTTGCTTCAAATGCACATTCTAATAACAAGCTCGCACAGGATGTCCGTTACGATTGGGAGACACTAGTGCCAATGCCCAAACGAGAGAGCCTCGGAGTGCGAGTGACGATTTTGTAGCGAGAAAATCTTGTGAATCTTCTGTGGCGATCTTGGAGTGGGTAAACATTTCATCAAGTGTATATTGCTTGAGTGTGAGGCTGCCCGCGTGGCAGTAAATG
The DNA here is from genome assembly GCA_023522825.1 of Diaporthe ampelina. Classification (NCBI taxonomy): domain Eukaryota; kingdom Fungi; phylum Ascomycota; class Sordariomycetes; order Diaporthales; family Diaporthaceae; genus Diaporthe; species Diaporthe ampelina. The sequence continues at coordinate 407,746 of JAMFTM010000026.1, read as the reverse complement.
GGAATATGAAGGGTTTGCACATATACATAGGTACAAGCAAAGGCCATTGGGCCCATCAGTGTACATATGTTTCTTACTTTCTGCGCAGACCGTTAACCAAAGCGCTTGACTTTCATCTATCATGTTTGTTTGTGTATAGGCCGTTGAGCTCAGAATATGGCAATGCACCACTAAGGTTCACCACGTTAGTTGATCGGCAGCATTGAGGTGGTGACCAGAGGGCAAGTTGACGGGTGGGAACTCTCAGCCTTCCAAGGGGTTGGGAATGTTTACATCAATAAGACTTGTTTGGAGCAAGGCCCACGTATGCCATGCGCAGTTGACTGGCGGTCTGAGATAGTTAGTACTAATTTACTTCGACTCAAAGACCTACGCTAGTAGCTACATGCCTACTGCCGCGATTTCTGGTGGATTGTCACTTCGCATGTTCGCAAGACAAGGATGAGTTCTACGGAATCTGAATCGAAATCTCGATCGCTTCTGTATGAATAGTTGCCCCTACTAGTAGCTTTGATGCGTCAAAATCGAAAGGCGTTTTGGTTCAGATTGTGTTACTATCTAACTAGGTACCTGAGAGTGTCCAGGTGTATGGACTATACCTGTCTTCATTCCCCTAGGGCACGAAGCAAGAATGCCTCAATTGAGCCCCCCCCCCAGGGGGGGAGTTGTGCTAGGTAAAACACGGCGCCGATGCTCAGATAGCCCTCAATTCGCTTTGTACCTAGGTAATCAAGCCTGCATGCCCAAAGGTGTATCAAGATACCCAAAAAATACCTCATTCTATTTTAACACTGAGAGTATCACTGTTTTCAATTCTTCATAGCTGCTTGATCGGTGTCCCTGATGCCATACATATCTACCTATCTACCTAGCTAGATAGATACTTAAGCACGTAAGTGTGCACCGCATTGATGCTCGGCATTCCAACATCGTCACTTTCTCGCCATTTTGGCTTGATAGGTCTTCTCGCTCCGTAAGCCCCAGAATTCTGATAAGGCCTCCTTCACTTCGTTCTTTTGTCTCTGGACCACATTGGCAGTGTGATGTCCAGCTTACAGCTAGTCCTGACACACAGGTACCCAGACAATCACATACGCGCCAAATCAATCACTACTGTATTCATCACTCGAAAGAATGTCGCGAGAGATCGGAGCCAATACATCGTAGCCAGAACCTTAAAGGCCACTAGAAGGTATTGAGCATCACATGATGTGTCTCCCGTAGTACTCGGGTTTCATCCTTGTCTAGTCCACCTTACCAGTCCCACATCCTGATTGCCATACAGAACTCCCTTAGAAGTCTGGACACCATATTCGGCACTGACAGGAATGTAATACCCCTTGCCACGTGTCAGTGCTACACCCGGCGCAATGTCGTTGCGATATCCTCATTGTGTAGCACCAGAGATCTTTAGTGAAACAGTCAAAAGCTTGCCACCCTCCACCACAAATTCCTCGGTTCGGCACACGATCACGAAAGGCCCCGATGGCGTCTTCACAAGATCCAGATACTTTATCGAACTGTTGAATTGTGCTCTCCGCAACTAGGCCCGTGAGAGCAGTGTCTCTGCGAAATGGAAACCTTATCTGGGCCAAGAATCTCGGCAGATGCACGGGAGGAACGGAAGGAAAAGCGGGTCCACGGCATCGGATGTCTTGTCTTCTCGGCCGTGTCGCGACGGGCTTCATTCCCGGGGTTGTGGTGCTTGGCCGGCACCCCGCGTACGGGCTCCTCATCTATGACAGGCGGGCGAGTTGCCCCCAACTTGAAGTGCCGGAGCTCTGACCGCCCCAGAATGATTGTTGCTACATCCCGGTCAGTGTGACCGGTTCGTTCTCACAAAGGTCTTGTAGTATAGGACCACGTTGTGAGTGGGCCATCCGTCTGATATGAGCACTTGCTAAGACTTTGCCAGACAACAAGCAACGGAGGCGGCATTACCCGTGATTTTCTCGAGCCAGACTCCTCGGATCTCTGCGTTCTTTCTTTTTCACATGGCGAACGAAGATTCGCAGGAGTATCGTCGATACAGCTGCATAGTGATGTGCCAACGTCGGCGAGGTTGTGGACGAGGGTGTCAGTCGCTCTGGTTGCCAGAATAAGCATCACCAAACTGCCATTCCCAGCCAAGCTAGTGAGAGTTAGAAACCCTAGCTCGGTCAGTCACTTATAACTGTCAAATCTATGCTTTGAGGTGTGGGTGCATCCATTTTCCTCTTAGCTTAATGTGAGAAGGCTTTGGCTAAATCCAGGCTTATGCGGCTCAGTCCTCTGATCTACGCCATTTATCCTTTTTTAGTCTTCCATATCTTGGGATAATAATCTGGGGTCATTGAAAATCACTTGGGTGATCGACTGAAGTAAATGCCGAGCAAGTAAAGCATTCTGCCCTACGGGCTAGGGAAGGGGCTCCGAACCTGCATAATCCTTCCAGGTCCACCCCAGGGCCGGCTGGCGCTCTCCCCCCGGGCAGTCCGACATCCCAACCCCGTCTGCGACACGGATGGTTCAGGCGTCTAGCTCTATGCGCCATCCGCGATCCTATTAATCTCTAGGTCGCCGGGTTGTTTCCGATTCTGCGGAAAGATCTTGACGGAACTTTGGTCCGGCTCTTTGTGCAGAGATCTACCTCGCTAGTAATCTTGGACAACCTGGACTGCATGGAAAGACCGTCACATCACATGTCTAGTGTTGCTCACAGTTTCTTCGCATCATGGTTGGCTGCAGCTTGTGAGTCCTTTTGAATGACATGGAACTAGTGATGATGGTTGCATGCCTGACACTTAAGGAAATTCGCCGTTGCAAAAGCTGTGGCATCTGGTCAGTGTCGGGACTGTCGTGAGGAAGCTCTTGATCGTGAGCGAAGACATAACTGTATCTGTGGCGTTCAATACTTTCAAATCAACGCATGTGAATGTTTCCGGCTCTGACGACCGCCAAAAATTGTGACTTCGGTCTCGAATGCCAAGTCATTATCGTCGAGGAGCATAGAAATACTTCTCAAGGCCGACGCAGTCCTAGGAATACCTAGATACGTGCGAAACTCAATTCCAACAGTTTCTTCGTGCACGTTATTGGGAGAGACATCTCCCATCTCGGCGTATCATGCTGATTTATGGTTGTTTAGCATGATATTCCGCGCGGTAACTGTATATATTCGACGTTCCCAAATTTAAGGGAAGTTGAATATCTTATTAAAAATGCACTGGATACGATTCCGACAGACAAGCAACAGCCTGCATCCCCACAAAACAAAGTATGACTTTGAGACGCTGTCGACGACTCATGACCTTGTAACGGATAATTCAAAATTCTGGCTCTTTTATTACTTATTCGTGGCTTCTTGTTAATATAAACATCCAAACGTTTGAGTAGTTACTTGGGGGATTGAGAAGCCAATTTCCTGTGGCATCTCGAGCCATGATCCAGCCTTGTCTTTGCTTGCGAGATACACTTCCAGCCTCTTGTGACGGAACTTCCCATCGAATACGACCCTACACCACCTGTTCACTCGCAACATTTGCAAGTGGCATATCCCGTTGGTCAGAACGAAAGGCCGGCGTTGACGCAGCGTAGAAGGCGAGTCTTCCATTCGTCTACTTGCAGGAGGAAGTTAGTAGCGCCGGCTCAAGGATGAGCCCAACTACTTCACCCGGCAGGGCATGCCTCAGCTACTGAAATTGTGCCTTGTGAATACTGAGGCGTGGAACCGCGCGATCTTAGAGGGACCTCTAACAAGGGACGGTGAAACCAGGATCGGCACAGTTTCACAAATCTCGGGAAAGCTCTAGCCATCTGTGGCACGGATAGGGTTGTCCTGTGTCAATTGTATGAGCGGTCAGCCATCAGGAGAGGTGCAGGCCTCAGCGCTCACTAACATCGTCAACGGCAAATACGCAGCTTTGCTGATGAATCATTATCCGGGTCGTCTGAGAGTCTTCGGACAAGCCACCCCCACTTGTCCGCAACTCTCACGCAGGCTCAATGAAACCCTTGGGTCAGGTCGCTAGTTTGCAATCTCTCCTCGTCTCTGCTGTGATGGCCCACCATGGCTGCACAGCGATGTCAAACGGATCATCAGACGGTGCTAAGCAACAGACGAGTCGTTGCGAAAGTCGTGGCAGTTGAAATGGCGGCTGGAATTAAGCCCGAGCGTCGGCGCATATAGGCCGCGGGGTCCACCCGGAGGCTCTGAGGACAAGTCCGCGCGATGCAATGCATGGGAAACCATGCTTGAAAGGGCTGCGACAGAAGAATGCGGTGCGTGTACTTGTGTTGCGTGGCCTCGAATCTTCCTTGCGCTTCTTGCCATAGGTGGGAAGAGAAAGGGGCAAGAAATGAACTCGTAATTGTCGTCACATTGTACAATACTGAGACACGGTCAAGGGGAACGTAATACTTCGCCGTGGGAACATCCACGGGTGTGCTACCCTATTGAACACTCGGGCTGGAGGGTCGAACAGTTCCAATGGGATGGGCCGGGTCACAAGATGCCCGATTTCCGTGGAAGCCGACTAGACTGATTAGTAGCATCTTGGATCGCCTGTTGTGTTGTTCGAGTCAATGTTACCACAGGAGCCCACCAGAGTGACGGAAAAGGAGCGCCCAGTGTCCCGAGAAGAGGAGCCCAAAGGAAGATCATCAAGATTAGGTTCTTAAGAAACTTGCCGATGGGGCCGTGAAATGGAGCGTCGGATGTCCAAGAAAGAGGCCCAAGCACCCTGCCGCAGGCCAATGATGGGTTCTCTTTTGGCTGCAAAGAGCATTAAGCGCGCTCACACTTACGAGCCTAACTTTGCTCAAGCCTTGGTCCTGATCGTCTTTGCCTCAATGCCTCCAAGCGATCCACAACTCCGCTTCTTCAGGAACGCTCATGACCTGGAAGCGGATCTGGCCCCATTAGTCTACCAGAACAAGTCACCCGTTACTGATTCGTGCTATCGCCTAAACTGCGGGAGGGTGGTGGGCGCGCGCCGGAGCAAGGCGTTTCAGATGCGGCCATCTTGCCTTTCCCTGTCCCCAACCCTTGGGTACGCACTCCATAAATAATCTTGGATCCGCACGCTTATCGGATTGTAGCCGCTTCTTGTAAGGTGGGCTTTAGCAGGCTCAGTAAGATGGTCACTGCCACCCCTGCCGCCGGCGGACCGTCGGTCTTTGCCAAGCGACTACCCGCGAGTGTGCCAGCGCCAGCAACCTCTTCTAATACACAGTACTGACTGGGCACTTGACCTTGTAGAGATCCAGGATACTTGGGTACAAGATGCCGAGCCCGACTACCCACTGGCGTCTCATGCACAAAATCAGACCTTTCAGCCCCTGATATCCTCGCGCCAACAACTTCCTGACCCGTCCAAGAATCACCGGCACGTGCAAGCCCTTGAACCTTGTCACCCCTCCTTGAAAGCATGTCGAAGGGGCCGCGACTTCCCAGGCGCCATCTAAGCCTGCTGGGATGGCTTGGCTTGGAGAAGGTAGCCCTGCCATCTCATCTTTTTTTGCGTTACCTTCGTCATATCAAAGACGCGCTGGGTGCTCAAGCCCACAATAGTTCATTGTACGACTCGTGAAAGGGATACTCCGTGCGGGCACCGCCCACCAGCGTTGCTACCCATCCATTCCCTTGGTTCCAGTTTCCTTCATGCTGGGATGGGATCATCTTACCGAGGACATGATTGATAGCGCGCGGAGCGGTAGATATTGGCAGTGCTCTGGGGCTAAGCTTAATTCCACAAGCTCCTCGTCTACCGCAGGGGTAGAATAGGAGATACATATGTAGTTAGTCCCTCTTCTCTGGTTGAATACAAGCAGTCCAAAGCCAGTCCGGTTTCTCTTGCCGGATCCCAGTGGATCTTCATATTTCTCCCATCTGATGTCTCACTCGGTTTTAGTCGACCCTGGCGCATGTTTCCCCTGGATCTCGGCCTAGAGGCGCTATCCTACAGATCCACCCACTACTTGGACAGCCTCATGGGGGTTTGAGAATATTGCCCACTCACATGTTCAAGTATAAGTGAAACCGCCCCTGGGACTCCACTTCGGTCTTGGGCCTCACGGCGCAAGGGGTTTCTTCACTGACCCGGCTGGACGGTCAACCATATTATATCTCCCACTTGGCCCACGCAAGCCTGCTCGCCTCCGGTGGGACTCGACCTCAGGCAGGCCTCATTAATCAACCGCGATGGACTCGACTTCGACGCCTGTGGATCCGGGGCTGGCAGCCCAGAATATCTCATGGCTTGCTTTGCTCATCATCATCCTGGTCCTCTCGCTGGCAACTATCATTGTCGGGCTCCGCTTCTACACGAGGGTAGTGCTGCTCAAGCAGCTGGGGCTTGATGACTACTTTGTCCTCTTAACATTGGTACGGCGACAACATAAGTTCGAATGTCTTGCACCGTGGCCTGTCACTAACCTACTTTCAGGGCTTCGCCGTAGCCACCGGCGGCGCCGTCCTCTCAAGTAGGTCTCAAATCGACGAAAATATGTGACACGGAACTGACTCGCTCTAGCCATCCCTTATGGTCTCGGAAGGCGTACTGCAACACTCGATCCTTCAGTCATTCCTTTATATCTTCGAGTGAGTTCTGAAGTCGAATCGGCAGTGCCGATATCATCGATGAATTTTGGTTGACTGGATGACAGTCCTTCTGGGTCTCCATTGTCTTGTATAATGCGACTCTCATGATGATCAAACTCACCTTCTTGATCCAGTACTATCGCGTTCTTGGAGTTTACAAGATGAAGAGAGTGATATGGATGACCGGAGCAGTCATCATGATGTGGGCTTTCTCGCAGCTACTCGTTGTCATCTTCAGCTGCACACCGGTCCAGAAGTTTTGGCAGGCCGACTTGGAAGGACAGTGCATGCCCAACTTGCCATTTTGGTACATTAATGCCGCTGGAAACATTGCCACAGATCTCGCCATCCTCGTCCTGCCGTTGCCCGTCCTAGCGAAACTGAAGCTTCGTCGTCAGCAAAAATATATTCTCCTTGGCATCTTCTGTTTGGGGTTCTTGTACGTTTCGTTGCTGTTATGCCTTAGACGCCGAACCTGTCTGGTGAGAATAAACTGACACTTTGCGAATAGCACTTGCGCCATCTCACTCATTCGTCTCGGCTACCTGAAGCAAGGCCCCGATTTCACGTGGGACAATGTTCCAACATCCGGATGGTCCGTCAGTGAGCTGTGCTCTGGCATAATCTGCGCATGTCTTCCGACTCTTCGGCCGTTAATGTCTAAAATCAAGCCGCAATGGATGGCTAGCTATGCGTCACGCTCACGGAGGACTAAACACACGGGGTATGGAGATAAGAACAACTACGGCGCCAATTCTGGCAAAATCAAAGCGATGAGCAGTACTGGAAACTCGCGGAGTACCCGCGAGAGCAAGGACCCTAGCCTCTTCGTAAGCTCAAAGGAGCTCGGCTCAACAAACTACAGAAGACTTGGGGACAACGACATCGAGATGGCAATGCCCGCACCCCCAAGCCCGTCGTTCCAAGCGGACAGAAGCAGATTTGACGACACACGATCTTCGACGGATGGTGCGAGTACATTTGGCGCAGCACTTGCCCATGGTCCTCGGGAGGACAAACAAGATATCCCGATGCAGAGTCTGAACCCCCGAACAAAGCCTCAGCCCGTCCAATCTCAAGGCACAGACGGCACCGAACCAAGGAGGGAGTTCAGCAACCGCGGCAAGGAGAACGACAAGGCGATGGAAATACTTGGCGTGGATCAATACGACACGGGCATCACGACACATATCGTGGCCGACAAAGGGCCATCCTCTATTTTCCCACAGCACTCGCGAACCGTTAGCAAGTCAAAGTCAGGCGCCAACCTATCGGGCATCGAGGTGAAAACGGACGTCATTGTCTCGACCACACCGTCGCCCGTGACCAGGCCAAAAGACGTGCGATGAGGAAGCCGAATCTGTAATGTCGTATTCTTTCTTTGGTTGTACATAACGATAATACCTAGTTATATACCCCTCTATGGATTTGATGAGTACATGAGGCTCTTTCTTCTCATGCAGGTCAACATTCTTCCACGCGAGTCACTCGATGCAACGACAGGTGAGGCCATCGCGGCGCCCCTTGTCACCCTCTTGCGCTCGGAACTTGATCCGGAACTAATCTCGAGAGCTTTGTGCGGTGTGGTCGTAGCGCTGCCCAAATCCTGGGATTGTAGTCGTCTTGTCTTGTCAATGGTGCATAACACCACACAGACCACTACTCTAATAAAGTGGCTTGAACTGTATTGGAGCGCACCATGGATGGTCACGTACGACCACTTGGGACGATGTTACTGACGTAATGCGATACAATGGCACTGTGGTATCTGTCACATTGGTAGCCACTCCGTAGATCCCGAGTTCTACTGTGCTGATCTCCGTTGAAGTGTAAACCGGATCCGAGCGCCGAAGCAAGATTTTACAAGGTTCAAATCGCGAGCGTTGAGCAGACGAACCAAGCGGGCGCGCAGGGCCAGGGGGAAATGCATACCATATGTGCGTGCATGCAAAACGGCATGGGAAACCCTGGCTAGATAAAAGGTCAAATCCACGCCTTGAGGTGTGGGTGACTCCATTTTCCTCTTGGCCTACTGTGCCATGCGAAGTTTCCGAAAGCCAAACCTTAAGCATCGTAGCTCTCCATCTCCCAGCTTGCCGAGCCCAACCTACCTACCTGCATGTCGAGGGTTTTATCAGAAATCTGGGCTGGCACATGTGATTGGCACGTAATTGTTTCTCGACGTACAAGATCCTTCTTGAGAGCCCGCGATCCAGAGCCCTGATTCTGGACGATCACCGGAAACCCGTTGAAAGCCAAGGCAAGCCACTCGACGAACCATTCAGCTGAGGGCGAAATAGACTTTAATTAACACAGAACCCCGAGAACCAATTAGTCTTTGAACGCGTGGGACGGGCTTTTCCATCCCATCGCCTGCCCCGCGAACCTCGGGATTCGGGCCTAGACGAACCATTCTTATTGCGCAGAGGCCAGCATTTATATCATAGTTTGCGTCCGCAATATTACACTCAGGCCCAATCGGAAGTCAATAGCACAGACGCCCGGCGTGGCGGTTCCGGTCGTGACAACGCGCACGACACACGTGTGGCCCAATAAAATAAGAGGTATGGACGCACTGACTACTGCGATCGATGTGGAATGAGGCAGGGACGCAAGCCGATCTTGAAGTGACCCAAGGTTACGATGATGCGTTGTGACTGACACGTCCAACGGTGAGCGAAAACCCTATTGCTGTCAGCTCCTTCTAGTACTACGCCTATCTAATATCCCACTCGTCACCTTTGGAGACTTCATTCAGGCCTCAATAGTTACGATTGGGCAGGCACATGGCTACGGTGCCGACCTGGTCCGGGTTGCAAGCATGAGGCGGTTCCTCGCAGATGGTGGAGCGAGGTGTAAAGACTCATCTTGGCGTCCAGATGCAGATCTAGGGAGGTCATGCATTGCCATCATGGGAACATTACTTATACTTCACCCATTATCAATCATACAAATCAAACTTTGCTAGGTTGACCGGGCATCAGGACGGGATCAAAGCACAGCGAACACCTAAGCATCGTGAACATGTAAAGTCGTGTAAGATTGAGGAGTCTTTCAGGGTGTCACTGGTGTCGTTCTTAATCCGTATACATCCCGAAGGCGTACGGTCCCTTCGCACAGTGGTCAACGCTCAAAGACCCAGCGTTGAAAAAAATACAATGCCAGTAACAGTGTAGAAGACTGGGCACGTGGCCTCAGCCTCGTGCTGCACACCTCATCGTCAAAACGTCACCGTGCCTTGATAACATCACTAGGGAGAATGCATGACCTTGCATGCGGCTGTGAAAGTCATTTCGAGGTTCCTACGCCGCTGAATTGTAGCGAAAGCCTGCGTCGCAACCCTTTTGAGCTGCGTCCACATTGGCCTAGTCCTTTACATGTGAGGTCAAACTTGAAGGACGACATGTCCCTTCAATTGATCAATAAAGTGACGTATTGCCTGTCTGTACGCGGAAAGGCGAACGGGGGACGTCTGAGTCAATGCATTTCATACTCGGGCAAGATCTTCAAGGCATCGCCCACTCATTTCACGGGTTAGCAAGCACCTCTGCTGGCGGCACTGGACGACGTCGGGTTGGACGTTCTTTGGATTGAGCCATGTTGTGCCAGAGCTGACCGAGTGCTGACTCTTGTAACATGTCATATTCTTTTTTTGATCTGCTGTTGCAAGATGCATCTCCTGTAGAATGTCTGGTGCTGATTTCTGAGTAAGTGACGTCTGAAACAGTGAGAATCTCAGCATCGCGTTCTCCCGGTCCTCGACTCAGCCGCCTCCCTTGGAACTCGACAAATATACAGAAGTTGTTATGGCTCTTCCCGTTGGCTCTCTCGGATATTTGTAACATGATGACGACGAGGTCAAGATGGGTTGTCGCGCGGCACGGGAGGAGTTTTAGGCTCCTTGTGGGCCATTGCAGTGGGCCAGCCGCCGGCGGCGCAACCGGGAGGTAGCAAGCCGCCCTCCTGACGCCGCAGATCAAACATGAAACGTGGAGCTTTGCCCGATCTCTGACCGGCCGAATATCGGCTGGCAGGCACTCGCAGGGCTGATCGTCCAGAATTCATCCAACCTGGACATTTCGACAATTGAAAATTGCATTGTACTACAGGAGACAGGCGGCATCAGGAGGTGCACCCGTAATAATCCGCTTTTGCTGCCTGACGTTGTGAACCCGACTGCACGGCAAGCTGCGCGTTTATCGGCCGCTCATGAAGTAAATCTGTGGAACGTCAAAGTCTACACAAGGCTAAAACTGTTTCCTCGTGTTTCTGCCGCAATTTCGCCAAGGTTGCGGTGATGGGCGCCAATTGCAGAAGCATTTTCAAGCCCGGTCAAGCACCGCATGATCTCCTTCTTGTTGCTTTCAGAACGTGGTTCACCGTCTCTTGGCGGCCTGAGTATTTGTCGATCACACAAGTGCCGCGAAACTCGGCCAAGCCACAGTCCAGTCATTATCTTGATATTTAAATCGTCCCGATGTAATCATGTTCACTTGCAAGTTGTGCTCATCAGCCTCATTCCATTTCAACTACTTCATCCCATTCTTTCAGGAGGTGAGTCGAGTCCACTTAAGCGAGTCCAACTTTCGTATCTTTAACGTCGAGCTAATTGTGATTTTAGCTGTGCTCATCTCATTCACTTCAATCACTCCACGAATTGACAGTCCCGGGGACTCTCTTTGAACAGTACATATTTATTCAAAATGAAGCTGTCACTCACCATCATCACTCTCTTGGCTGGCTTCGCCGTCGCTCTGCCTCAGAACAAAGGACAGAACAACAATAACAATAACAACAATGGCCAGAACAACAACGGCAATGACAACCAGGATGCCGCAGCAGCCAATGATGACGTGAACGCTGCAGCCAACGATGGGTCAGGTGGTGTGGCTGCCGCCGCAAAGGCAGAGGCAGCGATCCTCTTGACCGAGAATGGTGATGGTACGGAACCGACAGGGACCAATGTTTTCACTCCAACCAACTCTTTCTTGAAACACCGAAGCTAACGTGCATTTTCGTCCAGCTGGTGCCGCTGACTCCGGCGCCGATTTCGAGAAGGCGGTCCAAGCCATCTCGGACTCTGGCAACCAAGATGACCTAGACACTCTGGAGGCTGCTGGAATCGACGTCGATGCGGCCCTGGACGGCAATGGAGGTGGTGGCAACGGAGGTAATGGTAATGGAAATGGCCAGGGCGGTCAGAATGGCCAGAACAACCAGCAGGGCCAGAACAACCAGCAGGGCCAGAACAACCAGCAGGGCCAGAACAACCAGCAGGGCCAGAATGGGAACTAAGCTCGCCGCCGTTGGCGATGAGTAGGACTTTCAATGGTCGAGGCTGGCATTTTTGTCTTATTACGTCCTCATAATATAGCTGGGAAGCAGGCTTGGTAGAATTTGGACCCGGAGTTACACCGTTCATTCATTTAATGTAGAATGGCCAGTGATTAATGATACCAAAATTAGCAGTCCGAGTCCATGCTTCCTCCTCTACCCAGGTCATTCACTACTGGCATACTGGTGCCTCATGGAAGTAAGAGTCCCGTATGGTACTAATAGGGTAGAGGTTCGTGCCTTATACAAGTCCGCCTCTATCTCAAGACTCAAAACATGAGATCTGAGCAGGGTCAACTGGGGAGACACAAGCCTGGCTGTACCTGAGATACCAGAATTCCCTTTGGTTTAAAAAAAACCCAAAGCCTCAGATGAACCCGCCGATTGATGGTACGGCAGCTGTCCCTACAGCAAGTGCCGACACCTCCAACTCCAGCACTTGGTGGGAAAAGCCAGCTTGAAACGTCTGACTAGCCTTGCTTGGAATTCTGCCGAAAGTTACTTCACTTCAGAATCAGGGTTCAACTCAAATAGTCTTCCATTGCAGCTTAAACCAGACACCATCTTCCATTCAAATCCTTCTGGAAACAAATCCCCACAAATCACGTTCAGTCGATCTAGGATGCAGTCACCCGCTTTTAAGAATGGCATTCTCGGGATTCGTGCCAGGAGCAAAGACCCGTTCGCTGGTAACAATTTAAAACCCTCCCAAACTGGTTGTGCCATAAGCCAAGCACCCTGCCAGGTACAGCATGGAGAGAATCCGCATGGACAGCATCTCCTGAGGATTGAAGGTAAGGAGAGCTAAGAGACGTTCGCCTAACTGAACATGCTGATCTAGATTACCGGCGATTCGCGCCTGTGTGTTCTCAAATGGTTGGAAAAGAAGAGACATCCCGTCTGGCTCTCCTAAGTGTCGTGCAGCTGAAGTCTAGTTGCTCCATGTCCTCATTTCTCAGAGGCTGGGAAGTTTAGGACCTTAATCAAAACTATTGCGCATGTAATCAGCGGACCTGGTGGGCCAGAAAGGTCGAAATTATTGCGATCCCATCTAGTCAACGGCGCCGTCGGGAGCAACGCTTCCTAGCCTCGTCTGTGCGGCACGAGGCTGAGGCCACGTGCCCGTGCATTGTATTCTCTCTGCGTTGTTACTGGCAGTGCGTCTTTTCTCTCTGAACGCTGGGTCTTGAGCGTTTACCACTGTATGAAGGCACCACATACATTTTATGAGTGTGGGGGTTTAGAAACGAAACCATTTGTCACACAAAGAGAACAAATGGCAACAAAACAGTACATGGAAAGGTTTTCGAAACTTGATATCACTTGCAGAATCGGAAATCGGTAAATGGAGAAGGAAAGCCCATCAATCAGAGAGCGCTAAATCCACATGCCGCATGTTCATTATAATCAGATACAAGCGCATAACACATCCCACATTACGTTATTTCTGTTTGAGTTTTCCAGCGTGATTAATTCTCTCTGCGAGATAACTGACAATCACTGTACCATTTGGGAGGACAGCGCAAATATGAAGTATTCACAAGAACTGTGTTTTCAGCCTCGTCACCTTCCCCTTCTTCATCCATATTCCATCAATCACCAAGACTTTTGCAATTGGTGATGTCCAACGCTCCAAAGTTGTTCTTCGTTGCCTCCCAAAACGCAGATTGGACGCATCCTACATTGCAGAAGAAAGAAACCCTGAAATTCCACGACAGTCCCTTCTCAAATTCCTTGTGTGGGTCGCAATGAGGCTTAGAGACCGGGCAAAGGAACTGATGTCGCTTGAGACCCTTCCAAAGCCGTGAGCACACTTGATCGACATTGTCGACCTCTTTGATTGTGACAGTATATTCGAGGAGCCAGTCTGGATTAGTCCAATCACACCAGGCCGGACCATCTTCTGGTTCCCCAGTAGATATTGCGTAAGGAGTCAGTTCCGAAGGGGTTGGCTTGGGAAGAGCGAATTCGGAAGAAGCGATTCCTGGAAGAGCTGCAGTGATACTAGCAGCAACAGCGATGGTACAGGTTACGAGGCTTGAAGATAGCTTCATCGTGGTAGTGGCGCGTTGTCAGGAAATGAACAATCATACGGAATGAATTTCGTAACAGTGTGGCGTGGTAGTAGCGAATGAGGAACACAAATTCGACTGGGCCAAGGGACAGGATGTTGGATTCATATAATGTATCGAAATGTCTGTTCGTTATTGACTCATGACTAGGGAGACGCTAATCCTGTTTTTGTTTCATTAGTTGAATCTCAGGAAGGTAAGAAAGCCAATGGGCTGCCAACATGATTAACGTGTTCTTCCTCCCCGGGGCCGTCACATGCAAACAGCCTGAGGACGCTGGTTTTAAGCCTGAAGTCACAAATACACGATTCAAATCTAGACAGCTGGCTAGTGGGGTCTAATGGTTTATGTGTCCGGCTCCCAAGCGAAGACCGCCGCCATCATGACAGCTACTGTGGGTTGAGCCAATCAGATAGGTCTATAATGGGTGTAGATCAGTGAATAGGCCTTGTTCCAGTCCTATGAGTAGGTCGCCTAAGAAGGCGTGGCTTCGCCACCCCTCCCGGAAAGCGACACACACAGAAGACCAAAACAACCAACCATGATCAACCTATTCCCTTCGTATACGTATACGAGAGACCAACAGCTACTAAAATGGTCGCTCGGTGTCCTTTCGGGCAGCGTGATTGGACAGCCCGGCCTTCAACATCTTGCTTACTCCATGCAACGCACTAGTTAAGTACTGGCCAAGCAAGACGATACATGAGCTGCTATGTTGGACGTACTGAATATCTGACTAGACTTCTCATATGTTAAGGGGCAGGGGAGGTAAGTCCAAGCTATGACTCGGATAGACAGCGTTTAGTGTGGGAGGTAAACTGGTGAGGGATTCAATATCTTAGGACGGCGCGAACGGTGTCAATCAGAGCATTCACACGAGTACCTAACAAGCAAACTGGCATCCTCTTCTAGTTTTTAGCGCCGTGCTAACATACCTAGGTAGGTATTCCATCCGTCACCATTGCACCCATTTGTGAGCGGCGCCAAGCGGTTCCTGTTGTAGACCGGGGCGACGTGGTTGGTGAAGACTCTAAGCGCAGCACTGCAATCAATTGCTAATGAAAATACGCTACAGAAGACCGGACTTTGCGTTTGCCTTTTACTGCACGGAACAGCCGTTCGGACGTTAGCGTTGACGCGGGTGTGGGATAAGACATTCTCCAGCTATACGCAGACGAACACACGGCCAGGCATGGCCCAGACTTTGTACGCCAGGAGTCTTGGATGTCGTCCTTTTTATTGGAGACGTCCTCTCTCCGTTGATGTTTCGAACTGAAATGTGTCATCTCCCGGATCTAACGTACTAGTAGCCTTGGAAGGCACTTGAGGCCGCACATAATTGATCTGAGTTTGGAAAGGTATTTGCATTTCACTATTTGGGCTCAGGACTGAACTGTGGGACCCTGCAGCTGCTTCCTCATGGTCAGGATTCTCTGTGCCTCGAAATATCTCAGACACCTGCAGTAGGACTTCCAAGCCGAGTTGTGGTCCGTCAAGGTCCGAGGTTTTTCTCTAGCCAAGTGATGCAGATGTGGTGACATCAGTTGCTCGGTGCTGCTGCGCAACTTCCTGAAAAATACGAGCTTTCATCAAAGCGTCAGCCGTACCCGAGAGGTCGTTGAACACTTCGTCCATCTCCTCGAGCGTCTTCCCGTTCGTCTCGGGCACGCAAAACCAGGTCCAGAGACAGCTGAGAAGGCAGAAGACAGCGAAGAAGACGTAAGCGCCGAACCCAGTCGCCTGCACAAGTGGTGGCGTGATGAGCCCGATAATGAAATTCCAGAGCCAGTTGTTGCAGGTAGCAATGGCGACACCTTTGGCGCGCAGTGACGAGGGGAAGACTTCGGATGGCATTGCCCAAGGCACAGGTCCCCAGCTGGCCCCGAAGGCGATCATGTAAGCCAGGAGGAAAGCAACGCTAACCCAGCCCTAGTGTGTAGAGATGCAGTCAGTAGTGTCCTTACATACGAGACTGCCAGGTGCTGGCTACTCACTTCTGTGACATGCTTTGTCCAGTCGTACGAGAATTTTCCCACCAGGATCGCAATGATGAAATGCGCAAAGAACATGCAAGCGGATCCGACTAATAGAATCTTGCGCCGTCCAAAACGGTCCATAGTCCATAGGCTGCTAACGACGCCGACAAGCTGCGAGATGTTCAGCACACCGGACATGATCAACTGCATATCAATGTTGAGACCCATAGTCGCAAACAGACTAGGGCTATAGTAGATCAGCGCATTGATGCCAACCATCTGCTGGAAGAACATGAGTCCAGCGCCGACGTGGGTCCGGCGCAAGCAGCCCGCGCGGAAGCAGTCGGTCCATGAGACGAACTCAAGTTTGATGAGGCTAGAATTGTTGTTGCTCCCGGCGAGAGTTGGGTGTCTCTCGGCCATGACAGCCTTTTGAAACCTCGCCTCAGCAAGAATATCCATCCATTCCGCCCGCACACGATAGTCCGTGTCAGGGAGCGTGCGAAGCTTGGCCAACGACCGCAGGGCAGCGTCCTCGTGTCCCTTTGAGGCGAGCCACCTGGGCGAGTACGGGAGCAGGATGGCACCAAAGCCGAGTAAAACTCCGGGCAGTATTTGTATCAGGAAGGGTAGCTGCCATGACCAATGGTTTGGGATGACGCGTGTACCGTAAGTGATCCAAAATGCAACCACGATGCCGAAGACAATCGAGAGCTCTTCAAATACAAGCAAGGAGCCACGGATTTCTGGCGGTGAGATTTCGGAAATGTAGACCGGGACTACCATTGAGAGCCTGGTCACATCGAGAAGTCAGTCGAAGGGGTTGCACTCCATGCGTTGATCGCCGTCTTTAAAAGTGCACAAGCATAGCCACTCAGGTGCAAGGAACAGAAGCCAACTCACATTCCAATGCCCAACCCTCCGATGAAGCGACCTCCCACTAACATGCCATAATCAACAGCAGCTGTCTGAAGCGCAGAGCCGATACAGAAGACCACTACAGCTACCATGATCGAGCGTTTTCTGGAGAGCCAGTCGGCGATCCAGCCCATATTGATAGCGCCGATTACTAGTAGCGACGTGTTAGTCCTACTACGGATTCTAATGTGTTTTACTCTGTAACGTTCCAAAATATAAAAGACGAGGATTCGTCGAAAGAAGAAAAGTGATACTAACGTGCCCCAAGAGTAATCATCGCCGTCATAAGTCCCTTTTTGAAGCCAGCGCCGGTCGCGTGTTCCGATACGTCGGGAAAACGGCCGAGAAACTCGTCCATGGTCAGCGTCACAGAGATGACACCCTGGTCGTAGCCGAAGAGGAAGCCTCCAATGGCCGAGAAGGCGGCGCAGAGGGTGACATATCGGGTCGCGAATATGCCCCGGAAGCCGGAGGGCCCGTAAGGCTCAATAACAACGGCGGCTGTCTCTGTCTTGAGGGCAGACTCTTGGTGTGCTACGTCGGCTGACTCGTCGATGGCCTTGCCATTAGAGGGTGTATGCTCGGCAGGAGCCACATCTTCTCTTCTCGGGTTCGCCATTGTTTGTACAGCCTGGGCATAAAGCAAGCCTAGAAGAGTGAGGGTACCGTCTCAAACAAGACGAAGATTCGCTGAGGAACGTGGAAGATGGCACTGGATTTATAGATTTGTACCATATGGTGTCCAATACAAGTTCATGATGCGGGTAAAACCTCTTCCGCATCTCTAGTGGGCGGGAGGGACAAGGCGTTAATATCTTGGGGTGTGGAGACGGACCCCAGGTATTCCGGGGAAGCGTGGGGAAGCCCTGGAGATTGTGGAGTATATTCGATCGAAAACGGTAATTTGATCTCGATCAACCGTTGGCTGATGCCCAGTGTCTGCGACGCACTTTGAAAATCCCCTGGCCACAATAGGCTGTCCTTCCCGAAAGTGGGCTTCGTTCTCCGCCATTTTCTTGGAAGCTCCTAGGCCGACAGTCTATTTCGCCGATAATGAACACTTTTTTGTCTCGTCACTGCTACTCTGACAAGGTCCAGCCAGCTCACCCAACGCAACTTTCCAATACCAAGACGATCTCTGCCTATGTCATTTACGTGTCTGTTTCTTGGTTGACCCATTCTTTCAAAGACCCATCCTGCTTTGAATGAGAGGGCGATCCAAGCAGAGTGTTTAAACATGACGGACTTGGCTTTGATACTCAGCGTAAAATGCCTCACCACCTGTTCGGCCCCCGCTCCTTCCAAAATGCCTGTCGACATGCACACTGGTCCCGATAACCTGGGTCTTCGAGTCCGTGCGCTGGTGATCTGCATTTTCAGAAGCTATCACCGTATGGAAATATTGGACGCTTAGAGCCGGCTCACCACATTGCGACCCAGCACTAGTAAAAGCTTGAAGACAGCCATATACCAATGTATTGGACAACTGGAGGGGCAACTGTGAAACCTAGATAGTCATTGGCCTGTCGCTTCGACAGTATGATCACACTCAAGTAGTTCCTCAAATGTTATCTTACCAGTGGCACGGCATGTAGAGCATTCTTATACGGCTCCAAACACCCGAAAGTGTTGTACACCTGAATTGGTCTGAAGTCTATGATCTCGCGAAAATCGAATTCTCAAGCATTTCGCCGACGGATCGATGAGGTGCGAAGACTCGGAGGCTTGGTGGCTCCGCTGAACCCTGTGGCCGGTCAAGCGATTGGGCTGACCAAAACGATATATTGCAATTGGTTCGTTTCCTAAAGCTTATGTAGAGCCACAATCTATCGAGTTCAGTAATCATCTGAGCTTTCTACGGAGTAAACAGCACCACTGCACGGCACGCTAGCTGGTCGCTTCCATGCGACGCCTTTTCGTGTCGCAGGGGAAGGACGGAGGGGGGAGGATGCTATCCCCTGATCTCTCTCAGTCGCGAGGTTGCCGATCGGCCAGCCTGCTTGCCTGGTCAAACTGGCTTCAAATATCTGGCTACAGCATGATTACAAGCTGTCCGAGTCGAGGAATGCGGACGCGGCGGGCTGGTCTGTGCTGTTTCAGGTTTGCGTCATTGCAAGACTTGGCCAGTTGGCTTGGCTTGTCAAACCCACTCCTCCCTTTACATCCCTGGTGCAAGCCACATTTACGAGTCCTAAGAAAGTTCTAGAAATCCCCGAGTGGAAGGGGATTGACCTCGCTACGAATCAGTACCCCTCAGGTGGACGACGCCGCGGCCAACCGGAGTAGCAGCGGCCGGGGCTTCACAATAACAAAAATGTGCTTACGGCCTTTGGCGGGTATCCTTCGATTGGGCTGTGGCAAAGGGAATAAGGACACACAAGCTATCACGTACAAAGGAACCAAACCTGGGAAAGCAGTCAAGCCTGGTACCGAGCTACGTGTTCTCTGCGTGGGAGACTCGATAACCGTCGGATTCCTTAGTGACCAAGATGGCGGCGACGGGAACGGGTACAGACTGAGGTTGCTTGGTGATTTATCTCGTGAGGACCTCTCTTGTCCATACAATCAATGGGTGGCTGACTGGACTACGATCACTACAGAAGACCAGGTCGTGTACGCTGGGACGGAATCAGGTGGTACGATGAAAGACGGCTACTTCGTAAGTCCGCCTTGGCATCTGTCACTGTGAACAATGTCTGAGCTCTCTCGTCTTCAGGCTGCCTGGTCAGGCAAGACCATCCAATTCATCGCGGATAATGTGGGCCCATCACTGGCTCAAAGACCAAATATCGTCTTGATCCACGCCGGCACGAATGATATGAACTCAAGCAAAACAATCTCCACCGAAGGAAACGACCCGGTCGCGGCTGCTCAGCGCCTCGGTCTGCTCATCGACTCGGTCATCGAGTCTTGTCCTGATGCAACAGTTCTAGTCGCCCTGATAATTGGAACTTGGGACCCAGCTCAGGCAAACAGGACCCATCAATTCGACGCACTTGTTCCGGGTGTAGTGAGGCAGCGGCGTGACGCGGGCAAGCAGGTCTTGGCTGTGGATTTCACGTCATTCCCAAAAACCCTCCTGCGGGACGGCGTCCATCCCACAAACGAAGGTTACCAAGTATTTGGGGACTATTGGTATGACTTTGTCACTCAGATCCCAGTGGAGTGGATTCAACATCCGGTTGGCAATGATCCGGATCGTTGGTGAGCGGACCCTTTCAGATTTTATTGGAGACCTTTCGCGTTTTCACCTACAAGATATCCTGTATTACAGCAGTTCCGGGCTTAGCAGGGGGTCTACAACTATTATCCCTATAAACAACTACTATTAAAATAACTATAGTTATAAAGTAATTAGTAGTTATCTAATTAATAAGTATTATCTAACTAATAACTATTATTCTACTAGTATAGCCTATAATTAGTTAAATTTCTACCACTAAAATTTTAGTTATATATATTAAGTCGGCCTAGGCTAGGCTAGCTATCTAGCTAGGGCCTATAGCTTAGGTATACTAATAAGTATTAAGGATTATAATTAATATAATTTAATTAATTAATAGTAATAGCTATTAACAAATCTAAATTAAATATATTATCTCTATTTAGGCTATAACTTTATTACCTTAGGTATTTATATATCCTCTATTTCCTTACTCTAAGTAAAATTCCTTAACTAAAATCCCTAAAACTAGGATATCTATTATAGTAATTCTTATCTCTATAAATTAAACTAAAGTTATTAGCTTTATTATTATTAGGTTTATATTATAATAGCTATTAGTATATCTAACTATTTATAATACTTAGTAGTCTTAGTATTACTTAGTATAATATTAAGAAATCTAATAAAAGATAATTAATTTAATAAGTCTATATAAATAGGAATTTAGCCTAGAACTAACTTATAAAAAAAAGCCTTTAAAAAATAAATATATTTTAGATATTCTTAAGATAATATAATTAAAAAAAGATTAATTAAAATACTTTATAAAATAAACCTATATATTATTAGTTAATATCTAAATAAAATAGATATCCTACTTAATCTAAATAATACTAATATTATTTATATTAACTATATAATAATAAATAGCCTTAATAGTTATAATACTAATAATTATAGTATTATTTATATTTTTTTTTAAAGACCTCTAAGTTAAGGAGATAATTATAAGTATTAATTAGGTAGACTAAAGTTATAATTATAAAGATATAGTAGTTATATAGATTATTTAATAAGAAAATATAATTAATATAGTTAAAATAATTACTATTATTATAGGAAAACTTAATATAATTACTAATACTAAAAGTAAATTATTTTTAAGATACCTTATTATTAAAAATAAACTATTATTAGTACCTTTCTATTATTAGATTATATTATTTAGAAAAAAGTTAGTAATAATTTAAAATTAGTTTACTTTATTAACTTTAACTAATAAGCTCTCTATAATACCTATATATATAATATTTATAATAATTAGAATTTTAAAAAAATACCTAAATATTTTACCTATTAATATATATACTTATACTTAATAAATTCTATAAAGTTATTAATAGTTAATATTAAAATATTAGGTTTCTAATACTATATTCTATTTAGCTATTATATTATAACTTTACCTTCTTATAACCCTTTTATAAAATACCTATTAGAGTATACTAAGAGCTTACTAATAACTATAATTATATAATATATATAGACTAGTTTATTATATATAATATTTCTAATACTACCTTATAATAATAAAGAAATAATATAATAAATAATATACTTATTTATAAAGCTAAACTTCTAAGACTATTAAAGCTTTATATACTAAAATATAATAAAGTATTAAGTTAACTTAATATAGTCTTTTTTATAAATTAGGTAAATTAAATTATAAAAATAAAACTTAATAAATTTATAAATAAAAAATTAAAAAATATCTTTATTATTATTAATAATATACTTAAACTTCTTCTAATTAAGCTTAACTCTAAGAATAATATTAATTACTAATAGTTATATATAATTAGTATTAGCTAATTAATTAATCTTAACCTTAAACTCCTTAATAAGTTCTAATTATTAAACTAAACTTTACTTAATATAATTTAGGATCTTCTTAAATATACTAAAATACTTATAATAAAGCTTAAATATCTACTTAGTAAGCTCTAAATTCTTATCCTTAAATATATTATAAAAAATAAATTAATATATTTCTTAAAAGTTTATTTTTATTAATAAAATATACTTAATATTTAAGTTATTATCTAAATAAATAAGGATTTTAAAAATACTATAAATTTATTAATAATTAAGTAATTATTAAATTTTAATAAATAACTAATAATATTAACTAAAAATATAAATAAAAAGGTACTTAAATTAACTATATAGGATATTTAAGTAGATATAAATATAATATTACCTTAGAGTTAAGAAAACTAATAGTTATATTATATATTAAGTACTAAGGGGTAAGTAATATATATATATATAAATATATATATAATATTATAAATATTACCCCTACCTTCTTAGTATTTAAGCTCCCCCTAAGTCCTAAGTTTAGTTACTTTTATCTATTTAATTATTTAAACTTAATAAAAAATAAACTATTTTTAAGTTATTTTAATTAAAAAATTTAAATTTACTAATATTTATTCTTATCTATTAGAGTATTATAGTTTACTAATAATATATATTTTTTTATAAATCTCAAGTAATAAATAATTATATAAATATTAAGATATAATATATTATTTAAGAATTACTTATCTTTAATAATATCCTCTCTTTATATATTACTAATATTATAAATAATTATATTAGCCTTTATATAGTATTCTAAAGGACTACTAGCTCTAAACCTAATTATTAAAGGAGTTTTTAAAATTAATATAAAAGTTACTATAAATAACTAGTTAAATTACTTCTAAGCTTAGAGAATAATTCCTATTATATTCTTATAATCCTTCTTTAAAACCTAATAGTTTATAAGGATACTAATATTTTTAATTATAAATATATATACTTTAATAATTATATTAATAGGACTTATATTTAACTTAATATTTATATAATTACTTATAAACTTATATAGAAGATACCCCTCCTTTAATTAAGAATAAAGTAATATAAGAGTAATAATAGACTATATTATATACTTAAATAATATATAATTCCTAAAATATTAAAGAGGGGACTATAAATATAACTAACTTAAGAGGAACTTAAAAATATATAACTTTATAATATATATAAGCTTTACCTCTATAATTAGGATCCTAGTAGTAAGAAGTAAATATATAAGGTAATATAGCCTATTTAGTTTATTATAAGTAAGATTTAAAGTATAAGAAAAAATAAGGTTTAATAATAATAAAATAAAAGTTAAGAAAGAATCTAAGTTATTAATACCCTATTATTTACTATATAAATCTACTTAGGCTTTTCTAAACTACTCTTAAATACTCTTTTTATATTTTATATCTACTAGGTTTATATATAATATTAATTATAGGTAATAATATTAAATTAAAATAATATTTTAGGATTAATTATCTTCTATTTAAATTAGGTAAAATAATAATAATAAAATTTATAAGAGATAAGGTCCTTAAATCTATTATTCTTAGCCTATTATAATATATTACTAAGGTAATATATAATAAAAATATATAATTATATTACTTTTTTAAGTAAATTATCTAACTTAGTACTAAGAATAATATTATAATTTAAGTTAATTAAGGTCTTTAAGTTTTTACTAATATCTTTTATATTTAATTTATATAAACTAAATATAATAAGGAATATATTATTAACTTAGAAGTACTTCTATATATTAAGACTAATAAAGGTAAAATATATACTTATTAAGGTCTAAAATATATTTTAATAAATATTAAAACTATTAATAAAGGTTATAATAAGTAGGGTTATTATATAAGGATTATTATTACTAAGCTTAATCTTATTCTACTTTTTAATAAATATTAATTAATTATAATACTTTATTTCTAACTTAATATAAATAGGATAAATATAATATATTAAAATAATATCTTAACTAATTAATATATACTAAGCTTAATAATACTATATATTAAGTTATAATTAAGTATCTATTAAGATATAATACTTTAAATAAGTAATATCTTTTTTATTAGATACCTTTTATCTAAGTTAGTATTATAAAATTACCTATTTAATAAGATTCTTATACTCTTTACTAAATATCTTATTAATAAAGATACTAATAAAGCTAGAGACTTTAATCTCTAAAATATATATAATATTAAAAGTTAAAACTAACTTATCCTTAATAAATAGAATACTAAATATTATATTATTAAGTTATAATAAATAGAGGGCTTCTTAAATTTATAAGGTTAACTTATTAGAATTTAAGAAGTTATATATTAGAGTATTAGGCTATTAATCCTTACTAATATTATAAACCTAACTAATATAAAGCTTTTAGGTATTATTATTATTATTTATAATTACTTAATAGTAATAATCTTAGTTAAAATAATAATAATAAATAGAATTAAAAGGAAAAATAATAGCTTTTAGCTTATTATTAATCTAAATATAAGTATAAATATTACTAATAGAATAAGTAAATAATATTTAGATATAAGAATAAAAGAGCTTAATAGGTTAATTAATAAATAATATAAGACTAAAGTAATATTTCTTAAAAATATCTAAGTTAATAATATTTATAAAAAGGGAGAATAAGTTAAAAAATATTAGTTTTATAATAAAAATAAATATATTTACTTTAATCTTAATAAATTATTAACTTTTACCCTACCTCTTAGCCTTAATATTTTTTACCTTATACTCTTTAAGCTAAACTTACTCCTTTAGCTTTAATTCTAATAGTAAAATTAGGAACTTCTTAATATTTAAAGGTATATCTATCTATCTTATATTTATAAAAAATAGTTATTTATAAAAGTAGTCTTAAAGAATTAATAGCTACTTAAGTAGATATTTAATCTCCTCTATTATACCTTACTTACCCTTATTAATTAGTATAAGTAGAAACTTATATAATTAATTCTAATTAACTTAACTAAGACTAAATAACTTAGTAAATATTATTATATTTATCTTAAATATAATTATCTTAAGAAACTTATTTTAATATATAAAGATAAGTTTAAAAATATCTTTAGTTTATCTTATACTTAAGCTATCTTAATTAAGCCTAAAGTAGTTATAAAAATAATATCTTAAGTTTATTCTTTATTTAGCTTAATATACTACTATATCTATAACTTAAGGATAAATCTTAGGAATAAATTAGTAAAGAGTTTAAAAATAAAAACTAAGTTAAATATAACTACTTTATACTTTATAGTACTAAGAGCTTTACTAAAATCTAGACCTACCTATATAATATTATTAATAACCTATTAAATATTATTAAAATAAATATTATTTATATTAACTTAAATTATTATAAATATTATTAATATATTATAAGAAAAAGAATTAAATTATATATAATTTCTTTATAAGAATATAATATTATTATTATTATTATTATTATTATTTAACTTATTTTTAAGCTTATTATTACTAATAGTATTTATCTTAATATTATTATTACTACTAGGTCTATTATTATTATTACTATAATCTACTATTTTTATATTACTTTAAATATTACTTAGTACTTATAATAAGGAGTTACTAATAGTTTATTAGCTAAATAAGGTATTAGCCTATTTAGTAGAAGTAATAATCTTCTCTTTCTTACTATTTTTACTCTTCTAACTATTATTACCCTTCTAGTTATTATTATTACTAATATTACTAATTTAACTAAGCTTTTAAAATATATTAGTAATAAATACTTAAGGCCTATTAGAATAAGTAAAAATTAAGGATTTCTAAGTTACTACTATAAGAGGGGTATTAAAGTTAATAAAGAAAAGAAAGACCTTAAGAAGAATTAAGGTTATTAAAAGGGGGAAGTAATAGCTAATAATAAAATAGTAGGATAATAAATATAAGTAGATTAATAATATTACTTATATTATACTACCTAAAAGATAAGATAAAATTACTATTATTATTTTTTAAGAAATTAAATAGAATAGGAAATAAATACCTATCTACCCCCTATATTAAAATATTAGTTAACTAATCTTAAAATTATAGTAATAATTTTAAAAATTACTAACTTTACCCTCTTCCTTTTTAATCTCCTCTTTATTACTAAGTAGAATTATAACTATTTACCTTTTCTTACTCTTAATATACTTATAAATATTAAACCTTTTAGGTATTTATAATATTATAACTTAAATATAATAACTTTTATCTATTAATTAGCTCTCTTTAATAGATAAATAACTAGTTTAAAGAAGTGAAGGGTAGGGGCTAAGGGGTGGCTGTGGGTCCCTATAGGGGTCCCTATAGGTTCCCTTATTAATAAGGCTGCTACATACCTATACCTTTTACCTAAGTGCCTAGGGACTAACCTTCCTTCCTCCTTTTCTTTCTTAGATAGACCTACTCGTAAAATCTATATATTTTAGTATAAACTTTAAGCCTTCATACTATAAAGCCTAAGTAATATCTTAAAAGATACTTACTTTCTATAAATAGCTTTATTAATCTTTACTATAAGGATCTAGCTATATTATAGGATTATTATAAAGTAATATATTTTATTAACTCTTATTTATTTAAACTCTAATTACTAATAAATATTAGTTTATTACTCCTATTAGTTTTACCTTATATAATTAGACTAATAAATTATTTAATACTTTACCTAATAATATAAGTTAATTATTAACTATTAAAATATTACCTCTTAGTACCCCTTTCTTAAATATAATTAGCTTAATAATAATATCTTAAATTAAAGGTAACTTTAATATCTTTAAGTTTAGTAATAAGTAAGGCTAATACCTTAAAATTATTTACCTTATAAGTTTTATATTTAAGAAGTATAAAAACTATAAGGTATATTATAATCTTAATCTAAGACTTATTTATAAGTTCTTTACTAATCCTATATTATTTACTTTATAAGTACTTACTCTTATAAAGTTAAAGGTTAATTAAGTAGCTTATTAAAACCTATTTCTCTTTAAATAGTTTAATATAATTATAATATATATTAAAAAACTCTTCTCTAACCTTAATTCTTATATTAAAACCTTCTAAATCCTTTATAACTACTTTAAGTATTAAATAATAAACCTTAAGAATAAGCTATTATAATAGAATATTCTAGTAAGTTATATAACTATATTTCTTAATTACTACTTTAATATAATATTAATATAAATTTATATTAGTTTCTTTATATAAAGTAGAGTTATAATTATTTTAATAACTTTTAAATAAACTTTTTAAAGTAGGTTAAGTTAAAAGATAATCTTACTTATACTTAATATTAAATCTATATATAATTTAGTAAGGGTATTTAAAAGTAATTTTAAAGAATTATTAACTTTATTTTACTTTAATAGAGTAACTTTAAGCCTATATTTAAGGGCTAATATAAGTTATTTTTATATTTTTATAACTATACTATTATAACTTATATTATTATAAAAATTACTCTTATTATCTTAATAAAGTAGAAGAATAACCTAAATATTAAGTAAGCTAAGTATAAATTTAACTAAAAGGAGGATTTAATTATATATAAGGATTACCTTAATTTTTTAACTTATATCTTTTATAACCCTAAGTTTAAAAATATTAAGCTAAATATTTTTAAGTAGTACTACTTTAAGAATAAGGCTATATTAACTTCTTCCTTAAGTAAGCTTCTAAAGTATTATATTAATTAGCTTTATATTATAAACCCCTTTCTTAGTAATTCTCCTTTATCTAACCCTCTTAGTAAGGTAACTTAATCTCCTACTTTAAGTTATACTTTACTAAGAAACCTATTTTATACTAAATTCTTAGTTTAAATTAAAACCTCTACCTAATGTTAGGGCCATGGGCTAAACGCTCATAGGACCTAGCCAGTAGGTCTGTGCACTAGGCTTATCTTATTAGCCTAAATGGCCACCATATCTTCTATAACAGTAGATCGCAGCTTCACTACTCCTTCCATATTATTCCTTAGGCAACCATAGCTTTGAATCAATAATTCTTCATAGATAATTTGAGCCTTCTTTTGCCATAGGTCGTGAGGACCGTCTCACCTAACTTTATTACTTTAATTTATTATCCTAAAGTACCTTAATATATAATCTTAGTTTATTTAAAATAATTTCCTTTAACTCTACTTAATTTAATAGTTAAGCCTCTAAAGCTAATATATATCTTAATTTATAAAAGACTCTATATAATACTTAATAACTATTTACTATCTTCTTTATTAACTAATATCTTAGTAAGAAATATTATTTATAATATTTATATTTAAAATACTTAGATCTTTAATTTATATTTATACTAATTATTCTATAATTTAGTAATATACCTACTATTTAATATTTTAAGGTACTTATTTAGTATAACTAATTATCTTTTAGGTATAATTAACTATTTTCTAAATATAATTAGCCTTAGCCCTAATCCTCTTTAAGTTATAATTTATT
This sequence comes from Diaporthe ampelina, assembly GCA_023522825.1. Classification (NCBI taxonomy): domain Eukaryota; kingdom Fungi; phylum Ascomycota; class Sordariomycetes; order Diaporthales; family Diaporthaceae; genus Diaporthe; species Diaporthe ampelina. The sequence continues at coordinate 379,268 of JAMFTM010000026.1, read as the reverse complement.
AACTATTAAATATAATAAATTTAGTTAGTAGGACTAGTAGAGCTAATCTAAATAGCCTTTAAGTAAGTTAGCTTATTCTTCTTTATTATATTCTCCTCTATTAGGAGGTCTTTCTTCTAGTTATTTAGGTAGTTCTAACTCTTATAAGGGTAATATTTTAATTTTAGGAAAAACTACTTCTTTAAATATATATCTTAATAACTTTAAATACTTTAATAGTTTTAAATCTTATAGGAATAGCTCCTCTAAGTACTTATTAACTTAAATATTTAATACTTATTTTATATCTTATTATCCCCCTTATATTAGTAAGACTTTTAATATATATTAGCCTAAGGTATATATTATATTAGGTTATAACTTACTTATAAAGCTAACTATAACTTTTCTTAACTAAAGCTAATCTACTTATATACTAAGACCTTATAGTAACCCTACTAATAATAATCTAAATACTAATATTACTACTTAATTTAAGTCTATTTATAAGGGAAAGGAGAAGAATATCTTTAGTAATTAAGATAATAATAAAATTATAAGATATAATAATACCTTTAATATTACTATTAATATTAATAACTAAACTTAATTAGAAATATAAATATTTATAACCTTTAATAATAATAATAATAATAAATATATTAACCTATTTAAGTATACTTATAACTTTATTATATATTATTATACTAAATACTACTAATCTAATACTAAAGATATTTTAGAACTTTATAATATATTTATTTATAAATCTAATATTATTAGTTAGGCCCTATATTTAACTATATTAATCCCTATTCCTAGATTTTTAATACTTATTATATTATACTAATAATTCTTAAAAATTTATTACTATATAAAATTCCCTTTATATTTTCCTTAATTTTAAATAAAAATTAGTATTAATACTATATTTTAGGTAGAAAATTTAAGATATTTAGCCTATATCCCTCTCTTTTTATAAATAATTTTCCTATTTTAAGTCCTCTTAATTAACCTATAATAATATATAATAATAATCTATACCTATAAATATTATATTAATATTAAAATATATTACTAGTACTAATATATAGTACTAATACTAGGTATATATAACCTTAGGGTATTAGGCTAATTAGAGGCAGTACTAAGTAATAATAGTTATTAGTAAACAACAATTATTAACCTAGATAACCCTTATTAGCCCAGACAACAGTTATCAACCACCCTATTTTACTAGTACTGAGCTCTTTGGATGACAACGCTTGCTGTTGAGCGGGACAGGTCGCTGTTATGTCTCGAGTCGGAAACATAAGATCGGACCAAAGAGAACATCTACATGGATTCTGGCTCAAAGAGGACCAACAGAAACGCAAACAATTGAAGTACGGACACAGGTACCCTACTAAGTGGGCTGCCAATTCCAGAAAGGTAGGTCTATGTGACGGGAATCAAGATTTTCAGATAGCATGGCCTGCGATAGATGGCTTTACATACAAAAAGATATCGGGAATACTACTTAATTTTGTTGAAAGTTGTGGGTCTGTTTTTCCCGTGCTAACACGTTCAGCGACACTAGCAATGGTCATCGAATAAGTGTTGGCATGACCAAACTAGTTCCCAAGATTTGCTGTCGTACAATCAATCTACTGTACCATATTGCGATGGTCTTCCAAAAGGTAGTTCGGAAGGAGTACCTAGGTGCCTAGGTGGGTAGTGTAAAACTAGGAAGGGCACTTGAAGGGCTTACTCATTTCAAGATTTTTCCTTTTGCTTTCCACGGCTGGACGCCACAGCACGGACTAAAGAATCAATGGGTGCACTCTATCGGCATGAATATACACACAACGACTATATTTCACAGAGAGTATATAAACTCAGGATTCTCCCTGTCCGTCAAGTCGAAGAACTCCTGGCCCTCTATCTTCACATACCCAGGCTGAGCCCTGAGCTCTGCCTTCTTCTTGTTTTGATAACGACACCAGTAGTATATGAAACCGATGGTCAATAGGTTGACCACATAACACACGACGATGGTGATCTCAGCAGGTCTGTACTGCGGCGCGTCCTTCTCGCGGAATACTTGCGGCCCGATAATGTTGCCGACGCAGTAGCCGATTAGGTACATAGCTGCCACAGTGGTCTTCTTTGTCCAGCCGGCGACGTTGGTTGAAATTAAGGACAATATGGCGACGAAAGGGGTGGGGCTGGCCTGCGTCAGGTAGTAGCCGATAAGCCGACCGATACTATGGTCGTTGTCGAGGCAGGTGATAAGCAACATTCCCAGTATGGCTAATACGTGTTAATCACTGCTGGAGTGAAAAATTCCGTAACATGAAGATTGAGGTTCGTGAAGGAAAAAGAAGGGTACTGGAACTGACCGAGGATCATGCCGGTTGTGCAAACAAGAAGTCGGTTCCCGAGGCGGTCACCCAAAATACCACAAGCGACAAGGGCGATGACCTGCCAAGCAATGTCAGTAAGCCACTCGGGGGTATAAGAAGCTTGTGTGGGCTTGGAAAAGCTTGGCTTCTCGGACAGGAGGGACTAAGGATCAGAACGCACCTCAACTGCGCCGCCTGGAGTTCCCAGCAGCAGGGACTGCTCGTTTGTGAAGCCAAATGATACAATGAGCTGGCTGAAGAAATTGCTTATCCCGCCGTTGGGTATATCCGCGACCAAGCTATAAAACACAAAGGCCCAGACCATAGGGTCCGTCAAGGCTTCTTTGAACTGGTAGAACTTGAAATGCTTGTTACCCACACCCTGCTGGTTCACCCGGATGCGTTCTATAGCTAGAACCTTCTCCTTCTCTGAGAGAAAGCGTGCGTTCAGTTGGTTGTCCGGCATTACGAAGAGGAAGATGACACCGATGAGAGCGGTAAATAGCCCAATCACCAGAAACAGCAACTGCCAGGACTCAATGGCCACGGGGTTCCTTGCTGTGCCGACGGCAATGCCGTATGCAACGAATCCACCGAGAATCTGTCCCCAGCCGTTGAAGGAGAACCATATGCCTGTCCTCGCTCCTTGCTCCTTGGTAGTGTACCACTTCAAGTTGTCAGCAGAGGAGGAACGTGAACGTACCTGCGCCTCCGCAGTGTGATTTTGGCCCACGTAGAGTGGCTTACCTGAGACGTGAAAAGAGCAAAGCCGGCTAGGTCGTTTTAGTTTCCAGCTTCAGAAGCTCCCGAATCGGCAGCATAGTTGGAAATTAATACTTACGGGTGACGGCAGCTTCGAACACACCGAGGAAGAAACGTACGGTCATAGCCCCTGCAAAATTCTTGGTGGCAGCCATGCAGCAGAGGACCAGACCCCACATGATGACATTGAAGGCGCTCCATTTCCCAAGGGGGAGTCGCTGCAGCAGACGGTTGGTTGGGTACTCCCAAAACAGGTAACCGAAATAAAACATGGACCCGATCCAGCTATAGTCGTGCCCGGATAGACCTAAGTCGTTTTTAAGTCCCATTACTGAGGCATAACTAACGGTGGTCTTATCGAGATAGTTAAGACCGTAGACCAGGCACAGGAGAGGCATCAGATTCCAGTCGATCTTCCTCAACAGCCTCTTCTCGTCCTCTAGTGTAAGCTCGATGACCTCACCGTTCTCGCCCTGGAGGACCTTGAGAGCCTCATCGGCATCATTACGGTCTGCGTGCTTAAGAATCGTGCCGACTTTCTCGTCGCTGGTGTTGCCAGACGTGCCTTTGTCAGGCGACTTCTCGATGTCGGTCATTATGAGCTGCTCGCCGCGAAAGACAGCGTGGATAAATAGAGAGAGGGGAGAACCCGGTAATTACGTTGGGGGAGGAGACGGCAGGCTCGGGCAGTATATTTATCATGGGTGTGTTGCACATCTTTGGAATTAGTGGAAACGGCCCGGGGACAGGCTAGACTTCTTATCGCGCCGGCAGATCGCCCAGACGTCACATTCCGCCTGACTGAGTGACGAAGGATGGACTCAGCTCCAGGGTAGTACAGTGGGTGCTTCTGATGGGGCGCCTTGTTTATCTCGGACGACCCTTGGGAGTCGGGCCGTGTTGGCTTATCAAGAGAGCGAGTGTCTGTGCATTTGACGAGAGATTGATACCCATCGTTTCAATCTGTGCCAGTCTATCCTGCCCGTGTGGAAATCAGTTACTGACACAGCAGAGCGATCTCGGATGACTTGAATCGTAGCGCACCAAGACTCTATCTTACAGACCCAAGCAAGAATAGTCTCAGTCTGGGTCGAGGAATAAGCAAGGGCGCCCGAGAGCTGGCTTGGGTTGTATGCGGGGTAATATGACAGCTGGACACCCCCTGTCACTGGACCCCAAAGCATTACTTGAGGGTATTTCTAACCGGCAGTCGCCGGCAAGTGCAACAACGAGTTCGTCAGTGTCCACCTTCCCAATTTTACTATCTCGTCGTGGTTGACGATATTATCAATTTGAAGGACAAAGGCGCCGTGTATGGCTTCGGACGTATACGGTACAGAGACGAAACTAGATAAATATGGTGACCCGGATAAATCTGGGATCCATCACTGTCTTTGTCTGTCTTTTTGAATTACACCAGGATATCGATAGCATCGACAGTGGTGGCTATATATTGGTGTATTAACATTGCGATGCATCGCCCAAAAGCTCAAATCACGAAGCAACACCATTCCATCTGAAAGCGCCAGAGGTATCAAACTATTGGTCTATTTATTTGATAGCACATGCTTTTGCCATTATTTCCGGTTGCCAATGATGCTATCGGTTCTGCTGATGTCTTTCAATCATGAGCGTACATGTCTTGAAAGGCGGGTTGGGCCCCCCTCTCTGCCCATATGGAACAATTTCTTTCTACTCATTCTTGCTTGTGTGGTCACTTTGAGACTATTTCAGCATCACACATACATCCTCCCAATCTGAATGCCTAACTTTGTAGTAAAACAATCTCCAGGATACTTAAGGTAGCAAGCAGAGTAACTTTGAATTCAGCTCGCGATCGAGTCCATAAAAGAAGAATGCGAGAGATGTAAACAGTGTGCCTAAGTCTTCAAACTGTGTTGATACAGGAGTACTCGGCATAGGTCTCTGCGAAAACTACGACATGAGAGACTTCCCCCCTAGAACAAGGAGAATAGTGCGTAGTCACCACCCTTGATTGCTGTATGCATTGTCGATAATGATTGTTCTCTGGCAGCCTATCCTTCCAAGGATAACGTCAACGTCAACGTCAATGTCAATGTCAACGTCTCACAGCTTCTCAAGCTCTGCACAATTCAAGCTTTTGAACGTTCATAACTTTGAAAGTGGAAATTGTCCTGCGATAAGCAGTATATAACAGATTCGACATCAACATTACAGACCATTCATTCCTACATGGAATTAACAAGAAGCCTCACACCGACTGATAGAGCCACCACTACAGATCAGAGCTCGTCCGCTGTCCAGACAGACTACCGCTCAACAGTTCGTGATCGGTCTAAACAGCGGCTATTTGAGACAGACTTCCTAACCAGTCCAGTGCCCCGCCGCCTTCATCGGCAGTACCAGCGTCCGCCGCCGCCGCCGCTGCCCCTTCCGGCCCATCACGCCGTTGCCTCTTGGGAACACCTTGATCCGCAGCGTCCCCGTCCGCGTCCCTCTTTCGTCTAGGGTCGACACTAACTGGAATCAGATCGCGGTTGAACTTTCGAAGCCTCGACCCGGGCTCCTCGTAGCGGTCGTGGTCGTCATCGTGGTCGTCGTCGTCATCGTCGTCGTCGAAAAAGCTGTTGTAGCGGTCCAACAGGTAAGCTGACCACTGCTGAAATTTCTCACCGATAGAATTGGAGCCCCTGGCCGTTCCGTTTTGATCGTGTTCATGGTCAGTTCCGGCCGTCGCGGCCATGGCTGCAGCGTGGTTTTCAAGGTCAGCCACAGCACAACAACCCGCGATTGCATCGGCATAGATTGGGAGATGTGGAGTTGGTGGGACGCGGATTGTGTGTGGAAAATGGAAAAGGGAGGGGTCTTTGTTGGATGCGGGAACATGTGTCTTACCTCTGCCCATCTGCGCAAACATTCGATCTATGACAAATTGTTTCTGGCGCGGCGTGTCACCGATGAGGAAGTTCCTGTGGCCCGACCTGAACTCGACCCTCTCGTCAATGTAGGGTCTAGCCTTGGGCCGGTAGTACTTGGAGGGGGTCGGGTCTTCGAGCTCGGGCTTCCAGAGCAGATCTTCGTCGAGCGCCTCATCGCGCGTGATGATCCCCTGCCTCCTCTCCGTCTGGAGCTGCAACGGCCACCTGTTCACGCTGAAGAACCTCTTGACCTTGCCCCGGACCTCGGGCCTGGCCCAGCTCCAGACCTTGGAGCGGACCTTCTCGTCGAGCGGATCGAGGTAGTCGTTCGCACGGCGGCCCGGCCACAGCATGCTGTCTTTCTTCACAGCCTCCTTGATTATGTGGTCGCGGACGAGCTGCAGTGCGGCGTCTGCTGTCATGGCGTTGTCATTCGCCGTGTCGGGCAGCGTCGCCTTGACAAGTCTGACGAGCGGGTTATCAGCATCACGGTCCCACTGCGTGATCCTGTTGAACTCGGCCTTGTAGGCTTGGATTGCATTTGACATATCACCAGCCTGCCTGGGCTCTTTTCTCTTCCACGTCTGCTCCAATCCGCCGTCGAAACTAGTCAGCTTCCCCATGTAGTAACCCCAGCGGTATGCGAGAGTAAGGAAGTATTGCTCAACCCTCTGGTCAAGCGGGCTATTGTGAAGGCACCTGCTGACGAGCGAATGCCAGGTCCGTAGGCGATCAAACCGAGGGGCAGATACCGCGTCCTCGACCCTCTCCAATGGGCGGAGATCGTCGGCGCGGTCAGGCACAGTCCACCTGACGAGCTGTTCTGGATGGCATGCAGGGACAGGGCGCTGCACCCAACCATAGCACCGCCAGTCTTCTTGATATCGGCAGCGGCCTTGGCTGTGGAGGCGTTCCAGCCACATCTGTACATCGTGGGGGTAGAATCTGATCCTCGTCACTGGGCCGTCCATCTTGTCGTGGATGTAGTCGAGGAGGTCCTCGACGCTGACCCTCGTCCCATTGTCTGGAAACAGCGGGTCCGAGACGTCGTTGAATATGCGTGCGAGCTTGTCTGCAAATAGTATGAACATTGAGGCGCGAGGCTCTAGCCGGTGCGTCATTTCAGGTGTGATGGATTGAGTGAGCAGAAACCGGATCCAGTAGATCTCCATCTTGTCGAGATCTCGGCTGTTGCCGTCCTGGTCAAGATCTCGTTCGCGGACAGATAGGAGATTGATCCTCTCCTGCTGACCAGGCCGTGTGTACATGGAATCTGCGCCACTGAAGCCTTTCTGGTAAACAGCATCCATCTGCGCCAAGAGGGGTCGAGGTGCGATTTTCAGCTCTCGCTCAAACAGCTGCCTTGTGGTTCTCAACTCCCTCAACATGTGCCGGTGGTATTCGTCTGTAGCACTCAGCCCACTGTCAACATAGGCACCCCAGAGCGACATAGGCGGCAGCACCGTCTGCTGCATTCCAGGAATAGCTGGGGAAGACACTGGTAACAGGCCGAAGCCCAAGCGGCTGACCACCGCCTCGCGCGCCGTTGCCATGTCCCTGTTCCGGTCCGCCCAGAACTTGACCATGTTGGCAGTGAAGCCCTGGGGGTCTTCCTTGCCATCTGTCTTCTCGAGCTGGTTTGGCCTCAGCTTAGCCAGCTCGTACTTGCGCGTAGGGCCAGCGCCGGTGTTCTTCCGCATGATTCCGACCTCTTCGGCCGAGAGAGCCAGGCGAACACGGCGCCAGGGCGTGTTGGCGGCCGTGTTCTCGTGGCTGCTGAACTGCCGCAATGCAGCCTGCAGGCCCGCGCGGCGGCAGGCCCTCTCCCTCGCGTAGCTTAGCTTGTCGGCCCCGAGCTCAACACCGTCGAACAGTCTCCTGGAGAGACCATTCGCGCCGTCTACGAGACGTGACTCAACCCAGCCTTGGAAGCCAATGCCGTCCCTGGCGATGCACTGATCGAAAGTCTGCTCTTGCACGAGGGCGGCATTGTTATCCGGTGCTTGGTCGGCGGCCTGCCACAAAGCTTCTTCATCGTGCGAGAGCTGGTCTTGCTGCGTCGAACGGTTTTGTTCGGTGATACGCGGGTCTTGCTTCTCGACATCGGTAAGCCACATATCGTTCACGACCGTCTCTGCCCGCGGGTGGGTGGGGAACTCCCCAGGCAACAAGTGATTCTGGTCGTTGTGATCTCTGCCAAAGAGAAGTGGCAGCTTTCCGTTGTACTTCAACCTGGGCCTACGCGCAGGGATCATATCCGAGGTGACGACCCTGTTGGGAGTGTTTGGCCCGTAGTGTGTGTTGTTGAAGAGGTTGTGCGCCTGGACCGTTTCAAGCAGCTGTTCAGCCATGTGTCTCGACTCGGGGCCTATACGCGGGGCCTCATCACTTGAAAGGAGCCAGTTCAAGAAGTCGTGCACCTCTCTAACATTTCTCTCCCAATGCATTTCCCGGTCGATGTCCCCTTCGTCGAGGAGGATCTGAGCTGCTCTGAGCCGCGCGCCGACGGGCGGCTGTGCCTGGCCGCGCCAGGTAAAGGAGTGCATTAAGTCAGCTGCTGATGGCTGCATGGGAGCTGGCACGCTGCCATCGGCTGGGGGAGCAACAGGAGGCCCCGGAGGCACGGGAGGCACGGACGGACCCGCCGGTGTGCCCCCGGGCACCATCGGCTGGAATCCAGTGCCGCCCGGAAGCGGTTGTGGAGCCACCGGCTGGAGTCCGGAACCAGGTACGGCTGCAGGCGGACCTCCTGGCTGTAATAGGCCGCTCCCAGGTGTTCCCGGCAGGAATCCAGTGCCTCCTGGAGGCGGCGCTGGGACCCCAAGTGAGCTGCCAGGAGTGTTTGGCAGGAGTCCAGGGCCAGCTGGCGCATTGATTCCACCGCCAGGTTGGCCCCCTAATGGCAATGTTCCCGGCGCGGGTGGCAATGTTCCTGAGGATGTAGGTAATGTACCAGGCGTTGTGGGCAATGTGCCGGGCGCTTGAGGTCCAGCAGTCCCCGGCGTGGTGCCAACAGTTCCTGGCGTGATACCAGCAGTCCCTGATGTGTTTCCGCCAGTCCCCGATGTGGTCCCGCCAGTCCCCGATATGTTCCCGCCAGAAGCTGTTGTTACCCCGGGGGTCACGGGGGGATTTGCCCCCGTTGACGGGGTTCCGTTTGCCGCGAACGGAGAATTGGGATTGTTTGCTGGTAGGATTATCCCATATCGTGAATTGGTCAAATCAGGATACCCTGGGCTTCCGCCGAAACCTTGAGCGCCCGTCACTGCAGGATTCACTGGCGGTCCCGGTGGGATGCCAGTGTTCGGTCCTGGCAGACTCCCAGGCTGCCCAGAAGTTGCGCCGGGTCGAGGTGGCTGTGGGTTGTTGTTGACACCGGACGGAGTCGAAACCGGTGGCGTGATGGGATTCGTGCCTCCTAGTGCAGTCGGGTTCAGGCCTGCTGGTAATGGTAATGGTATTGGTATTGGTATTGGTGTGACAGCATTCGTGCCCTGAATCCCGCCTGTATTGGTAATAGGGGTGCCGGTGATCGAGTTGTCAAGCGGAGGTACGCCGGTCCCGGACGCGTTACTAGCCGCGCCTCCTGGAGCGACCGCTACTGGAGGTCTTGCCCCTGGCACACGTTGGAAGCGATACCCGCCGAAAACGCTAGTGAGTTGATAGTTCAGGCGTTCTGCGGGTGACAACGCGTTGAATTGATCTCGGCTGAGGACAGGTTCAGGCGCAAGCGACGCGGCGACCGCAGGGAACAAGTTACCGCGCCCAAGCTGGAATAAAGTCAAAGTGTCAGTCCATATCTACAGGCTCTGAAGGAGAACACCATGCCTAAACAAGATTGAAACCCCTCCAGCTAGGCATTTGCTTGCAGAGAATCAGCCGGGACTTTACGAACTGTATTGCTTGGATTGTAATGGCTTCGAGCCACGTCATCTAGCGGAGGCAAGTTTGCCGCATTAAATAATGTCCGGTCGTATCCTCTGAAGACTTGTTGGATGACCGGGTCACGAAACCACGCTTCGTTGCCCGTCCAGATGTTATTACTGAAATTCTGTGCAATGTATGCCGTGATTTCATAACTCGATCTGCCCGCGAAGTGGGTTAGAAGGGCTTGCCAGTGTTGGTGCGCCGCCGGACTGAGCTGCACTGCAGCGTCGAAGGTGGCCCGAAGACTCGTGACGAAAGCATCATCGAGCGGGAGGAGCGCTGCCGACGCCATCTGGAGAGATGGCCAGGGGTTGACTACGTAAATATTCAACTGGCGATGAGAGAAGGGAGTTGATCTCTCACGGTCATGAGTAATCCAAAGTGCGCCGTCGTCGCCTCAAAGAATGAGGAAGAGAGACGGGGAACTGTGTGGGCTGACCCTCTTTTGCGCACCAAAAAAGAAAGAAAAGCAGGAAGGGAGGAGACAGTCTCTCTGGCCGGGTGGAAGATCCTTTGCAATAGACATATTATCTGCTTGCGCATGGTTGCACGCTTGCATGCATCGCGAGGACAATGACTGTGTCTTCTAAGCCATCCCCTCGGGGGGGAGGGGGGGTGGAATTGAATCCGGCCTCTTAGAACGTGGGCTCACTAAAGTGGCGGCGGGACACCTACCGGGCGTGCATTCCAGCCGCGACGGATACACCGGGTTGGGCTTCCACACTCGGCCAAAACGAGCACGACAATGAACAACAGCTGCCGTGAGAAGCCAGCAGTCGAAAGCCGCCGCTTTCGGAATGCCCTTAACAAAACATATCCCAGCTGCCCCGGCTGGTAGTGCTGTTGTTGCTCAAAGACGTTGTCGGCATGGACACTGGAAACGTCGCATCTTTGTTCCAAGCTCCACTTCGGCTTCACTGTTGTAACTGAACGCAGGGGAGAACACCGTGGAAACGCTCAGCCGTCAGGCAACGGGTATCAGCATGTCCCCTGGTGTCTCAGTGCTACCGCGTGGGACTTAGCTAGTGATCAGTCGCGGTGAGTAGATTCAGCAAACATGGATCGTGAAGAACATGTCAGAAAGCCTCAGACAAGGCTGGAAAATAGCGTGCAGCAACTGCGATCCCAACTTCAACTCGTCCGGCCATCTCGGGGCAGAGTAAATCAAAACGATGGCGGCCAAACCGTTGGATTTGTCAAGGGACAACAGCCCGGAGACTATGCCTCCTTGGCGGAGGCCGAGGGAACGCAACCCCAGAAGATTAGGCAATTCTCTTCAGAGCCCAAAGGCGCGGAGACACAGCGAGTAAAAGGCCCCGAGAGAGAGGCCCCATCGTCAGACTTTGGGGACTTGAACACAATACTATCGCTTGAAGAAGCAGAGTCTGAGTCGGGACCAGAAGAAGAGACGGAGTGGCAGCCATCGTTGGTGATAGGGTCATCATCTATCGACGCCGGAAACCCCAGCGCGAAGGAGGTCGCACGGAGGAATATGCTGCAGTGGGAACACATTCACCAGCACCATCGGAAGCAGAGTCCTGGAAGCTTCCAGCTGGACGTTTTGGACGAGCGACACAAGGACGCAGTCAGAGAATATGAGGAAATCTGTGCCCGGGCCGACCCCCAGGATGATGTGCCTCGCAACGAGACGCAGGCGTTCAAAGAGGAGCGCATACAATCTCGACTCTGCGTCCTGCAGGAAACACTTGCTCAGAGTACAGGGCCTGAGTGTGAGCCTATGAGAGCTAACATCTTGGCTGCGATCCGCGGGTACCAGCAGGGAGACATCGAGTGTTCCCGTACCTATACCTTGATCTTCGCGGGCCACATTGTCGACACGACCTGTAGGACGTGGGCCGAGTTCACAGTCGACAGGAAGAAGCGTCTGGACGAGTATTTCGACAAGCACGGTCCTGGTTTCCTTTGGTGGGAGCCGCCGCTAGCAGATGGAAAAGACCGAGTGAATGCCAAGAAAGCACTTCTTCTTGATGTCAAAAAACATGTCGAACCCGATGTCCAATTCCGAGATGACCAATGTCATTTGCGAATACCCATGTGCTTTCGCAAGGAGAGCGCCCTGATCTGTCGAATGCAAGACACTCAGGGGCACCAGATTATCACTAGGCAAGGCGGTTCCAACAATCCAAGGGTCAAGAAGAGAAAGTGGGTACGAGTAGACGATGGTGAGAGTGATGTCGACGTTTTGAAGAAGGCCAAGGGCATGGCTACCGATGCTTATGAGCCGCATATACCACCTGAGAGGGCAGCGAAAGGAGGGGTACTCAGCAAGCCTTCACCAGCGAGCGTAGGGTCATATGATACAAGTGGAATGCTTACTTTTGAGATGCTGCTTGATAGTGGTTGCGAGACCCCTATTTTGTACCATGACGATTTCGTGTCCCTGGGCTTTACCAGGGACGACATGAACGCCGCAAGCGTTACTGTTGTCCACGGCGCCAACGGTAAGAAGTCGAATCTGAAGCTCTTTGAGCTTCTTGTGGGAGTGCAGCTCTCTGAGGACTATTCCCACGATCATGAGCTCTTTCCCACGTGCATCATAAAGCTTGATTGGAGGCTCAAGCCGCCAGCCGGGTATAGCGGCGAGAGGTTATCCGGAATTCTTCCTTTCCTAGCGTACTACATGTCCTTTGCGCCAGGGATGGACATGGCCCACTTGGGCGATGAAAGAGGCGATGTCCTGGGCATGCAACGGATCCCAGGCGGGCTCCGGTATGACCCTTTCATGAAACCTCGGTTGGGCGAGCAAAGGGAGAGATTGTTCAAGAAGCTCCAGCGCAGAAACCCAAGCAAGGTTATCTTTGAGCACCAGAGCGGAAGTGCACGGCGAACATTGGTAGAGGAAGAAGCCGACTCTGACTGCGGTACTTCGCGAATTACGCTGCTCGACACCGACGGGACAATCATGCAGACCTGCAAGATAGAGACACCCCAGGATAGGAGGAGGCAAAGGTTAATAGAGTTTGTCGGATGAGAGCGCAGTCTTTGCGCACCGATTGATGCAATTCTCGAAGGAGCACGCAATGCCTCACATGTCGAGCTGAGAACCATTTCGATCGCCCCTGTGAATATTGCCGCCCAACACTTGTTGTCCCATGATCAAAACTGCAAGCTGCCCTCCCGCAATGAGATTGGACCGAGCCATAATCTCGGTAGTGACTATTGTCTGCCAGTTATGCTTCTTTTTTCGCGGCACTGGCGTCTGCTTGACAATGGGGCTCGAGAGCCTATAGAGGGTGTGCCTCAGCCTCACCTGGCTCCTAGGCCTCGGTCACGCTATACATAGTGCTGGCCAATGACCCGCCGCTCCATCACTTCAGCCTGACATTCTGTCTGAGGCAACAGGAGCCCTGGGATAAAAACTCCATTCCTGGCGTGCCTTGGCGGTGTCTAAGAGAGTGCGCGGGCGGCCGAAGAGACGGCACGGGTGCTGGCGCGCGAAGGGGGCAGGGGGCAGGATGAAAGAAGAAAGGACAACGATGCTACCGGCCAGTCGAACTTGCAGGAACCCAGGCACCACGCCTCTTTAAGGCGCTCGGGTATCAGGCTCGCGTGAAAAGACTGTCTCTGAGTCAAGGAGACCTTTGAGGTTATCGCATCCGACACATCTAAAATGAGGAGTGTCTCGGGCGGTTTGTGGACGGCCGTCTTGGCTCCCATCTGTGCCTATCGATCCCGTGCAATTCAGCGGCTCGGCCGCGTGGCTCGCTTCGACGTTGTCTGAGACATCCAGGGCGTAGCCCCGATTCCGTTGGGTGAGCACCTTTGGCAGTGCGTTCTAAGATGACGGTCGAGCAAAGAGCGGCGCGTTTTCCGGCCCTGACAGGCTGCATGTGGCAGGTCGGAAATCGATACCTGACGCCATGTTACGTTTGTGGATAGCCTTGCCAGGTGAGCAATCAGGGGACTGCCACCAATTATAGAATATGCAGTCGATAGTTGGTCTGCGCGTCATTGCCCCTCCAAATACGACCTGCAGCATCGCCTCTCAAGAAGGTGGTGCGAACGAACGAGCACTGAGTGGCGGTTATTAAATTTGAATGCGTATGTCTCAACGGACGGTGGTACGCTCGCCCTTCCAAAACAACGTGCCCTCCTCATCAGCGGATACTGGCGAATGCCTGCTGAGTGATGGAATTGACGCCGGGTATACTTCATGTAAAGATTCGAGCCTCATGTCACCGGCTTAATCTGTCCCTTGGCCAATACTTTCTGCCACGTCGTCCCGTCGAGCCGTTTGCCGGATCAAGCCACTTGGCTGAGGCGGAATCGCGGGGCAGGTCCTCTCAGGGGAGTGAGGGTAAATCTAGAGGGCAAAGAAAGCTCCAGTGTATAAGATCAAATCACTGACCACGCGAGTGTTCAGCCCAAACGCCACAACTTTAGTGGCATTCCTCCGAGCCCAGGGATCCGAACAAGCCGCAGACTATTCTTCTTCTTCACATCCCTCAATCTCAGGGATAGCCTTCCACCGGTGATCCGCGAGCGATCAGCTCGACCAGCTCGACGACGATCACCCCAGCTGAAGCAGAGCGAACCCTCGCCGTCGAAGCCTAGCTGATGAACGCGCGAACAAGGCCACCATTACGGGGCCGCCAGCTGTCTCCGGCGGGAGGGTGACCACAGGGTTCTCCCAAGCGCGGGAGGTTGCATCGCGGTAGAGAGCCCAAGAGGCCTGGATTTGGCATGGGCAGTTGAATGAATTCGCGCCGCATAATGCAAATTTGAGCCGATGTGCGTAGGGTGATAGTCCGTGGGGATTGGGAGGGACCATCCTGGGATCCAAGCTCCAAGCTCTCACTCCCGCTCCAACCCAAGCAAGAAAAGGTAGCCAGCCCCTACCGCGGACGAGAGATCTATTACGATATCGTGCGTACTGAGATGAAGATTCATGCCGAGCTGGGAAGCAGACAGGGGCGCTTGCGATAAGAGGGGATGTGAACCGGGCACGCCCGTGAGAGACTGGCGGGCTGCTGCTAGCCGGACGGCTCCCACCTTGTCACCAAGTGGCTTCCGCTTTCGAGGCTTCCTCGGTCGCCTGGTCCTGAGTGGTTCGGAAATGAGCCCCTCCTGAAGTCGTGGAGGGCGGGAGCTTGGGCAGAAGCAGGCGGGACGGCCTGGTTGGTCGAGGCGGATGCAGGTGCTACTGCCAGGAGATCGAGCATCCCAGCTGACGGGAGATTGTCGCAAGCCGTGGGGAAGGACGCGGCTCAACGCGTAAAGTGGTGTCTTCAAAGTGGTTTCCTTTTCTTTTCTTTTCTTTTGTTGGTGACGTGGAGAGCTCAATTGGAATTAGCGGGTTGCCTGGCTGCACCTGTGCAGGCTGGGCTCAAGTGCTAGTGCATTGTGCTCGACCTGTCTGCTGCTACGCTTCCAACTGCCCCCGTTACACGTGTTGAGACGCGTTGCACTGAATGTAGAAGGGGGGGGGGGAGGAACCACGCCAACACGCCAACCCGAACAGCTTGTGACAACGTCGAGCGGGCGAGCCGTTCTCCAATGACCTGGCCGGATCCAACAGCCGGCGAACAGACATTGCAGCCCGCTCCCCTCCCACTGCGACGCTCGGCGCTGAAAAAAAAAAGTGTGATGTGCCCACTCAGGCTGGTGGGCTGCCAGGCGAAGCAAGTTTCCCAGCGGCTGTTCCTGATTCTGTTTCGAAAGGCGACCAACTGGACAGCAGACGGTAGCACCCGACCGCCGGGGAGCACCTCTTGGGGATGTAAATTCTGACCTTGGGCCTTGCTATCCTTGCCCAAGCTATCAGGCAAGCTGCGACCTTTGATGAGGGGTTCTCGTCCAGTGCGATGGGATGATTGGTTGTTGCTTGGTCTTGGGCTGGCGAGACGCGTCGCGCATCTGATGTTTTGCCTTTCGAGCTACCCTGAACTGCCCGATTGCGCGGGCGATGTGATTCCAATTTCTCACGTGCAGCTCTAGTCGCGGTTTCCATTTGTTCGCGACGCCAGGAACAGGATCGTTGGTGTCCTGGCCTCTCCGGGGCTCGGCCGCTCGTCTGACGGATTGCCCCTTTGGGAAGCCGTCTAACCCAGACTCGGTCTCTGACTGCGGACAAAGTGCAAAATCCGGGGGGGGGGGGGTGACAAGGCTACGAAGGAGCACTGGTAATATCTACAGAAGCCGTGCTTCGACAGAAACGACATCATCACGCAGAGCGGCTGCATAACGTCCGTCACCTAAGGAATCCTCCGCCCGAAGCCTCTGTCACGTAATGACGTGCTACAAATGGAACCAAACGTATGTAACGCGGCCTGTCGACTGGCGATCTGGAAGAACAGTCCCTTGGACCCTTGAGCCCAGGAATAAAAGTATGCATGTGCATATATCCTAGCTACCCCAGCTTTCAACATGCTTCATCGTTTGTGTCTCAGGCTCAGCGTCCTGTGCCCACGGCCGACGCTTGTCCATGAGGGCGCCGCAGGGAGACGTGTGGCACTGGGTGCATCGACACATCACCATGTCCAGCTTATCCTGGCGGCCAGGGCGGGGAACTTTGCGACGATCTGTGCAGGAAAGACATCACTTGACTCATCTTGTCCTTTTAAACGCGGGCACTAGGACGGGTATCTGGTTGCTTCGCTTGACGAGTCTGACAGGGCGGTTGGGGACGCTCAAGGTGCGACATGCCTAGACCTCTTGCCATCCACGGTCAATTGACATATACCGACCGAATCCAAGCTTCGCAATCGGTCAGGTTGGCCAACAAGCTTGACGTAAACGGGCGGCACTTGAAAGAAGTATCCTTCGACGCCCTGCTTTGGGACGCGAGGCGTAAAAATTTGCGGAGTAAATAGCCGGGCGTCATTGGTCTGAAAAATCGCGTCCCAAAGAGCAGCCGGTGACAAATAGAGTCGGCAATCCACCCGGGCCGCATGTGGTTTTAAAAAAAAATTTGACGTCAGAGCACGGCCGATAGGCAAAGCAAAGCAAACGCTTCCTCGGACAAGGTCTCGAATCCTCGGATATGACGGGCCAGACGGGAAGTGGCTCGGTTTACGGTCACACAGGGTCCTGAGACGGCATCTGATGCTCATCAGATGTTGGGCAGCGGCCGAGTGGCAATGTCGTCCCAGTGAGGGAATCACGTTACCGTAGATCCAATTCGAAGGTAGGCGCGAGCTGAGCGTGAGCTCGCGTCGTGTGCGCGTGGTGCGAGGGTCATCGACGGCGTCAGAAATCGCTACCATCTCGTTGGCCTTTCTTGTTCGTCGTCCAAGTTCGGCCCGGACTTTGTGTGGCAGTGGCGTCTTGAGGCAAGGAGTCAGCTCTTCGCAGCTCGCTGAAGTGGCCTGCCAGGCTGCCAGGGTCGCAGCTTCGCTAGTATCCCTGTTGCCGGTCAGCTTCCCCTCCCAGAAGAGGCGCATCACTATAAGCCAGGTCCAAGGTAATAGGGTCGCCTGCGGTAGAGCGCGTCTTGAGACGCGTCTGGCGCGTCACCCCGGTCGAGTCCATTCCAAAACCCCCGACTCAGGACCCCATCCCATCTGATCGCCGAGCTCGTTTTCGGTCTTGGCAAGCCAGAGGCAGTGGCACTTCCAAGCGTGCATCTGACGAGACGCCTTCCGGATGCAGAAACAGTGCTGATGCTTCAGCAAAATGCCTGTCAAGACAGGGTGAAACTTTGCCGCCTGGCTGACGGATTGATCGCCGTGGTGCGAGCTCATTGTCGAAAGGTTCTTGATAACTCGGCTGAGTGCTGCCATGCGGCCGCAGTGCTGTCGTCCCGGCTGTCACTGCAGTCCAGCCCAATTGCTCTCCGGCGGCTTCGTAGATTTTATCTCATGATAAATGGCATCGGGGAGCTCCGGTTGGAACCGAGAGGCCGACCGAGAGACCGAGGCCCTTGCGCGGGCTTTTTCCCGGAAGGACACGGCAAGTTTGAAGTGGAAGCAGGTATTTAAAGTTGGGTCCGGCCTGGGTTAAAATCAACCGAACCAATCCAGCCAGGCAACCCCGGGAGAAAGAGTGAAATCTCCTGAGTCCGTGCCAGAGTATCGGTACAGGCGCCCGACTCTATGCTTTGTATCTGCAGTGCAACGCCGTGCGCGTGCGCCCCCGCGGCACGAAGCACGCAGCAAGGCTGTCCGATGTCAGTCGTTCCCTACTGAAACAGCGCTGTGCGGGCGGGTAGGCCCAGAGGAGAGCGGGATGACCGGGCCTGCAGTTTAGTCATGATGACAAGTACGGCCTGAGCAAGAGGGCGCCGGGCTCACAAACCGGAGCCCAGAGATATTATTTGCTGCGGGCCGGAGGAGAGATTTCGGCAACGAGGACGCGGCGAGTGCGGACGGTGCCAAGACATGGACCAGGCCCTGTTTCGCAACGAGTTCTTGGGAAACATGGCACCGACATGTCACCGTCAGTGGAAAAGGAGATGGTGTGGTGCTCGGATTCGCCAAGCTGCGCGCGAGGCTGATGGAAGGAAAGGCTGCAGGCGAAAGCGCAAGCCGAACAGTGGCCAGCCTGTAGACGGCGTCCTTGGTGATGTGCCAGCCACTGTAAAAGCCCAATAGTTTCTCCCGTGGCAGGTGTTGGGATCCCTCGACACAGCCCAAGACAGTCAGCGGACTCGATGCGGCAGTGCATGGTAATAATAGCCAGGAGAGGCGGTATGATACCGCTCGTTCATACACCGACAGCGACGGTCGCGAGTGGACTGATTGACTTTTCTGTGCCGCATTCCTGACTCCATCGAGATGGATCCCCCTACTTGGCTGCCGACCACTTGCAGTCGGCGCAATAGCAGTAGGCTTGGCTCGCTTGTTTCGAGAAATCTTCGAAGAGGCAAGACCATCGTGCCAAGGTTCACAGGCCACAGTGTGCCCCAGCTTGGAGCAGCAGCGCCGGACAGGGGGACACTGGGGGACGGACTCCACGATGCGGCATGCAGGCTGCACAAGCACTGTACGCGTCTGGCTCCACTGATCGGGGCAAGGCTGTCCAGTGTCAGGCTCTCAGCGACAGAGTTTAGGATCTGTTCTCAGCCAGTGCCACGCGCCCGTCTGTGAGCGGTGACGAGGCTCCACAAAAAGTCACTTTTCCCGGCCCTGAATCAAACCCAAGTTGCAGAGACGGCCTCGCCAGTTGGAAGCCGCCCCGGGCCGGCTCTATTGGTCAATTGGAGCAGAGCGAGACAGTCTGTGCCCATTAGAGGCGCCAATTAAGCTTGAGGGCAAATCTTGAGCCGCGTCTCTGCAGGCCCAAGGGGCGGAACGGGCAACTCTCTGTTGTCAGGCCTGGCCTAGAGCTCCGGGCTGCCGGGGCGAGCCCGTCCCCTGCAGCTGTGCTCGACTCGTAACCAGGTCAGGAGGGTCAAGATCGCGTGGATCACCACGCATGTGCGTCGTGAAAAAGCTCCGAGGGCCAGAGAGGCTATGCATGATACAGTGCGGTAGGCAAGAGTCACGGGGAAAAGAGAGGCAGCATACGTGTAGATGAGCGTTGAGGTTCCGCTAGCCAAGACACGTCACCGTGTTGGCGACAAAAATAAACCTCAACGACGTAAGAGAGGCCCCGTCGAGGAGGGGGGAGACAATCTATGTTGTACCGATTGTGTGTATGCGCGGCAAACGTCCGTGCCTTTCTCAACCTCGGAGGACAGACACAGACACAGACACAGACACAGAACAGAAACAGAACAGAAACAGTATATCACAAACCCTGAGCGGGCAGCTGCCAGGGTTGGAGAGAACAAACCTGCCCTTCGGAGCGTAGCTGCAGGAAGAAGAAAAAGCGGGTCCCGAGCAAAGACACGAGGTGAGGTACCAATGTCACTTTCCCATGTTGCCCAACATGGGGAAATTCTACTAAGGCGAGCCTTTCTCCAATCCCCTGCTTAGTTCACATATGCCCATGTGCTGTGGCAAGTGATTTTGTGTCAATGACAGACGCTGTGGTCGTTGTCGTTGATTGTAGTTGCGATTGACACTGCTGATGAACAGTGCTCCCCCCGGGCTTTTTCTGGTTGCCATTGCTCCGTCAACGAGGCGAGACCCACGTTGGCTCCAGGTGCTAGAATTTTTCGGATGAGCATCTGCGCTTGCCTCTTCCGGGGCGGCATCTGCAGTTGCCTGCCAGGTCAGCCATCGGACAACCCGTAAAGATCGCCAGTGCAGGACAAAACAGTGCTGCAAATTAGGAGGTTCTGATGTGTATTGCAGCAATATGTTATCTGATATCCAACACAATCCGCCAGATAATGTCTCGCTGCCTGTTATCTTTTGCGATCTGAGCGCACATAATCATAGCGATGACGTAGGCCGTTTGGATGCAGCCACTGTACCCACGGCGATGATGGGGTACAGTGCCCCAACGGAACCGTCCGAGGTAGGCCTGCACTGGTAAGACCCCGGTTGACAGACTCGCGAGCTTCCTCAGGGAGGGGCAGCATATGCTGGTATACAGAGTCGGGGGGGGGGTTGAAGGGAAAACAGAGGAGAGAAAAAGACTGAAAAAAAAGTCAGATATTTCACTGCTGTTAGTCGCGAAACGGCGACATTCCGTGGGACGACGCATCGGGCGGGTAGGCGGGGATGAGGGGCTCACCGCTGACAGACTTTTTCTGGGGTTTTGCGCAGCGGCTATCGTGAACTTCTGAAAACTAAGTCTTGACTGAGGTTGTAACGCGTCAATCGGCCACGCGAGAAAGAGGGGAAAACCTGACTCCCCAACCTCACGATATTTCGACTAGGCCCATGTAAACATACTTCCAGGAATAGAAAGGAGAGGAAGTTTCGAAAGTGGTTCGTCGAACATGCAACTCGTCGCCTGCTGCCGTGGTTCGGGGGGAGGGGGCGTGAGGCTAACGCTGGGTTAGGGCCAAACAGGGATGGCGCCTCCTTTACCGACAGATGCCATACCCCACACTGTCGGATGGATTGGATGTCGACGACGTATGCGCATGATCCTTGGCTGGCCATGGGTCGCCATGAACTCCTCTGCTGCAGGAAAACCGGGGTGCAGAGCAGCATCGAGGTGCGCTGGCAGCTTCTTCACGTGCAGTAGCGAGCCTCCCGCCATCGCCTGACTGCCAGTGGAAATGCTGATGCTGCTCAATGCCGCGGCGCACAAAGCTTCGCACGGCATCACGACAGCCACCAACGCCCCGGCGGGCCCATAGTAAGGAGGCAGGCCAAGCCAAGACAGCTTCCTGCGGGCTCGGTCGTTGGTGGCTGTGGATGGGGTCCGAGACCAAGAATAATGTTGCTTTTCGTGACCGCTAGTTTACCTCCCGACGGCAGCCATTCCGCGAGATCACGCTAGCGATCTTTCTAGAAGGGCGTGAGATCTATCGAGGCCCGTCTGCTGCGAGAACGCTGTGTGGCTTGCCCCGGCCCACGGCCTGTTCTCTCGATGATATCCAGTGTTTGGTGCGGTGACGGCCTCCCCCCCGGGGGGGGCTGTGGGAGAAAAGCAGACATTGCCCAATGACCCGACTGATAGTGGCGCCTGTCGTGCTACCGCTGCTCGCTTCCGCCACAAGTCACGAAATGCACGCGAGACATCCCATCGATTGCCCCCTCTGGCGCCAACAAAAGCTGGGGCACACGCCCGAGGTCAGGGCTGAGCGATGAGTTGGCAGAGGAAGACCACCCACGAACCAGAATGGCTAGCGAAAGTTTCAGAATCTGGCTCTTAATCTTCTCATTGGAGCAGAGAATTCGCGATCAACCCCCAGACTGTAACTGTGACGGTCTGACGGTGCAGTAGGGCAGACTTCGAGGCCGATCGTCCACCTGGACAGTCAGGATTGCTGGTGCAGAATGATCCGCAGGTACTTAGTTTGATGGTTCGGGCCAAGCGATGGATGTTTTGCATTGTTTGTTTCAGTAGGTCGAATCGTGTATCTGGAAGCGCAGGGCTATCAATGAAAGGTTCGGCGGTGACTTGTGCTGTGGCCCTGTCGAATACATAGTCGACTCGTTGGGTTTTTGATTGAGCCGCGCGGGCATTCTAGATGTGGATGAGCTAGGTCCTGATCGGGCTCTCGGTGTCAGGCACTGAGAAACCTGTCCACTTGAATGACAGGCCTGGCCCCGGCTGTGCAACAGACTGCCGTGGATTGCTGAGGAGTCGGCTTCCAGGTCAGCGCCAATCCAGGAGGACTTGGGACGAGTTGAAGACCAAGGCGTCAGGCGTCTATCGTCAGAGCCGGCGGCTGATGCTGACACTGCGACCACGTAAGGGGGACGCCCTGAACTTTAAACCACCCAATCAATCTCTCGTCGAGGTCGCGGAATCCGGGGTGGTGCAACATGCAGGCAGTCCCAGCACCCGGAAAGACACAGTCCAGATACAGCAAGTCAGCGTGCTGCTCCAGGCACAGGCACGGTTTACAGGAGGACCCCCGCGCAGCGACAGTGAAGCCCCTGAAGCACGGATATTGTGTACCGCAGATCAGCATCTCTGCTGCGTAGTAAGACCTGCGCTGCACTGAGCCTGCACCACACGAGACGTATCGTCAGTGCACCGCATCTCAACTGCACAGGTGCCTGACTCCCAGACTCCTCGGCTGTGCGATGTCGAGCTTGCTTCTCCTCTGTCAATCGACTTGAAACCCGCGAAGCGGTATTGCAAGATTGAAAGGGAGGCGGCGTGTGGGGGTGTCTACCTGGTACCGACCTAGGCATATTGGGTGACAAGCAAGCGTTGGACCTGCACCAACCTGATTTGATTGATTGATTGATTGATTGATTGCTTGCATCACGCAGGGCCGGGTTCGGCAGGCCAGCAGCCAGCAGCCAGCAACTAGATGCCAAACCAGTCTCACGACACACGCACGGCAGTGAGCAACAGCGACAACCTGGAAGATGGGCAGCCAGCCACTCAGAGGTCGACGGTCCCAGCTTGCTGGGTCGCACCGCATGAAAGGGCCCGTCTCTGACCCAAGATACACCCTTGCGGCCCTTGCGGCCCTTGCGGCCTTGCCCCAAACTTCCCAAGCCCCCAGACTGGGCTGATACCAAGCATTGCACGCAATTTCGCGGTGTATTTCGGTAACGGTTATTGGCAGGGGCCAGCGATGGAGGGACAAGCAACTAGACTGCCGCGTATACAGACGGCGGCTGGCCGGTGTGGCTTGGACGGGCCTGGTGGGCAAGCCCGCGCCACCAGCGTCTAATACCCAGGCAATCATCTCGGACGCATGGGCCCCACGGGTTTTGGCGATTGTGAGTCGCGTCGCATGTGGTCCTTGGCGCCATGTTTTCCTTGGTTGCTTGCGGGTCTGTCGAGATGGCCTCTTTCAATGCGCATGCGCATGCGCGAAAGGGAGGGGCATAGATCTCAATGCCATGATGATGACGACGAAAGGGGGGCCCGCGACAGCGACCTCTTCGCGGGGGCGCGGGGCACTGGTCAAGGCCCGGCCATCGACCGCGTGTGTGCCATGTTTTGAACATCAGTGCATGTCTGCTGTTCTGCTATTTACCATGACACGCATTAGATCTTACGGTCCGGCGAGCCTGGTGTCGTGCAGGTTCGCGTCCTGGGCCCGTGATTGGGCTGCTTGCGCCCCAGGCTGCGTTCGGTATGGGGTCCCTCCCTCCACCCAAGCCTCCCGCCATTCGCGCTGGCGCTTTCACCAAGCTTGAACAGCCTGACCGGCCCTCTGCGAGGTCCTCTGCGAGGTGGTACTGCCAGCCTTTCGTTCCTTGGATACTGTGCGCTACTGTGGTAGAATGAGGCAGGGTACGTGCGATCTATCCATCCTGCTTGGTAACCAATCGAGCCAGAACGGGTCAAGTGGCCTGTCGAGGATCTGAGGATGATGGAGAACCTTGATTCTCACCACAAGCCCACCTTGCCTAACCACTTTACGCGTGGGGCGTCTGGGCGGATGTTACCCCATGGGCTTCTGGTGGTGGCCTGTCGACAACCGCCTGTGGATCCACGATTCCGGCATGGCTCCCGAGCTGGCTCGTCAGCTGGTGCGACGGCTGCTCTGTCCAGTGGAAAGGTGAATGCTGTGTTGGCTGATCGCCAACAGCCTCCTGAGCTGTTGGGATGGGAGGATGACATGCCTGTTCAGCTTGAGGTGTTGGCCGTACCGAGTTTGGGAGACACCACCGCATCCTGAGGCTCTCTCTTACCATGCATTAGCAGCAGCCAGCTGAGGCTCCTCCGAGGCAAAATGCTAGCTTCTGCCCAGAGGGACGTTCACGGCATGGCGGTCTCGAATATCAAAATACGAATTGCATTCTCAATTAATGGGCAATCTACAGACTTCGATCCCTCGAGGCCGGTTCCGAATTTCAGGAGATTGATGCAAACCGTAGCCAGGAAGATGCCGGGCCCAGAGATGGACCGTTGGAAGAGACGATACGAAAGAAACAGAGAAGAAAAAAACGGCCGCCAAATTAATGCCCAGGCCTGTGATGGCTCTCTTATTAGACAGTACGTATCCCAGGACGGTGGTAATTATATGATGTGGTTTAAGGCCTAATTTGGAAATTCGATTTCCAAGGCTGCGGCCGAGGTCTCCCCTGGCGAGCAACGGGCCCCTCCCCCGGCCTCGCAGCTCGTCAATCACTCATCATCGAGCATATGCAGTATCCACCAGGACGCGCACAGCTCGCGTACAATTCGGTTATCACAGGTCGTGGCATTCTCCTTTGCTCTCTGCAGGCATCCTCGTAGAAGGCCCCAAGCCGTGCTCGGGCTGCGTCGACATTTTCTGTGGAGCTGGGGGACAATGGGCGGCTCAACGGCGAGCGGTCAAGGTTGATCCATTGATGCCATGCAATGCATTGCATTGGACTAATACAAACACGCTTCTCGCCGACGGCTCAGGCTCGAGGATGTCAGGCTGCCACGGCATATGGACACATCAGAATAATCCTTTGGCCTCGGCAGAGATGGCTTGCGTGTTGCAAACGTGCCGGAGCCACCACGGATACAGACCGGTAAGGAGGTTTTAGTTAGGATCCCAGCCCACCGCCTCAGCCTACCACCAAGCTCCTTGATACAGGCAGGCATGACTGGTACGGTAACAGCTGGCCGGAGCACGAAACCGAGCCCCCCCTTTACTTCCTCCGGAGGTACACGAGGCTTCTGTCAGCTACCCAGCGCCCCAACGCCGCCCCAGTGGCTACTGTGACCTTGCTGTGACCCGTCCGAGAGGCCCACAATCCTACACAATCCATCTGGGAGTCCCGAGAAGGAAGCTGCGGGGAAGCTCTTTGACACTGACCGCGACACGGAACGATGGCAGACACGACACCGCCTGACGCGATTGCTTGGGTGACCTCGTGTCAACCCAGGGTTAGAGGGTCGACATTGTGCGCAAGGCAAGGCAAGGCTCGGGCACACGTGCAATTGGACGGTGATCAGGGGACTGATAATATCGTTCCTTGTCTGTATCTCGCCTGGTCACTTGCAACGCACACTGCAGCATCGTTGGACGGTCCCGGCGGTGATGGGGAACAGATAGCTCCAGTGGCGACATTGGCCTGAGGCTGGGGACCCCCCGACGCCAGACGCCAAAGAGAGTGTGTGTTTCAAGGTAGGCCCAACTTTGATTGTTGCGAAGACATGCCTATGACAGTCTAGTACCTTAGCCGGGCCGCTTGGGGGGCAGGAGGTGTAGTACTGTAGCAGTGAGGTAGTGGGCAGAGGCTATCTGTGCCGCCCAATCCCAGCGCTCTCGTCCGTCCAGTCACAGCCTGTCTCTGGGCGCACACTTGACCGTCCTCACACGCCTCTTGGCGGGCCGGACGACAGAAGGCCCTGTGGCATGGCGCGTGTTTAAGCTTAGCTATGCCACCCCTGCTTGTGTTCGGCCACGGACAGGCCTTGATCATCACAGGCGGTGGGCGGATGGTTTTGGCTTCAGCTTCTGGAGCGGCGATGCGCCTTGGGGGGTGGACAGGTCTCAGTCAGTCGCGCGGGACGCACGACATATGGCACAACAAACCTTGCGATACAATGTTCTGATCTTCCTACAGTATACCGGACTAGACAGTCCACGGCCAACAGTCTGAGTGCATAGTCAATCGGCCTGTCAGCATGTGTAGAGTCATTGCGGAGGAGCAACAGCAAGGAATCCGAGATGCCACACAGTGGGCGACCCGCAGCAGGCAAATTCGGCCATCCGGATGGGTTCGAGAAAATGGAGCTCCAGACAAGCTGCATCTGCACGCATACCGCCCATCCCCATCGATCACGCATCCATCCACTGACCGCAAGGCACGCAATGCGGTCAGTTCTGAGTCGACTGTCCCTCTCGCCCTTGTTGCCCATACATTGCCCAGAGTCTCCTGACAATGACAGCCAACAACGAGGGCAGCCGCCACGGCTTGTTTTGAGCTACTGCCCTCTGACCAGGAACACGGCCAACCTTGCAGATGGGCAGGGTCAAAGTCAAAAAGATGCCACACTTTGGGTGCCGGTGCACACGCACAAGCGCACATACGCACACGGCTTCGCCTGCTTGCTTTTCGAGGCAAAAAGGCCACTGTGCCCTGTGCCCCGTGCCCCCTCCAGTAGGTACAGTATCGAGGTATCGTACGGAGTACGTGTGTGGGCAACCTAGGTACTGGGAATTGCGATACTGTCTCGCAGTGCTGCACCCGCTCCATCCGTCTGGCCCCGTCCCCGTCCTTGCTTGCTGCGTGCGTGTGTGCTTGGTTGGGTGATTTGAGAGTGGGCCGGGGTGTGGTTCACAGTTGAATTGCCAATTGGCATGGGTCGTCGCTCCGTGCCCTGCTTGGCTGTTTCTTTCTTGGCCCTGGTGCCCTGTTCTTCCGGTCTTAGAAGACAACTTGTACTGTAGCGACAATAGCAGGGACAGCCGAGGAGAGGACACAGGCACGCCCGTTCCGCCCACACGTTCAGATCAACGCACTCAGGCCGGCGTGATTGGCAGACTTGGTACAAGGAAAACAAACCAGCGCATCTGGGGGCTCGGTATGTGTGTGTTGCGGCCTCTGTCGAAGAGGCCTGCGCGTCGTGGATAGGTACGCCCCGAACAGACCACTCCTGTCTCGCGGTGTGTGGGCGCCAGAGTGTGAGTGTGTGTGTCTGTGAGTTTGTGTGGTGGTGCCCGGTGCCCTGCTGCTTGGGAGCTGCAGGCCAGAGGTACCCGTCCCCAGGTACTGTACAGCGCTACATGCCGACCTGGGTGGTGAGGAGGTACCACCACCAGCTACACACGCCGCACTTTTGGAGGTGAGAGCGATCCTGGTCCCTGGGCGCCACCCCTGTCTGGCACGCCTGCACGCCTGCTAGCTTGGGTGCAGCACTGTGTCCGTCTTGCAGCAACGATCACCCCCCTGTGCTGGGTCCTTGCTGTGAGGAAAATGCTGATGGGGACCTCCTGTCCAATCCCTCTCCTTGTCTGCGTCCCACCTCCTACACCTACACCTTGCTCTCTCCTTGCATGCAAATATCTGCCTCTCTCTCCTCCTCTCCTCCTCTCCCTCCACTCGTCATCCGCCATTCATTCATCCTTCCTCTCTCCCGAACCAGTCCTTCCAAACCGCCATCTCCCTTTCTTGACAACGTTCAGAAACGGAGGGAAGGAGAATACTACCCACTGGGCTGCATCGACATCCGCACCCAGCTACCGCTCTTAGCTCCCAGCCCCGAGTTCCACCAGAGGACCGGACCAGCTAGGACAAGCTCAACCCCCAGAGACAGAGAGTGAGAGCCTTGCAGAACACAGGTCAAGATATATATCTTGGGTTCCAGGAGCACGAGAGAGGAATTAATACCCCCCCTCTTGTCATACCTTCGCCCCAAGTGTTATCTAGACCCAATTCCCCCCATTCTGCATTGTACTCGACCCGACTGGAATTCTTCGGCTCGACTTCGAGGGAATCTCAATCTCCCCCGCCCCCGATCCCTTCGTCCAACCATTCCGCCCGACTCCCTACCAACCGATCGACCCCTCAGTATCCTCGAGAGGTTAACGGTCAACGGAATCAAGTTGTTCACCGACCTGGTAGCAGACCACCCCGCCGTCCTACCAGCAGAGCACCGGACCCGAGCAAGTGGACGCAGCTTACTCGGCCACCAAAAGAAAAGAGAAGGACAAGCAACGTCACCTGAGGATCTGGATCACTGTTGCACTACATGATCCTGCTCACGGCGAAGCTTTCATAAGCTTTTTCAAGGTGTTGATAGAGAGAGAGGTATGTCTGAGTGACTCCCCCCTCCCCTGGGACTAGCCGGCGTGCCTGTTCAGTCCTGTCCCCCACTGTCCTTCGGGGCGAAAGGCTGGGCCGGGCCCCGTACCTGCATCAAGCCCTGGCACAGTCTCACCTCTGATGTGTGATGCCCAAGCCTGTTGCTGCGTCACTGAATTCGGGCTGGGTCCAATCTTCGGGGTGACCAATGATCCTAACCGTGGCTCGCTCCCTTCACAGGTACATGCCTACAGGCCAACCCATCACAGCCAACCCTGACAAGCTTTCTATCCTCAACTGAGGTAACCGCGTCTCGTGGGAAACGTTAATTCGTCGCTCCTACCCGACCTCAGGAATTGTGTCATTTTGTCTGTCTTGCCAGACAATCGACCGTTAGTGGTAAGGGATTCTCCTGTCTACAGCCTCCCCAAAGCAATGATCTTTTTCCCTTTTCGTGCATCTTCTGTCGTGAACCGCGTCAGCGCGATGAGCTCGCGTGAGGTTGAGTGAGGTGCGAATGGGGGGGTCCGAGAACTGGCCGTCTGTGAGAGAATCTGCATGTGCAGTTGTGTTTCCAGGCCCATTTCTCGGGCCTCGCATTCAGGCTTGCACAATAGTCGAGGAAGGCGTGAAAGGCAATCCTCGTCAGCCTGAATAGCCCCATTTCAAGGCGATCAGATGGACACACAATACGTTTGTGTGCTATTCTCCGCACGTCAGATCCCAGCACGCTGGCCCGGTCTGCCTGAGTGCGAGATCGGGCGAATCAGAAAAGAAAGCCGAAAGAATGAGAGAAGAAAAAAAGACTCCCTTCCCTTCCTTTCCCTACGGAGAATGGTGGAATCCCATTGTGGGCTGTCTTGAATTTCTTCGTTGAGATCTTGTCTTGATTCACCCCTGAAAGATGAGAATCGAACTCGAGGCTGATCAGAAACCCTTGTCGGTGCTATAGAGCCGTGCATTGCATTTGCAGCACAGTCGCCAAACTCCACTTTTAAAACCGGCCTGTGCTCCCGGCCACTCTTCCATCCCATCTCCATTTCAACCACTGTCCAACGTGGCTCTCGACTCTTCAACTTCCTCCTTTTCGGCACCAGCCATTGTCACTCATTATCCAACCAAGCTGCCACACACTCATTACAATCAACAACACCACACTCATTAATAATACTAATAATAGTCGACTCGACTAGACCATTTAATAGTCTCTTCTGACACCACATTTCATTCCTTCACGTCTCGACAGCGGCCAACAACCGATTTGTTTCTTAAGTGCGAATCTTGAACGCCCCCGTCGACAACACCAACCAAGACAAGCTTCCTGGGGAAACTTGTGTGTGTACATTTTCGAACTGCCGATCCCGCCATCGACCGTCATCCATTCCGGTTTTATTTTCACAAACAGTCTAGCAAGATGGCTCCCCACTCTCAACCAGTCGAGGAGGTCTTCGAGCCCGAGTACCAAAGGGTGCACCAGTTCTCTGCCGAGCGAGCTGCGAGCCTGGTCCACGCCAGGAGGTGGGACGCCAAGGTCGACAGGCAAATCACAATCGCCCACGAGCTCTCGAGGCTGGCCAGTGATGAATACCTCGAGGACATCATGCAACACGCAAGGCACATGGAGGTGAGATCACTTGCTGCCCACCCAATCAACGCCGGTTCGGGCCACCAGCCGTTGAACTCTCACTGACCTCGCAACAGGACGAGACACTGCCCGATGCCAACCTCATCGACATGCAGCGTGAGATCCAGTGGTTCATGCGCCCCTACCTGATCGACTTCCTGATCGAGGCACATGCCGCTTTCTCACTGCTTCGGGAAACCCTCTTCCTGACCATCAACCTGCTTGATAGGTACTGCTCTAAGCGGGTGGTATACAAGCAGCACTACCAGCTTGTTGGCTGCGCCGCCCTCTTGATCGCGGCCAAGTATGGTGACAAGAAGGACCGTGTCCCCCAGATCAACGAGCTCAACAACATGTGCTGTGGTCTGTACGACGCTGGCATGTTCACCCAGATGGAGATGCACGTCCTCAACACACTGGAGTGGAACATCGGCCACCCCACCGTCGACTTCTTCCAGTCCATCATCTGGGCTGACGAGCAAGACGACCGTGAGGTCAGGGACATGACCGCCTACCTCTGCGAGATCGCCCTCTACCACCGCGACTTCGTTTCCACGAAGCCATCGATCATGGCACGTGCCTCTCACGCCCTGGCACGGGCGATCCTGAACCGGCCCGAGGTCAACGACGGCGAATGGGACCGTGACTGCCGCGACACGCTGCTGACCCTGTCTCAACACCTGCATCAGCCATCCGTCACACTCTCCCGCAAGTACTCGTCCAACCACTTCTCTCGTGTGTCGACAAAGCTCGCCGACTTCCTGGCGCAACAGGCTGCCATTCAACGACCACAGGTCAACGGACCCGCAACCCCCCCGGCCGAATGCGGCAGCTCTCCTCAGAGCGCCGACATCTACAGCACCCCCCTCAAGGGCCACGGTTCAGCACCTGGTGTTGCCGATGGCTACATGACGCCACCCATCACCCCCGACGGTGCCTCGTTTGGTGTCAATGGCCAGGTTGAGGGCTACAACCAGCTCCCACCGCGGTGTCCAGTCACTCCCACCCCGCCAAGCAGCCAAGTGAACGGTTTCCCACGACCTCCACAAGCATCATCACAATACAACGTGACATACTTCGATGGACAGCCAAATGCCGTGGCTCACTAGAAGACGAGCCGCGATGCGGCCCTCGCGGGCTTGCGAACTCTTTCAATCGTATCTCGTCCTTGTTCACCACCACTCTACCCATGGACAAGGGTAATTCATATCTTCGTCGTTGGGCATACAAAGTGTATTGATTATTCATGGAGACGGACCTAAAATAAGACTGCATCTGGATTTGGATACCAGCGTCATGGCATTTAGCGAGTTTGATATTCACACGCACATGTTTACTTTCTCAAGACTTTTCACTTCGATTCGGCATGTCCGCACACTTTTCTACTCATACTCCCAGCCCGCCTCACATTGGGGTTCTTGTCAGGAGGGCTGTTATACCCCAAAATCCCCCAAGTTGTTTTGAAAAAAGATCAAATGCTTCCCCCTCCCCGGGGGGGCCGGGCACCACTGGAGAAGTCGTCCACCTAATACTACCGACCTACCGGGGGCAGACCAACCTGGCTCTGCGAATACGAGCACGAAGACGAGGCTGAAGATGGGATTGGTGATGTTGTTACCTGAAGAACAGGGCAGATCCCGCCTCACTTCGAGACTGGGGGAACTCCAGTTACCGACACAGCCGTTTTGGAAAGGATCGATTCACACCTAGTGGAAACACCAAGGAAGTCGACCAGCAAGCGAAGCCTGGAACAGTGGAACGATCGAGTGTACCAGGTCGGGTCGGCAGCCTCAGTTTCAGCCTAGCCTCGGAAGGATTGTGTTGAAATGGGTGCTCAACCGTTGTGAGCGCCTCGGGTTGCCTGGGGAACAGGCAAGGGATGAACGGGCAGGGACAGAATGCTGCGGCTGCTCCTTGGTCGAGGAAAAAAACAAAAAAAGAGGGTTTCATTTATTTTCTTGTGTACAATCGGCGTGGAGAGGGTTCGTGGAAAGGGAGGAACATGGGCGGCCACGGAGCCCCCCGGACGGAGGAAAGGATTATGGACTACTTCGGCGCTCATTCGACGACGCACCCAACCAGCAGCAGTACGAAAAGACCGATACAAGTCATCGTCCAGCATCCATCATACCCGCATTGGCCTCGTGCTACAGCGGTAATCTTTATTGGGGAGCAGCGAGGGAAGGCTGCTATAGCTTAGCTGTATTCTATTCTATTCATTAGATGAACAGAATCGAAAAAGAAAAAAAGACTATTGTCTCTGAATATGCCTGCTTAGGCTTTGACGTGCCTGCCCTGCAACGCAATTGTGTTCATTTGCGGTGTCTGGTGAGAATGAAAATCCATGTGCCAATCTTCCCCTTGCCCCAGCCACCAGCTGCTCCAGTCTCGCCTAGGCAGCTCTGAACCCCTGTGTGATCTCCCCGATTGAGCTCGCCAGATCTCAAGGACTGGGGAAGGGGCAGGGGCGGAGATTTGGGCCTCGTGAAGTCGAAGTTTGAAGCGTTCGCATGTCAGGGCATGGGGAGGCAGGGAAATTGGGAGCTCTGGTCCACCTTGGCCCCTTTCCCTCCCCAATCCGTCCTCCTGCCCGTTCGGGAAGTGACAGTCCCCAGTCCGACGGTTTCATTGGACAATTGACCCCACTTAGCTCATCGGTTCTTCCCGGATCCCAGCCCGATAGAACTAATAAGGCAGAGACGGATTTAGACCAAGACTAGGGGAAACCTTGGGGTTCCTCGCTACCTAGGTACTTCAGCGTCTTCTCCGTAGCAGTGAAGTGGGCTGGTGGCTTTGAAAGTCAATGCGGGACAGGATACACTAGAAGGATGCCACTTTTTTCTCGGTCGGGGCTAGGAAACTTCATGCTTGTGGAAAGCTGTCTCATTCAATCAATGCTACTCCGTATAAGCTCCTCGACTCATGTGGGTGCAAACCACAAAAGAGAGACGCAAGATATAGAGAGTTTAGCAGGCTCTACCCACAGGCAATTGGCGATTGGGGCAGGATCGCCTCGGGAGGGAGGCGAGTGCGACTCAGCCCTTTAATTCCGTCAATCTGGTGGGTTCCGGTCCACTGTAGTCAGTCGGTCAGGTCAGCCGTTGTCAGCAGACATCCAGCGGTTTCATTGTGCCATCTCTTTTCACGTTCGACCCGACCTTATCCAGCCCACTCCAATTCAAGACATTCACGGAGGAAGCTGATGCTTGTTCTCCCTCGGCCTGAAAGCTCCGTGACGTAGTGCTGTTCCCCTTACAACCCGGGGGGGGCGATGCTGTTGCTTTTCTTGGTCTCTGTTGAGACAGCTGAGCGGGCCCAGGACAGCCCCAAACGCAATTAACGGACGGCACCTTAGTTGGGTTTAGTCGGATGTCAGGTCCCCCAGCATCCCAGCACGGGACGGAAAACCACACACAAAGAGATCAGACGAGACCTGCCCGTGAGAGGGCCACCACTTCATCCCGCAATCATTGCCCCAGGTACCGATCAAGAACAAGATTCAATAGCTGGTCCAATTCACGGGGAAAGGAGTGCAAGCCGGGCTGGTTGGTTGGTGAGTTGGTCGGTCGGTCGGTCAAGCCCAGCCACGAGCCGAACGCCCGCGGCGCCCCCTTGTCAGCTGGAGCTGCACGGCCGCCGACCGCCCATTGGCTGTGAGGCTGGGCTTGGGCTTGGGCTTGGGGTTGGGCTGATTAGCCGGATGCAAGCACTTCTGGAGGGAATCGAATTTCCGAACTGGCCACAATTTCGCACCAAACCCCGTCCACCGGGCATGGGGAGGCTTGGGAGTGGGTAGATCGCTGACCTTGGTAATGATCAATCCCAAGAGGCCGCCACTCCAACTGGGGTTTGGCCTGGCACCGCCGCAGATTTGCCCTGCACTATTTGTATGCATGTCAGCAGGAAAAGGGCTGTTGGCAATCTACCTGTGCATATGCTCCAGGCGCTATAGGGACCTGATCAACTGTCTCAATTCCTTCCACTTCCCCTTTTGTAATTCTACGGGTCCCATTGAGGACTTTTGGCTGGGGATTGGTTCGTCTGATGCCTTTGAGCCATGGAGACACGGGAGAACAGGAGCTGTACCCAGAGACACGGTCGCACTGCTCTACCGTAGCATCGGCTCACAGTGCCGGAATGTGCTATAACCCACGCACTTCGTGGCTAAAGAGGCGCCTCATTTCCAGCCTCGGGCCCTTGTTGCGTCATGTCCTCCTTCTTTTCGCCTCCATGTGGGTTCCGGACGTGCCGCCGTTGACGTCCGTGGGCGGAGACTTGATAGATGGGTGTGTGGAGCAAGGCCTTCCGCGATGCGGGTCCGCTCCTTCACTTCCATCCACACCGAGCGGCGCAGCTGGTTTTCGGGGATTCGGGGCACCTTCCAGTTGTACAAGAAGTCGTAGTGCACCGTGGCGTTGATATGTAGTGGACCATTCTAAATTCTGTCCGGGTGTGTCATTCACTCGTTGTGGCTCCGTTTTGTTACGTCGTAGGTGCTTGAGCAGCCTCGATTCGCACCACCAGCATGTTGGCAGAAGGAGTCGACTGCCAAAGCTGTCTTTGCTTGCCGATCGGTAGATCTAGGGACCCAGACCACTCCTGGTTCTGGTCATTGTCTTGACTCCGGGCCGACAGAAGTCTGCCGCCTGGAGACATCAGAAATCGGAAGCCAGGGGAGAAGAGCTGCGGCTGTCACCGTGCAATTGCTCAACACAAGGGAGTTTCAACTTCCACGGCTTCAGCCACCTTGTGTTTTTTTGTTCAACTGTCTGTCTATTCGTCATCTTCTCGGCCTATAGACTGCCCACTAGCAGCTTATGCCTTGTCCACAAATTCAGCAATTACTTAGTACACATCCTTATAATCCTCTATATAAGGAACCTCCAGCTTTCCCTATAGGGCCCCCTCTTCTATAGCCCTCCTTACTTATTATATAGAGTTAGAAAGATTCTTAATAATAAAGTAGTATACCTAGAGGAGGAAGTATTAGTTTTTAGATATTCTTACTTCTACTTTATATATATTATATTTATTATATATCTTATAAATAAATTTTATTTATCTTTCTAAGAGGGCTTCTTTCTTTTCCTTAAAACTATATAGGGAGGTTTCCTTAAATAGGTTAGCTATAATAATATACTTATTTAATTAGCTATATGCTTAGAATGGGGACTATAGTGTTTATAAGTACCTTTAGACTTATTACTTAGTTTTATCTATTAACTTTTATAGAGTTAGGTAGGCTTACTTAGTAAGTAGTCTTAAGAGGCTATATAATAAGTATTATTAATAGGGAAGAGTTAAGTTTCTTAGCTAGGTCTCCCTTTATAAGATTTACCTTCTTATAGATATTATCTTAAGACTATTATAGTCTTACTATATAACTATTTTATTATATAACTACTTTATTAGCTATTAGCCTTTAAGCTACTAGTATTAATAATTCTAATTAATAATATTATTAGGAGTAATACTTTTTAGCTTTATCTATATAGTATAAGGCTAAGACTATATACCTATATATTATATTATCCTTTTATTATAATTAGTATTGTTTTTTCTCTAAGTGTTAGGTCTTGAGTGCTTACTACTATATAAAGGTACTATATATATTTTATATGTATGGGGGATTGGAAACGTAATTGCTTCAACTTCCACTATAAATCTGTTGGATCTGGGCCTTCTGATCTGCCCGATATACCTAGGCGCCTCTTCACTAGTATTGTTAGATCAACTTATAATCACGGTCTTTGTCTCTCTTTACATCAGATCATTGGGAACATGAGTCTTTCTGCACAATTTAATCATGTTATAAGCAACAGACCTGAAAAAGCATACTTTAATTTAACAACATTTGACAGTAAACATCTGAGCATGGTGAGCTATGTTGGAAGCTCATGTAATCCGAGCTTTCAGTATCTATAGCGAGCGATGCATCCATCTTGCGAATAAACATATAATTTCATGTAATGTATGAGCAAAATGTCTGACGATTTTGGGCTCAAAATGAAGATCAGAGTATGAATGATGTGGCATAATGAAAATAACCTGACACACGTCAATATTTGCTAATGTAGTGATAATTTTTCAATAGAAGTATTAGTCTTGTGCATCACAATGGAGCACTCTCCTTTCTGTATATGATGATGGCCAAGGATGTGTTTCATAACTACTCAACACATGTTTTGTTCAGATGTGAAATTGCAAAGATTCCTGGTATGAAGACAAGCTATCACCTATGAAATTGTCATTTGTGAAACTATAAATGGTTAGATACACCATTGTATCCACCTCTAGTCTTCACTAATAAGCATATCAACGCTTGACTATCTTATACCGTTCACCCTAATTTGACTTCAAATGATGTTCTCAGTGTTGCAATCATTATCACGGATGTCCAGGTGATGGCCTACATTCAGGATTGGGCCAAGCCCACATATTATTTTTGTCCATGTCGCATTAGCTGACCATTATGATGATGTATGATTCAGCCTCGTCATGAGGGAAAAACAATTGGTTTCGTTTCTAATCCCTATACATATCAAGTGTATGCGGTGCCTTCATACGGTGGTAAACGCCGTCTCATTAAATGATCACT
Source organism: Diaporthe ampelina (assembly GCA_023522825.1). Lineage (NCBI taxonomy): Eukaryota > Fungi > Ascomycota > Sordariomycetes > Diaporthales > Diaporthaceae > Diaporthe > Diaporthe ampelina. The sequence goes on along the minus strand of JAMFTM010000026.1, from coordinate 342,930 downwards.
TAGATGGACTAATTGACTGCCTTTAAGAAAGCTAGTCTGGCAAATCAACCACTTACAATCAACCCATTTATTCCTTTGATAAGTACTACTATTAGAGTTGTACTGCTTAAATGTCTTGATTATGTCGATTCGATGAGACTAGGTTTTCTGCCCAGCCATGTCCAGAGAGAACGCCAACGTTGTAATGGAAAAATGGCAATGTGGCAAAACACCTAACGGAAACCAAATGTGTTCCAGAGAAGTGTCTTTCTGCCTTACAGATTGCTATGTGCAATGATTCTGTTGTAGCTATCCTGGTATCGATGTCGTGCAGTAGGGCCATTTTCATTCCATTTTAATCGAATCTTGCCACAGCGCCTTTTCTCTTTCTTGCTGTTTTTTCTTTAAAAATAAAAAGAGAAGAAAAATCATGTGAACTCGAATGTCCGGTTCGAATTTGAGGAAGTTATACCTAAATTATCTCTTATTGCACATATGTACTTAAGATGCATCTCATCTTGATGGTAAAGTATGAGCCGCTGCTGTTGCCCTTTTTCGCAAGTCCCAGGCTAATCTGGCTTCCCCTATCGACTCATATAATTATCATTTATACAACGTTGGACTGACTCCACAACTAAGAAAAGTCAGAAGAAAAAAGACCAACTCTCATGCAGAATCCGGCAGACCCATGTGGTGCTGTGACCACGATGCGCCGGATATGTCATCCGTGGGTTAACGACGACCTTTTGAAAAGATGAAGAACTCGGCAAAAGAAAACATGCAACACCGGGAATTCGCTGGTCGTCACCGACCCAACTACTACTCCAGCTCTTACAAGCTTGATTAAGGGAGAGCGGACGGGATCCCATATTTTCTTGTAGATATGGTCGCATGTGAATGCCAGGGGCGGCATTGTGGTCTATAATGCAAAGACTTCTGTAAGAACATGCGTGCCGGGGCTTACAGAAGGATATCAGATCATGATAGTAGTATACGGGAATTCCAGAGTGAAAGCCATAGAACTTATATACCCCCTGGCCATGATAGTCCAGAGAGGGGAGGGCAAGCCCACCAACTAGGGGCTTCCATCAGGAAAGTTGGAGGCTGCTTGACCTGAAGGTGGAGTACCGCTTTGCAAAAATCAAGGGGACAATGGCGGATAGTCGCGAATGAGTGACCTTGTGAACGGCAGTATGTCTCATTGGATGGCGCATGAGCATTCACACAAGGATTGATAATTCGCCGCCAATATCGTCTCGTCACAGTGTGAGGGATCGAGATCGAAATCTTCGCAGCTACAGAATAAAATCCAGCAGGATGGTCCCCGTACATGCCTCAATCAATTGATCCAGCGCCACATGACCTCTACCATCTATGTCTCCAGGCTCAGTCAGCCACACAGGGCGGAGTCACACGTGCACGAAACGGGCACGAAGGAGGCGGTTACTCAAGCGCCAGCGGAGATCGAGGGAGGGGTCTCATCACTGGCTTGGATCAGCTCGAGGAATCACGTTGCTTCCGGTGGTATTTCAGGTTGCATTTTCATTAGGACCTGAATTATGGGCTCAAGCCCGATTCGTAACACCAGGTAGAAGCTTAGGTATGGTCACATTGATTTGAGCCCGAAAGTGTTTGAGCTATATGCCCCAGCACTTCAATAACCCTTGGGAAGACTGGGAAGACTATTGGTCTCGAGGCGTATGAATGACAATCTTGCCCTAGGGTACAACTTGTCTTGTCACGAGCTTCATCATATCTTCTCTCCCACGGCTGCCCCCCGACAGTTCCTCACCAGCGTATTCTGGAGAGCATTGTTCAGCGATGTCTTGGTTGACTGCGTGAACGACTGGCCGAGATAGAGGTTCTCGTCGGCGTACACAGCATCCCAGATAGCGACACCACCAAAATTACGATTGCAAAAGTAAGCGTTGATCAGGTTCGTGGTCTCGTTTTGGTTGACATAGTAGCTGGTGTCGTCTACGGCGTACTCGCTGCCGGCCAGGCCGAGGAACAGCTTGGCTCCGGAGCTGGCGCTGGTGGATAGTACCGTCGTCCACGTGTCGTAGGTAAATCCGCCCGAGGGGACGGGCCGCGTGCCCGCGACGTAATTCGGGTTGGCGTTAACCCAGGCCCTGGCCGAGCAGGCGGCTGTGTTGTAGAACTGGATGAAGAGCGCGTCGAATGCCACCGAGGCTATCAGCTGGCCCATGCTGGCGTCGGGCACGGCGCACTGGGGTGCCCCCGTGAGGACGAGGCCTTTCTGGGGAGACGCCGGGAAGAGCTTTCGCAACTGTGTGGCGAATGCTATGTAACCTCCTCCACCGTCTGCTCGCTCATGTCTCGTCAGTCTTTTTGTATACTCGCAGGCGCAGGGCACACATATGAAATTTTCTGCTTACCATCGGCAGGAGTCTCGATGTCCAATGTGAAGCCGTCGACAGCAGATCCCACAGAGTCATCGGGCATGTCAAATGGTCTGGGCAGACCAGCCTTGACCCATATCTTGTTCCTTGGCCCAAACAGGCCGAAAAGCATGTTTGCAAACTTGATGCCATCCGCGACACCATCGACTTGATATTCACCCGAGTCACCCCCGAGAGCGAGGAAGATCTTCTTTCCGTAGGTCCTCTGGCATGTCGCTATGTTGGCGGCGAGGAGGGGGCAGCTGGATTGCAGACTGTCTTTGGAAGGATCCACCACACCGTTGTAGCCCGGCCCCGGGTATACGGCGCCGCTGCATTGATTCCCGAAGTTTGTTCCGGGGAATCCGTTAGCCTGGGCCGGGAAGAGGTTGACGAACGAGAGGGCAATGGCATCGATCTCGTCTTTCTGACAGTAGTACAGAAGGCTTTTTTGGTTTTCTCCTTGGCCCTGAATGAATAAATGTCAGCGGGAACTTCTACCAGCCTCTGCGAAGGTAGACTCACCCAGTAAACGACATTGTTAACTTTTGCGTTGAGGTTGAACTGTGCCCGGGCGAGGCTCATATACAAAGACACAAAGACAAGAATTGAATGAATGGACGCCATGGCTGCGGAGAGACCCACTTGGGTGGCTTGCCAGTGACTGCGGAAACACGAGAAAGAGTTGACGCGAGCGTTGTATCAAAGGCGCGGAGCATGCTTTCTCCCTTTTAAACGTATGCCGAATAATTGGTGTTGTTTGGTGACCGCGGTGGAATGTTGCGTCTTCTGTCCACGCGTGTGATATGGGCAAGTCTCAGACACACGCGCCTTGGACGGATGACAGACACGTAGTTCAAAATCCAAAGGTTCTGTTGGTGAAATTTTTGTCAAACATCTTCACAAATTTCCTTCCAGAAATAGTTTGTCGATGCCTTGTGTCTGGTCGATTTGCACAACGACCCAGCACACCTGTGCTTGACCAATGCAACGGCAATGTACGCCAATGGGAACCGGCAAAAATTGAGCCGATGAACAGACATTTCCATGCTTCTGCTGCCCAGAACTGTTTCGAGAAGAAAAAAGATCAAACTTCGAATAGCAGGCGGGTAGTCTGGTACAGCAGATGTTACGATATGCGACAGTTGCGGCGTTCCATTAATAAGGCCATGAAGTGGCAACGACTCGTTCAAAGTGGCCTCAATATCTCACCAACAACATCACCCTCAACGAATACGCTCGACCTATATTTGTGTGCAGTTGAAACATATCTCGAACGCAGACTTTGACAAGTCGAGCTGAAGGTATGCATCTTTGATGATTTCAGAAAGTCAGGCCCGACCTTGTAGACGGGTTGTCTAAGTGGACGCATGTGACGAGGTGAAGCTCTTCAAAGGTCATGTTATGTCCCTGAGTAGGAATTCTCGGGTCTGCTTCGAGACTTTGATGAGCCAGAGCCCTTTCTCAGACCAGCACTGTCTCGTTACTCCAAGGCAGCAGAAGCCCCCTCTCTCATCATTCTGCCGCATGAACGGACGTAGAACCGAGAGGCAGTTAGTAGAAAGTCCTCGGAACCGTTCTCTCAATGTTGCCAACGGACAATCCCGCCCGTCGTTCCTTTCGACAGTTATAAAAGGCATCCCAATATAGACCATTCTGCAACGATGCCCACAGTGGCCCAACGCCGTCCCCACAGGGGCGCGCGCACTCACAGCCCGCCAGAGCAGGGCTTGAGGGCTTTGTACGACAAAGGGGGTCCGATTCTTATCTGCCGTTCGACCAACCAAAGTGAGCCAGCAGGCCAGCCAGTCCTGCAGAGGGAAACTGTCCGCCCGTATGCCCATGCCTCTCTCCCCTCGGAGATGAGGGTCGCCCCACGACCCGGCGCGTCCTGCCCACCCCTCGGCTTCCGAGGGTGCCAGCCCGGGACCAACGTGCTTTTTATGTGCATCGTGCATGCCCAGGAGGGAAGTAGGATGATCTGTCGTCAGCAGTAAGTAGATCGATATCATCTCAGCCCGGCCCCCAGGGAGTAAGGGCACTCCAGGCCAAGTACAACCACCCAACTGCGACCCCGTCCGTCGATCACCTCCTTCCCCGGTCCTTGCCCTCCTCCCGTTGTTTAGCCAGATGAGATCAGCCAACCGACCAACCAACCACAGAGCTGACGACAACTGGCTCTCGCAGTCCGTCCCGTCCTGCTGGCTGGTGCGCTTCTCATCCTCCGGGTTGTGGGGGTGGGGGTGGGCTCACAGCCCGTCTGCGGTGATAGGCAGCAGCAGCCCGGGGAGCCTCATCACATCATCTATTGTCCCGCCAGCAGGGGGCTCCGTGAGTAGCAGCAAACAAGCGAAGCTGCGGGCCCAAAGCCGGCAGGTAAAGACGTAGCGAGATAACCTGAGGGAGGCTCAAAATGGAACTACAGTCACTAACGCATCACAAGCACTCACCTGCCCAGGACGTGTTAGCGTGCCCTTCGGCCCGCCGGCCCTGGGGGTGGGGGGCGGGGGGCGGACTCCCCGTCGAGTTGTGACGAGTGGGCACATATTTTCCATTTTGTTAATCCGACGGTCATCCGGGCTTAATTCCGAGCATCTTGTGCTCGTGCCGGCGCGCCGTTCATGATGGCCTCGAAGAACCCATCCGTGTGGCTGGGCATAACAGAACATAACAAAAGGCGGGCACACGGAATGCAACTCGTACACGCCGTGCCAAAATACTCATTCCACACGAACAAGACTAGAGAGACAGGGACGATCGTTCAGTTTCTCCACGACAGTGCCTGTGGCTTCCATAGAACTCACCCATATCGCTGGCCTGCCACCCAGACTAATAAGCTTACATACTCTCACGAAACCAAGTTAACACAGTGCTTTTGGCCTTCAAGTGTGGTTTTGAGCCCCTCGAATGAGGATGGCTGAACGAGTATGGATATTTGGTATCGACTTTTTCGACCCTGCTTCCCCTCTACCGCCCGAGGCCCCTTGCATGCCAGCCAGAGGAACTCCTAATCATGCCCGATTCCAACGAGGCCAGTCCCGAGCCGTCTTCAAAGACAACAGAAACCGTCATATCCCTCATGGCGTGTACCTTGTACATGAATTGCCCACCCCCTTGGAGTTGCCACCCCTGATATATCAAAAATCAACCTCCGCAGTGTTTGTTTGATTTGTATGCAAGCGCAATGAAATCGAGCCTGACCCAAACGCCTTGACGCGAAGTCGGTTGCTTCCAGCGCCACAAACCCACGTAACACCAAAAGCATGGCTATATAAATAAGCCCCATTGCGCCGGCGCTGACAAACGGTGCCAACGCAGATGAATTGTTACAAATGAAAATGCAAAAAAGTCGTCGGGATGAAAGTAGATACAGATGAGAGTCGAAGAGATTTGGAGGCGAGACGCCTGGGTTCTGGCTTAGCTTTGTTGCCAAGTGCGCTCGAGTTGGCCGGACTCGATTTCCAGGCCAGAGGAATAAAAAGAGTAGGTATTAGAGATATAGGGAATTATGGTCTGTCAGTGGGCGTACGCTATTGGGCGAGAGGAAGCCGAGCCTAGGACCACTTATGGGAAAGGAGGCCGGTGGGAGGGGTCTTGCGGAGGCTGGAACTGTTGTCTTCTTCCATTTTCGCCTCGTGCAGCAACCCACTCAGCATTCCCACTTTGTCGGCCAGGCAACTCGGCGGGAGTCTTGGTGTCGTCGGAGGACGAAGGTGTCCGCCGCGCGGGCTGTGGTGGAGCACTGGGTGCAACCGGTACGGCGCCGGGCACGAGCTGGGTGACGGCCTGCGTGATGGAAGAGATGACGTAGCTGCGCAGCTCGCGGTCCTCCCGTGCGTCCTCCTTCTCGAGTCGGAATCGCTCGTCCTTGTTCATGTTGGACCTTCGAATGTTCTTGATCTCCTGCAGGATGTACAACAGGACGTCCTCCGGGCATCGGGTCCGCTCGAGAGAATATTCGCTCTTTCGTACATATCGCCGGGTCACATCCGTTGCGCCGTCGATGGAGAACGCGATGCAGTACGACATCTTCTTGCCCCATCCTTCGGAGTAGAGTCGCGGGTTATCCCACGCCTCCTCGCAGGCGTCAACGTGAACCCATCTCTTCTGGTGCTCCGAGTAGACCTCTGTCCACACGTGGTCTTCGGCGTTCCACACCCAGCGGACACGGCTGCCGACGGCCCGGCAGAGCATGCTAAAGCAGTTTGCCCACTCCCCGCACCGGCCTCTCCGTGTCTGCAGTAACCGCCAGACGTCGCTGTACCGCGGGAAGCGTTCATAAGCCCCGCAGGCACTGTTTGAGCATCGGTACAGCTCGACAATGAGGGCGCCGCAGGCATTCTCTTCGGGCGTTGGTGCTGTCTTTCCTTGGGCCACCGTTGGCGATAGACATGCTGGGCAAGCCGGGTTGTTCACCCAGGTGAAGAAGGCTCGTTTAAACCATCTGGCGACACGAGTCAGAATAACGGTTACACATGGAGGCAGGCAATCGATAACGGTAGACATACCTGAGCAATGCCCGGACTACACAATCTTGGTAGCCCCATTCTGGTTTCCTGCCATCACCCATGCTCTCGGCCTGTGCCTGCAAGACCTGTGCCTCCTCCTCGGCCTCGCCGTAGATCCGATCCAAGGGGATGACCTGGAGTGCCTCGTCGAGTAGTCCCGGGTTCTCATATTTCGTTGGTGTTTGTGAGAGGGTTACCAGAAGGTTCCTAAACTTCTGTGATTCCCTGTCATTCGCAGCCGGCGCCGTGGGCACCTTTGGCATGTTACGCAGCGAGGCATATGCTGGTGGGGTAGCGGTATGTGATGAGGATGGGCGTCCGGGCGAGGCGGCGGCGGCGGCGGATCGCAGGTTAGCAGAGGAGGCCGACTCTCGGGGCTGAGGCGTGCCTTGACGAGATCGGTTGCTGAGCTCGTTTAATCGCCTATCCCTCAGCAGTTGCTCGAATTGAATGCGTAGATCGTGGGCCCAGGCCTCGTCGTATTGGCCATTCTCAGGCACGTTGCCTCGGTTCGGGTCCATGGTCCGGTCGGTTCTGGAGTAGGTGTGCCTCTCAATCCCAAATTCCTAGTGAGGTTGAACGGGCGAAGATATATGTGTGGGGCGACTCGTCGTCGTAAGCGGTTGCGGAAGGGCAGTTGCAGCAGTCGCAACCTAGATCGCCACCTTGGGGGAAGGATGGTCAAGTCGACGTGTCTAGCGGGGAGTGTGGGCTTCTCGCTATCAGGACCGTCGCAGTCGCAGTGGTGGGCGTGATGTGATGATGGGGTGACGTCGGCTCGGTCTATACCACGATCCTCGAACTCCTGATGGTGAACACCGACCACATCCGCGCTGCCTGGACAAAAGAGTGTATAGGTTGAATGGTGCGGCGGCGAGAGGGAGGGAGAAGACAAGCGGAGGCAGGGTTTGAGGCGGAGGGCGGAACGGCAGTAATAAAGACGAGGTCGAGTGTTAATGGGGCGGGAGTGCGGAGTGGGTATGAAGAGAGAAAAAAAGGGAAATATGGTGCAGGATGACAAGACACGATCGGGTTGGAGAGAGACAAGCAGCAGAAGAAGCGTCGCGGTCGGGAGCAGCAAGGCCAAACAACCGGACCCTTGAGCCTGAGGCCTGAGGAGGGAGGAGACAGGGAGATGGGGACGGCGGATGGATACGTGGGACGCTTGCGTACACTGTACGGTGCGGCAGTGGGGAGGTCTCTGGGTAAGAGCCGAGAGTGGACCGGGGTGGTGGGAGGGAATTGCGTGGACGTCCACCTCATTTGATACCAGCGGGCTGCCCATGCTGCCGTGCTCAACCGTGGAACCCTGCCCAGCGGTGCCCTGCCCTGCCCAGCCCCTGCCCTGTCCTGTACCATTACTGTGCTCTGTACTGCCCGTACGAAGCCAAAGGGCTGCCTGCTACCGAGCGCGGGCTTACGATTTCTTGCGCTACCTGGACCGCCCCAGGTACCTAGGTACCGTGTCTGGTGTCTGCTTGTCTCCTGGCCTGCTGGCCCAACAATGTCAACCGAGCACGCCGACATGCAGGCAGGCACTCACTCACTCAATGAAGGCATCAGAGACGGAGACAGATACGACTCGAGGGGCAGACAGTGACTGACAATGAGCCCAGGCAGGCCAGGCACAGGGCGGGCTCATGTTCAGGTCGGCGCAGCCCCTCCACGGCGTGCACGTGGAAGTCGACCACAGAAGGCAGGTACAGTATACAGTAGACAGGGTGGTGGCGTAGGCGGACGGGGAGGTACTGTGGACCGGCGGGCGATGGGGACGGGCGCCCTGGGGCTTCCCTCCCTCCCAGGTCTCGAGGCCCCACCTGGGCTCAGTGACGAACAGAAGAGGAGGAACCCCGGGCAGGACGACCAGCTGGACGCGCGTTCTTCGAGCCACGGCGGCCCAATCACGCCCCGTCATTTCAAAGACGGCGGGCGTGCACACGGCCTGGCGTAGCTGGGTGGTGCCTTGCCTTCTCCCTCTGGCCCAAACCGCTGCTGCAGCTGCACGCTCCCCCCTCGGGGTTCAGAACAAGTCTGGCACACCACGCCCCGTCTATAATTAACGATGGCGCCGTACTGTGTACCTGCAGTATGGGAGCTCTGCTCATGTCCCCTCTTTTCCTGCTCCCAGTCGAGACGATAAGGTTGTCTTGAACAGATGCAATGGTGCTTTGCTTTGATGACGAGGGCTGGAAATAGAAAGACCGAACTGACTGCCCCGGGTGGTTAATTGCTGTGGTGTTCTGGTCTCCCCTCTGGTGCGTGGGCGGTCGGGTTAATCTCCGATGCGGTAGACACACAGTAATATTGTGCTTCTGCCCTTTGACGAGGATGACGAGGCTCAGTTCTTGGCAGTGCAGCGCAGCGCAGCGCAGCGCAGACTCTCAGCCCCGGGGCCCTCCCCCCCCTCCCAGTGCTGTGTGCTGTGCTGTGCTGTGCGACATGACGGAATTCTTCTATTCACCCATCGCTGCCGTCGCTGTGACCGGGCTCGCACAGCACAGGCTGACTGTTGAGCCGGCCTGCCGGCCAGTCAGACACCAAGATTGTCGTGTCCGTACCTCGTCCGCGGCCCGAGTCAGAACCTGGCCTCTGATGATGAGGCCTCGCCCGTCTGCTCGTGAGACTAGACGGCGTGACGACTAATTGATCTCTGCTTGGCCTACTGCAGACCCGCTTGCTGTCGCCAGGTAGGAAGACAGACATACGCGTACCACAGGACGCACTTCCCGGACAGAGTGCTGCGGATCGACGGCCTCTGACTCTTGAAACGGTTCTGGCCCTGCCCAGGTGGGAAACATGTGTTATGTAATCCAGGCCCCGACCAGCACACAGCGGCAGGAGTGGGCATTTGGCATTTGCCTCGCCCCTCACCCTGTCACCTCACCCGCCGCCCCTTCCCCACAGTGTCGAGCTTCATACGCCTGCGGACTGTGCGATGACGACCACTGCTTTCGGCACACCCTGACCCGGCCGGCTCACTGCTTCAGATTCAGATTTGCGAGGGCAAAAAAAAAAAAAAAGATGCTTAATTCCCATGGTCAGGACGCCCTGTCGCCTCTCACACGCCTGCACGCCTGCGAGAGAGATGGGACGATCGTCAACCACCCCCCTTCGTCCCCCATTTGCCTCATCCACTTCCGCGTCTCTGCCAGGCAGATCAACACTCAGGTAATTTGTCAAGTTCGCGAAACCGCAACAATCCACGTAGTCATCGTTTCGCTTCCGCCACGCTTCTTCCTCGTCTCTTGCCCACGTATCACTTCCCACCTTGACGTGGCCCATCCTGCTCGGCCCAGAAAAATGGACATTGCCCGACTCGGCACAGCGCCGCCGAAGCAGAACCCCAGCGGTGAGCTGAGCTGTCACTGTCAGTCAGTCAGTCAGTCAGGCTTGTCCGGGCAGCTGGGTCGTCGTCGTCAGTTGCCTATGTCGTTCATTCGTACACTTTCGGACTATCCACGTGTGAGCCGAGTCGGTCGCCCTCCAGGCAGGGTGTGGGTGACGAACGTCCACTCGCGTCTGCGCTAGCACCACTGATCGCTAATTCTGCGATGCGCACTGGAGTACTCGATAATTCGCGGCTCGTTTGTCCGGCGTAGTACAGCCGGGCCGGCCTGTTGTACGATGACGCGCCAGACATCTTACATCGACACCCACGCGGCATATCGTGACCCTCTTCTTCTCTCCATTCTGCTTCTGGTCAAGAAACAACTGGTTCACCCGTATGGAGACGAAACACCATGACGGGCTTGGAGGGGGAGTGCACAATAGGGGGCAGAAGCGTGTCGGGTCTTGGCGTCAGGGTTCTTCGATTCCAAATCGCGGCATTGTCGAAACTCTGATGTGCTGCGCCCTACACAGATTGTGATCAAGGTTTTGACGAAGCCTCACCACAGGTCCCTTGCTGCTCCAAGCTTCAGCCTCAGCGCCCCCAGTCACTGCCAGAAGAGGGAAGGCACTATGTGCGGGCTGATCGCCCTCGCACTGTAGCATCAGGGTGAGCTTGCGCGGCCTGTTACAAAAACTCCCAGCCCAGCAGCTAACCCAGGTCGTGGGTCGCCACCCCACAACAGCGATCAATTGGCCCGTGCATCCCTCACCCGGCCCTCTGGGTAAGCCGGGCCAAACTCGTGCCAAGTCCTTTTGCAGGGGGCGCGTCTTCGGTCATCCAAGATTTCTCACAAGAAACTATCACTGGCCGGAAGCTCGTCGTTCTTCTCGAACGTCGGGCTGGCATCTAAGCCTCGGGATGCGGGTGCGGCTTGCCCCGCCGGGAGATCTGGTTGAATATAACCATGCCGACTGTGATGGAATCTCGACCGTCGGCGCATATCACAAAACCCCCCAGGGCTCTTGTCTGAGAGGGTGACCTAGGACTTGCGCAAGCTTGCTAACCTGTTATGATCCTCCGAGCGTAATCACACATTTGCACAGCTGGTCACCCTCCACAGACATGGTTCTTCAAGCACAATCGGCTATCTGATCGCCAAATGTCCACGGGGTGGAAATTGCATAGACGATCCGGCGCTATACCTGAGTCCTCCCGTCTACGTGGTAGCGCGGCTACCACCTTGACACAACAACTCCCAGGGAGACGTCTCGTAGTTTTCTTAGGGCGAATTGGACTGTCACCAGAGCCCACTTCTCGTGGTACTTTGAGCCGGCCTCAACGCAGACATCTTGCGCAATCGACCTTGCCGTACACGGGCCACAATGCTAGCTGCCGCCCGGGTGGGATGTGCGGCTGTCCTGCCCCAGGGTGCAGGGTCTTAAAGCGCTATCGCCCCGTGACGACGTCCTTGAACTTAGTACGGCATACGTCCACCCCAATTTCCACTATTGGCAGCCGCGTAAAACGCCCAGCCCTCAAGTATTTGTCCCCTTTTGATATTCATGCCATATCCATTGGAGTCGTTGCCGGCTACCGATCGAGACCGGGATGCTTGGATCTTGGATTAGATAAACAGCCTAGAGTGGATGCGAAAGCCCGGCCCAGCCCCTTTCGGATCCGAGTCAGCGGCCGATACCTCCATCTTGGTCACGTTTCTATCAAATTGATCTCATCCTCCTTCTGCTGTTGGTTCCTCTGCGTTGGGAATGGTATCCCCGGCTACTATGGACCTGTTGTTGTGCCTGTTGCGCAAGACTAGCAACTCCAAGCCCCATTGAAGGATTTCACTCTGATCCGCACAAGGTCACAATCTTGGGCTCATTGTCACAATATTACACATAACTTCAAACCGGGAGCCAACTGCTCCTCGACAGAGCCACAAAGGGCCAGCAAGCCACGTGTGTATTAGACAATCAAGGCCCACCCAATCATCAAAATACCGCAAAGATTTTCGCCTTGCCGGGCACAAAACTCGATCGCCTGCCCAGTGACGGCACGGCTGCCCACGTTACCGGGTCCCTCATCTCAGGGCAGCGTGGTTGACGCGCGTCTCTCCTCCCACAACCGTCCCATGTAAGCGAATGTCCCCACAACGGGATAACTCAAAGTCCTGGGCCTACCAGGGCTGATCCTGGAAGCTGGGAACCGCGTGGGCTTCTAATTTCTCATGGCTTTCCTGAGCAGAAGAGTGTGGTCGGATCTATCGTAGATGAGGTCCCTTCTTGCCTCCGTATGTGCAGGCCGCGGGGTCCAGATCCTCAAAGCTATCATGCCACAAGGCCAGGCCAGGAAGGAGAAGGGAGACGAAGCGGGCTGCCAATCGCCATGATCGTGGAGACCGTGCATCTACGGGCCTCTGGCATGGGGGCCTCTGGCATGGAGCCCTGTCGCTCGGCGCACCTTTGTGAGTGGGACGTCACCACCGACGTCGTTGGCCTCGTAGCCCGCCAAGAAAAGAATCAGCCCCGCGGGCAATCCTCACCGTCAATAGTCGGCGTGCATGTGGTGCCACATGTGCGTACGATGGAGAATTGCTGCTGCTGCCTTGCTGACGCTACCGTGCAGCCACGCGCTGCTGCGGCATGTGGGCGTGCGTCGTGACTTGACCTGGTTTGTTTGCTGACTCGGGAGAAGTTGCCCTCGCTGGCGTATTCGCTCTCCTCCTCCTCATGTACGTACGCTCGTCTGTCTGGTGTCCAGCCGGGGTGGGATGAAACGGGGCCTCTCCTGCCACTCGGACCGTGACTGTCAGATGGAAACGAGCGAGGGTAAATGTTTTTGCCCACCCCCCAGTCATTCTCGTGGAGAGAATACCGGCATGTCACAACCATGCACTATCAGAAGTTTGTAAGTCGTCGCAAGTGGTTGCTGCCCAGCATAATGAGTTGGCGCGTTGGCAGTTATGCGAGCCTTGCTTGTACGCCAAGTGGGCACACAAAAATGACTAAAGCTAAAAAGTGAATCTTTAGTTCGGTAAGTCTAAGTCAGCACGAGCCGCGCACAGAAGTCTGATAGTAATACCCTGTTTGCCTGGGTTCGCGGAAATGTCCGTAGCGGGCCAATTGATCATCACAATTATACTTTCTTACTCTCATATCTAAAACCTCTAGACATCACGACGCGTAACATCTCAGCAAGCTTTTGATCGCCTCGACTCAGCGTCGTTGCCGCAGTTACATAGCAGTTTTTATACATACACCACTGGTACTTAGCACTACGTCCTATTCACTTAGTAAGTAATCGTTTTGCCTTCTCATATTTTGACATGCCTACCTTGCATCAGCCCTGCAAGCGCAACTCAGTCCAGTTTCAGTCGTAATCAAGGAACTCCTTACAGGTCCGTGAGTAAGTAATAGGAAATTGAGGCAGTCTGGGACTGGTGATTAAGACTGAGATTGCTTCGGCATCTTCGTCGTTTTCGTAGAGTACCTCCCATCTGTGGCACTTGAAGTATCTCAAACGCGGTATGATCAATTCTGCGTCCATCATGGGTGATTTGTCCCACATTGTTCCGGAAGCAAACAACACCATTTTGGGACGCCTCGATGACCACCGGGCTGCTGTAAGCAAGCATAACATGAATCCTCCGGAGCCACGTGGGACGCAAACGTATTAGTCTCACGACGGCGTCATGTCGGCCACGGGGCAATCATGTTTTAGCTGACGACGAGGCTTTGCCACCAACAGCATCGAGACGCGCGTGCTGACCACCAAGACAAGTATGGGCCGCCTTGTTTTGGTACAAGACACACGCAGTTGGGTTCTTGGCTTGGGCTGGCCTCATCATAGGCAGACAGAGGTCGGAAGGTCGATAGCCCGCTGCTTAGCTGGCGACTGTGGGAAGTGCATAAGGGCGGAAGGCGACATGCCTGAATCGGCACGATGCGAGGGAGGACACAGGTTTACACCACATGATGTGCTTGAGCCTGCGTCAACTGCGGATGAATCTCGTGCCGAGATACGCCCGCCAATAGGGTACGGATGATGCTGGCCGTTCTGTGTTGTGAGATGGGGGTTCTAGGTTTGCAGACTTCTCTGTTGTCTCGGGTGTAGAAACGTACTGCGCTGGGCCAGTTTATAGGTCACTGAGATGATGGTAACACATTTCCATGAGCTGCTTCCCTGGTGTCTCACCCAGGGGTGTGATCCGAGCTCGAGCCTGTTGAGTTCTGATGAGATGTATTCAGGATGAGAATGGCTTCTCGAGATTTGCCCGTCGAGAATAAACATGTTTCCACCAGTTGATTATAGCTTTATTCTTTTATTTCGCTAAACATCGCTCTCTATGCTTGGCTGCTATCATTACTAGATTCAGATTTAGCCAACGCTGCTCAGCCCTGCTCGCTATCCACTGAGCGCCCACGGCATCGGTAGTATCCCCAACCCTCCTGGGAAAACCTCCTAAGATAGTTGTCTAGGTAACATCCTTTTTTCACCAACTCCAGATAGACAGTCTATGGAATTGCTATCAATAGCTAGAGGTGGTCAAGTAACTAGGGCTCGAGAGTGACATTACACAGATTCAAAAACGAGGCAGTGTTACGGTAACAATGCATCTTACCATCCTTTTCAGACTCATCTTGCATATGTAGCAAATCGCAGTACACTCAGTGACTGGCCTCACGGTCTCCATTTACTTCGCTTCCTCCTTGCAACATTTTGTGTAGCAAATCAAATTCAGCATCGCGTGATGATGCAACAGATTCTTTTCGGTGCATCAAAGCCGTTGTTCTAACCCGCCGCTTTCTTCCGGAAAAAATGGACGAGATGTTTGGGCTATTATAAGTGGAAGCCACTTTGAGCCAACACCCAGTACGAAGGCACACTTTTAGAATGGCATATTGATTCTCATTCAAGAAAGATGGTAAAAGAATACAGCACCAAGATTTTATTGTTATCACGTACAGCTGCATGGTCAAAAAAAAAAGCAATCGAGAGTTCAACTATGGACACAGCTACTACATTCGTGGGTATTTCTTCTAGATCTTAGAGGTATGACATAGCCCAAATGCTCCCGTAAAATTGCCGCTCCGCAAATGAGTCTCAAACATGAGCACTGGATTCTCTTGCCACAAACTTCTAATACTGAATACCTGGGTAGTATCGATGTTATGTACTATTCTTGTGACGCATTACTTAAGGAGAGTGGACTATGTTGAAGTTTTAAGAAATTTGGTTCATTGAACTAAGGGTTCGGGAAAGAAACGTGTATGTGTGGTTTTTCCTTCCAGTGATTGCTTCTCACGGCACAATATTGAAGCGTGCTTCCTAACCACTAGTAGTCAATGCTGACAGCTAATCTGTCGGATCGGGCTGAGAACCAACTATTTTTAACCAAAGCTTCTATTACGGCTTTTCGTCAGAGATCGGATATTCACACCCACAAAAACAGATAGTACACCCACACTAAGGAAATCAGAGATCAAAGTAATTAGTTTAGTACTAAACTATAGGTAATTATCTTATAGATTTAATATATAGTATAATATAGAATATTTCTACTTATATAATATTCTATAGGAGGGTAGGAGGATATCCTATAAGAGGATATACTATAGGAGGATATCTTATAGGAGGGTAGAAGGGTATCTTATAGGAGGTTATTATATAGGAGGTTGTCTTATAGGAGGGTGTACTATAGGAGGATATCTTATAGGAGGGTAGGAGGGTATCTTATAGGAGGTTGTCCTATAGGAGGTAGTCCTATAGGAGGTTATCCCTTGGGGCTTAGGTGTACCATCCGTTTTGGTGGGTGCGAATATCCGATCTCTTTTGTCGGCGAATCTCATTACTGTGTGTAACAAGTAGTACTTTAAACGACAAGGCTTGCTAGTCTTCTAATCATTACTATTTCGTTCAACAGTTATAAGCTTAAGCATTTCGCACTAGAATATTTTCACGCCTCTGGTGCATACTGCTATCAGCTATTTGATTATGGAGTGAGTATCTCCCGGCGACATTTCACTTGGGATGAAGTCCCAAACGGCGGTGGGTTCGAATATTGGAGTTGGAGAGTGCTGTTTCAGAGCAAGCTAAGGTCTAGAGTATAGCCTCAAGACGATGCTCTAGCACAACTTATCCTATGGCACTCTTTGAGTTCTGTTAGTAAAACTTAACATACTACTGTAATTAAAGCTAAATCTGGAAATGTACACCTATCGATGCTGACATGCTGTAACCGTATGGGGTTTCAGGTTGCTGGTGGAGTAACAACCCCAGTACTACCTAGTCGTCAATGACTATACTATGACCACAAGCAGGGGAGGTATTTGACAACAGTAGTGGTTCCTCAAAATGAACAGGAATATCCTGACAAAAAGCGAAATGACCAGATGAAGGTAAAACTAAATCCAAAACAAAAATGCTGTCATGAAGGGGAATCGAACCCCTGCCCCAGGCATGGGAAGCCTGGATTCTACCACTAAACTATCATGACATTATCAGCACTTCTCGTCAATCGTATCATATAATCCAAAGTCACAGCTCCGATTGAATGTCTACATTTTCCCCCAAGTTTGCTTCGATTTCGCAATACACATTATCCCTTGTTACCGTGTCATATCTGCCGCATCGGAGATCTCACCTGATGCTTGGTCGTCTTTTCCAGATCCAGTTTACACGAAGTTGGGCCACCTGTCAGTAGATGCGCCAATGTGGCGGTGCAGTATCGGGACCACAACATTGTTCCACCTACTTAGAAACTTCTTTTCATTCACCACAAGCAATACGCTTTTGCAGATCCTCAGATGAAGGCCGGTACGCAGTCGACTATCCCGGCCTTGACACAAGCCATTTCCGGTAGTCTCTCAACTGCTCGTCTTCCCTCCACTCATCCCATGCAAGACACCGCATGTAATACATCACGTGGTTTCGTTTCTAATCCCCCATACATATAAAATGTATGTGGTGCCTTCATAAAATGGTAAATGAGTGGACTGCTTATACCTAGGTAGCTCGAATTCACTGGGTCGTAGATCTTGGCTGTGCATCTCGAAGTCCTGTCATTGTCTGTGTGACACTGAAACAGATTCCACCAGATATCGCTGCCCGAACGCGTAACAATCGAATCCACGTGCAGCATGTGTTCCTTGAATTAGCGACTTTTCTCTGTGACTTGTTCGGTCCTGAACTGACAGTACGGCTTCTCGATGCAGTATTTGATGGTGGATATGTTGTGCCCACCCAGCGGGTATCTGGCTTGGACCAAATTTTCGGCGTCTTTTTGTGCCTGCATCTTGGCTTCGGTGGGCGACGTTAGGGGTAAATCTTGACAGAGAAGCCTCGAATGTAAGGGAAGGTGGACTTGACCCATCGACTTCCCAATGGTGACTTGGGACGCTCAGATGGAACCATCTTAGATGCTACAATGGAGGAAATATATAGTCGACGGATGGTGTCCGGGGAAAGCTCTAGGGTGAAATCATATTCGGATAGAGCAGACAGACTAGCATCTGGCTACAGAAGGGTTTGACGGTGCCGTTTAAATAGAACTCCTTTCCACACATGGGTCCTACTCACTGCCATTAAGTCTTCTACAGTGATAGCAGCTCACGTTGGTGGATGTCAGCCGCTTGAACTCCCGTCAGTCGCAAACCCCACCGCTATGTAGCAGGATCGACTTTGTCTAGTTCGGTGTTCGTGGATACGATACGCCCCATCCATAGAGCCAAAAATGTTCATTGAATGCTATATGCCAAATATTCGGCCCATGTTTTTGGGCACTAACAGTTCAACAGACATTGATGTGATGCAAGAACTTAATTGTTGGTTAAATGCGTCATGCTAATGCTAGTTGTGTAGGATCTCTCGCATTTCTTGATGACGGGTTCCTTGAAAGGGTCCCGAATGATTTGGCGCACATCTCGATGCGGTCTTTGTCGCTTTGTCGCCCCGTTGGGACTTCACTTCATATTGTTTCCTTAACATTGTTCATTAGTTGAACTCATAATTCGAGTTCAGAGAATCTGTTTCCCCGGATTATTCTCCTTGACTTTAAGCAAGTACCGTCTGCCATACGAAAGCAGTATTCGCCATGCCCAACACGTCCGAGATCAATGTTCCAACTGACACAGGATTATTTCAGAGACTTCATGTGTTGGTAGTGTTGAAAGTCTACTTTTTTGCAGCGCTTCCGGTCATCATCTACCTACTTCATCTTCGAGCAACTAGGCTCCGGGTCATTCCTGAGGGGGTACCATGGGTGGGTTTACGCAACGAATGGTTCTCAAAGACGAGAGCAAACGTTCGTGAGCTGTTTGAATCCAAGTCAAATATTGAAAAAGGATATCAAAAGGTTGGAGACTCGTCTTTCTCTATGTCCTGGTTTTATGTCTCATCATACTGAGCGAAAACCTATAGTATGGCAAACATGGAATACCGTACATCACACCGAATCTGACGTTCAAAGCTGAAGTTGTGTTGCCACCCTCGTACATGCCATGGCTAATCTCGCAGCCGGATTCGGTCCTGTCCATTCAAAAGGTACTTCTTGCCGACGTTGAGTTCGAATACACGTCCCCGCGGAGTTGGAAGTTTGTGCGACCGTTCCATGTCGAGGCCCTGAACAAGATGAATTTGAATCTCATGACTGGTGATATGATTGAAGAGAT
The DNA here is from genome assembly GCA_023522825.1 of Diaporthe ampelina. Taxonomy (NCBI): domain Eukaryota; kingdom Fungi; phylum Ascomycota; class Sordariomycetes; order Diaporthales; family Diaporthaceae; genus Diaporthe; species Diaporthe ampelina. The sequence goes on along the minus strand of JAMFTM010000026.1, from coordinate 324,041 downwards.
ATCAGAGTCTGTCGATGAGTGGTTCGGCAAAGTGCCTGGCGAATGGAAAACTGTGGGTGTCCTCGCGTCCATGTCGACCACTTTGACCCGTATCACAAACAGAGCCTTTGTGGGTAAGGACGTCGCCCACAACCTCGACTATTTTTACTACTCGATCAACTTTGTCAACAAAATCGGGCAATGCGCTGCCGTAATTGCCTACCTTATCCCGACCATGCTCAAGCCCGTCCTCGGGCCCCTCGTAGCTCTGCCAGCCCGCTATTACGACTACCGCTGCTCGCGGTACCTCGTGCCGCTAATACAGAAGCATATGGACGATGCGTCGGCATCAAAGGACGCGCATCATGAGGAGCGCAACCCGGACATGCTGCAGCTGATGGCCCGCTTCGCAGCCAAGAGCGAAGACCCGCTAGACCACGATCCACGATCTCTATGCGCGCGCATCTTAGCACTGAACTTCGTTGGCATCCACACGAGCACGGCGGCCGCCATTGGTGCTCTTGTCAACGTCCTGTGCGCCGGGCCGGACGTTTTCGAAGCATTGCGCCGTGAGGCCGCCTCAGTTTTGCGTGGCGCGGTAGGAGTCTGGGACAAGGCGTCTGTCGGCAGGCTCATTCTCATGGACAGCACGCTGCGCGAGTCGCTTCGCTTCAGCGCCTTCAAGGCTCGCGGTATTGAGAGGCAGGTGGTGAGGGAAGGCGGTGTTGTGCTGCCTGATGGCACGCTTCTGCCCGAGGGCACAAAGGTCGGCATGCCTACAACTGAGATACATATGGATCCGGACTTCTACAGTGACCCTGCCGTCTTCCGTTACGACCGCTTTGTCGGTAGGGCTGAGCTTGGCATGGTGAATTCCACGGACACGTTCCTGGCATTTGGCCACGGCAGACACGCATGGTGAGTTGAAAGCGCCTTGTCCAAGCCGTGTTTCTCATCCGGAGATATTTTCTTGTGTCATCCGGCATTCAAGAAGAAAATGCGCTGACTTCGTTGCATCCGTCCAGCCCTGGTCGCTTTTTCTCTACTCATGAGCTCAAACTTCTTTTCGCACACATTGGTAAGCATCACTCTGGAGCATTTCATTTGTCACAGATCCACGTCTTCCAAATTTTGGAACGTTCCAGAACGCAACTTTTTGGGACCCATGGCAAGTCTAACGTCAACTGATCACCATTAGTGCTCAATTATGACTTCAAGTTCATCAACATAAGACCCAAGGCAACTTACATGAGCGATTTCTGTTATTTGCCAGAAGAGATCTTTTTTGAGACGCGGCGCAGAGAGAGAAGCGCGCATCTTGATTTGGAGGATCGAAGTTCTCTCTCATCGTCATAATTATAGTGCACCTGAACTAGAGCTGATCGAATTTCCCACTGCACTTGGATACGGATTCTTGTACTTCGCCTCTTCTAGCTTATCTGCCATTGTTGAATAATATTGAAACCTCTCAGACCTTTAGGATGACCTCCTGTGGAATGTGGGCCAGAATCATCATGGCAAGATATCGGATGGAGGACACACTAATGTGCTAAACCAGAGGAAAATAAATACCCTCACACTCACACTAAGCCCTTACACACTAGCTTCTTGATTCTCATACAATGCTTGTAAACTATCTACCCTGGAATGATGTTATCGCAAATACAAGCACGCCATATCGAACATAGCAGATTTACCAGTTTCTTAAGTATGAAGAGTGAGCGTGGGAAGCCCGTTGACATATGCAAACGAGCGGTATAATATTGGAGCCTGGTGCTCGTGACAGCTCTCATCACCTAGGAAGTTAAACTTCTGCCTAACAATAGGCAGTCTGGACTCTGTGTATCATTACTATGTGTGCAACTAGTCTTCCACATAGCGCTCTGGCATAGCAATGTCCTCCTTTGGCCGCTCAATGAGGGCAACCTCGATCTTCTGTATCCCCGCCTTCTTGCTGCTACCGTTGACGCCATTCGTCCTGTCTTTCCCACTGACGTCCCGCAGTGGAGCAATACCAAGTATCGGCCGGTACTTGTAGGTATGCCACCAGCTTTTGCGTTGTTCCTCCGCGCCAGGCGGTGCAACTTCCTCTCCTTCTGACCGACCAACCTGCTCTCGCTTGCGCAACTTCTCTAGTTCCCTGCTGGCGTTTTCCTCTTCCGCGTCATCATTTTCATCCTCATCCTCAGTTCCATCCGCCTGTGGCTCGGCGTCCGCCATCTCCACATCCACCCACTGGCTTTCCTTGTTGTCTCCTGCCACCAACGTGCGTACAGGCTGTGGCGCGAGTGTTCCGGTCTCCGTCTTGCTCCCGGCGCCACTGTCGGCTCCTCGCTTGCGCTTCCGATTCTTTTTCGAGGCCCCAAGCTCCTGCTCTGAGAAGTCTGACGAGAGATCGATCATGAACACGAATGAGACACCATACATCCAGATTCTGGAGCCTGCCCACACGACACCTTTGATCAGGTCTCGGGTGGAACGAATCTCCTCGGGCAGCTTCCACACGGCATTCCTTCGTGTCCACTTGGTCAAAGACCCCTCCAAAGGATTGAAAGTGTAGATGCGCGATGTCGCCGTGACAGCCAAGAGTATGTAGTCGTCTGGTCCTTCCTCGCCTTCATCCCGTAGTATCGGCGCGAGGATGTCGTCAGAGAAAGAGAGTGCTACTGGCGCGTGTGCCAATTTGGGTATTAGCGAAGCTTTGGGGTTACGAACCCATAAGGGCCCGCCTTGTGATGTATCCTCCTCGTCTGAAGAGGATGCACTGTCGTCTTCTGCTGATGCTGCGCTATTCTGCACGCCGTCTTCCCGCAGGATCCATGTGTCGACATAGCCCGCCAAGTCGGCGGTCGCAAGGATCTTGCTGTCTGGTGAGAACGTGATGTGCGCAATGCGTCTTTCATAATTGCCCAGACCGCCTAATCGCACGTGCTTAGGAATATCTCTTCGCAAACGGGTCAGCTTTGCGGAGCGTTGCTGTATTGAAAATCCCGAGTCTTCCAGTGTTATTTTCGCAATGCGAACTTGACTGCCATCCTCAATCCAGGAGAGCCATCGACCGTCCGGGGAGATTTGAACTTTTGAGGCCCCCGCGTTCTCAATGATGGATGGAATGCTCATCTTGCGGATCTTCAGTTGTTCACCCAGGTCAAGATTGGGGACTGTGAGATAAAATGCCTTGATAGCTGTGGCTGTGGACACAATAAGGATCGAGCCGTCTCTGCTGATGGAACATGAAGTAATGTTCGCCTCTCCTTGGATGAGGATTCTGCCAATTTGCGGAAAGTCCTTCTTTTGTTTTAGGCTGTCGGCGGGCCCCGGGTGCGACCGCAGCACTTTCCAGAAATGAATTTCCCGGTCCCACCAACCGACTAGCAAGCGGGTTGAAGATGCTGTTTGTAACGGTACCGACTGGGGGAGGTGTGGGAGTGCTCGGTGGTTCTCTACGCCAGCCTGGCGCAGAGGAGTGACGATGGGAGTGGCATCGGGACCTGGTGAGGAGTGTTAGCAAGAGGCGCAGTTATGCCATTGCTTGTTGGGAATAGTCTCACCTGCAGTCACGACGACACTCATACCGAGACCCTCGAAAGAAGCCATTGTCTTGACATCGTGCTTGTGGTACTTCTTGTGGAAAACCTTTTGCCATCGAGAAGGATCGCTCTTGATGGGGCGGTACATAGCGGTTCGCCGATCCATCCCGCCGCTGACGATGGTCTGCCCATCTGCACCGGTGGCGAGGCTCAGAACGTCGGACTTGTGGCCCTGGATCCTCTGCGCTTGAGTGTAGGTCTTGCCGTCCCAGATGCAGATCTGGCCAGTCGAATCCCCAGAAACAATGTCACCGTTCTTGAGGCACTTGACGGACCAAACGATGATGTCCTTAGCCCCGCCAGTGAGATCCCTGCCCAATGTCATCTTGCGCAGGAGTTCTCCCCGCCTCAGGTCGTATACGCGGATGGAGCTGTCTGAACAGCCGACCACTGCGACTTGTCGCGACTGGAATGCGATGCTGACCATCTTGATGTTCTTCTTGGCAGTCTTGACCAATAGCCGTTGGAAATGAAGGTCGTCGTCGTCGATCGAATACAGCGCTATGCTACCGTCTACGGTACCAGCGACCAGCCTCTGGGGCTGGCTAGCGGAGGTAATGCCATTGTGAGACTCCTTGGTGGGCGCAGGTTGGGCGGCGAAACACCATATGTCACCGTGCTGTCCGTCGCTGGCATGTTTCTTCGCCTTGCCTTTCTCCAGATCCCATTCGGTGATGGTGGACGTGTAGCCGATGCTGAATAGTCTTGACTTGCCCAAGATGACGTTGCCATCCTGTAACGTCTCGTCTTCGCCCGTCACCCAGACTAGGGCATCAACGCTCCTGTCGCTTCCACCATGTATCGTGGTCTCGTGAAACCAGCTCCCCTTCAAAGGATTCCAGATCTCTATGTCGCCATTTGCGCGACCGATGGCTAGCCGAGCCTCCTGCCTTTTCGCAGACAGCAAAGGGTGTGAGAAGGCGACCGCATTGATGGGAGAGGCTGGGAAAGGAACGAATCGGCAGCGGTGGATATCCATGTTGCCTTGCTCTGGCGCGAGCGACGCAAGTGAGAGTGTGTTGCAAGGTATCGACCTCTCAGAAAATCCAAACTTTTTTTCTCTGCTCTACCAGACCCTGGGGCGCTATCGATAACTTTTTTTTGGAAGGCCGGCAGGCAGAGGAAAGTTGTAGATGGCCCGTGCCCAAGCTGTTGCTCGGGCTGTCTCCAGGGTGCCATGCCAGGTACCTAGGTACAACAGGATATTATCCTGTGCGACATCCAGTAGGACAGCGTCCTACAGAATCCTACAGAATAGTGTTTTTTTTTCAATTCGCTCCAATGGGACCTTGTATTGTGGGATATTCTCATTCAGACAACATCACATAAATTAACCAGTTCTAGAATAACCTCCAGCAGGGGACTTATCCAGGAAGACCAGTTCTTGTAGGGCAGCATATCATGAGGTGACCTCATACAGGTCAATATCCTGCAGGGTAATCATTCTGCAGGGTAAAATTTACTAGCAGAGTACCCGGATGCCTAGGAGCCAAGGAGCCTAGGAGCCAAGGTACTTAGGTACTGAGAGGCAGTCTGTACTTGGTCTGGATTGCTGCTAGGTAGTGAGGGATTGAAACCATTGTAGCTTGGACAGTCGTTTTGTCGTCTGCAGGGGCTGAATGCCCCACTATAGAACCCACGTTCTTGTCTCATTGAAGGCAATTACTGTGCTTTGTGCATGGGTGCATGGGTGTAAGAAAGTGGGAGAGATGCCCACTATCTCAGGATGGAGGGGCAATTATGACTACACGCCCTGATGGGCGAACGGCCATTACCCAGGTAACACCCCGCCAGGTCGGCCTGGTGAACACCAAGCTCGTCCCAACCTTGGAAGTTAGCTGCATTTGCAACCTCTTAGCAACCAAGCAAGCAAACCACACACTCTCTGCCAGTCCTGATTGCGCCATGGACTTCAACAGCTCGTCCCCCTACCCGGAGGGAGTCATATCCTTTCTGGATACTGACCTCTACAAGCTCACCATGCAATGCGCCGTCTTCAAGTACTTCAAGGACGTGCCTGTGACCTATGGATTTACCAACCGAACTCCCGAGAAGAAGCTGTCACGGGCTGCATATCGCTGGCTAGAGGCCCAGATCACAAGTCTGTCAACCCATACACACACCGAACACCACACAAATAGCTAACCAGATCCCCCATGGTCCAGAGCTTGGGAACATCTCCTTACTCCCCGACGAGCTGCATTTCCTCCAGCAACACTGCAAGTACCTTACGCCGGCCTACCTTGAATTCCTCCAGGACTTCCGCCTGCACCCCCGCGAGCAGGTCACAATCAGCTTCACCCCAACAGGGCAAGACACTGGGGCAGACACCGATCTCGGCGACATCCATCTGGACATCAAGGGCTCATGGGTCGACACCATCCTCTACGAGATCCCAATCCTGGCTCTCACCTCAGAGGCCTACTTCAAGTTCATGGACAAGGACTGGAATTACGACGGCCAGGAAGAGAAGGCATACGAAAAAGGAACAAAGCTCCTCGAGGCCGGATGCGTCTTCTCCGAGTTCGGAACCCGTAGGCGCCGCGACTACCACACCCAGGCGCTCGTGTTCAGGGGCCTCGTCAAGGCCAGCAAGGATGCCGAGAAGCGCGGCCTCCCCGGCAAACTCTCGGGAACGAGCAACGTCCACCTGGCCATGCGCTTCGGGATCCCGCCGGTCGGCACCGTCGCGCACGAGTGGTTCATGGGCATCGCCGCCATCAAGAACGACTACCCCCGCGCGACAGAGGAGGCGCTGCGCCACTGGGTTTCCTGCTTCGGCGAGGGCGTCCTCGGCATAGCGCTGACCGACACGTTCGGCACCCCAGAGTTCCTCAAGGCCTTCAACAAGAACATCGAGCGCCTTCCCGACGCGCCCGCCTCTACTGAGCACAAGCCCTCCATAGCCGACGAGTTCATTTCAGCAACTAAGACTGTCATCGCGAAGACGGGCCTGGCCGACGGCGCTCCTAAGCCCAAGACATATGCGGACGTCTTTACCGGCGTCAGGCAGGACTCGGGAGACCCGGTCGAGTTTGTCAGCACCATGCGGAAGTTCTACGACAGCGTGGGTATCAAGGACAAGAAGGTGATTGTCTTCTCGGACTCTCTGAATATCGAGCGGTGCCTGGAGTACAAGAAGGTCGCGGAGGAGGCAGGGTTCCAGCCGACCTTTGGCGTGGGAACGTTCCTGACGAACGATTTCGTCCGGACGACTGACGGCTCCAAGTCCACGCCAATGAACATTGTCATCAAGCTGAGCTCTGCGAAAAACAATGCTGCCATCAAGATCAGGTAAGATGCATCTTTCCATACTATACGGTCTCGCGCTGACATCCTTCAAAAGTGACAACATGGGCAAGAACATGGGTGACAAGGCACTCGTGGAAAAGGTCAAGAAAGAGTTGGGCTACGTAGAGAAGGAGTGGGAGGATGGTGACGAGAGCCGGCGATGGGGCGTGGATGGCGCCACCAAGGCCTAGAAAGCGAGAAGGCAAAGCGAAGACCACCACGCTGTCCCACTGATTATTTTCAAGTTGCTATTCGAAAGAGCCCAGGGAGATCCACCCGCATGGATTCGCAGGGGCTAGGCTTTCAGTCGAGAGAAGGATCTCAGTACAGGATCTTAGAAATCGACAGGGCGGACTGCTTTTATTGTCACAGATTCGGAGCGAGTGGGCGGGCTTGTCACTTCCAAGGATACCACGGGATAGATCGAGTTAGACGGCAGATTTCGCCCAAGAATCTCCAGGGAGCCATCATCCTCCTAAACACGTGGAGAGTTCAGTTTTGTATTAATGATCGGGTCGGATTCACACGTGCCACGCGGCATGTATGGCGCCATCATTGGTCTACTCTCCTTTAATATGAAGTCATGTACACTCATCCCGCGTCCCCATCACGTGTCGTACCTACATCATTGCTCCCTGTTGACCTGCCAAGTCGCAGGGCGTAACGCAAGTTGGTTTTTTTTAGTACTTCTCATCCTTCTTCTCTTTTTCAGTGTTCAGCCCACCAGCCGCAAGGGGCTCCTCGACCGATTGTCCGTCGTGAATGTACATTGTCATCACCTTGGGCCCTGGGTAGTTCTTCCTCGCGTGAATTACCCACCACGCCGCGGTGAGAACCACGACTCCTACTGTGATCACACTGTTGTAGTTCATTGCTTCGGTGGTCGTAGGCAGGGCAAAGGCTGGTGAAGAAGGTGAATCAGCATGTCAGTCACAATCCTCGACTCCTTCGCCGATCGGGAGACGGGAAGAAAAGGAATAACTTGAAGCACTCACGGAAGCAGAAAAATATGTCAAAGAAGGCGATGAGGACAACAGCCGTCAGGTTGACGGGGGTTCCCCAACGTCCCAGATGGAACGGGCCCTTGGGGAAATGCCTCCGCCCGGTCAGAACGTTTCCCATGAATGGTATCGCGTACGAGACCGTCGTGAGGATGATGAAGGAGCCAGTGAGGTCGAGGAAGGCCGTCGAGCTGCCGATGGGAATGGCACCGAGCCCGGTTGCCACGATGGCTACAAATAGAGTTGCCGGCACTGGGCACGACAGCCGCTCCGAGACACTGGAGAAGAAACTCGAGAAGGGAACCGCATTGTCACGGGCGAGGGCCCAGTAGATGCGGGAGTTCTGCGCGCATCTTGTTAGCTTTCTCACGGACCTAAGGAACGTAGACCTGAGCATATGACACTTACTGTGACCATCGTCCCGATACAGCACAGCATCGAAGAGCACCAGATGATGAACAGCAGCCCGAACTGGGCGCCAAGATTCTGACTCCCGTCTGCGTTGGCGGTCGCCTGAGAATAGATACTGGCCAAAGGATACGTGTTGATTCCAGTGGTGAGCACGCTCAGGTCCGTGATGGCGTAGGAGATGGCGATGGCGAAGACGAACGCGTAGAGAAACCCAAGCCCTATCTGGAGGCCGATAGCCTTGGGCAGGTCCTTCTTCGGGTGCGGAAGCTCCTCGGCCATGTGTGTGATTGCATCAGCTGTTCCGATCGTAAAACTTCCATTAAGTACCCCGAGAAGAAATGCGACGCCATCCTGCCATCCAGTGATATTGTTTTCTTTGAAGGACCCCCAGACGAAGTAGTTACTTGCGTGCTGCTTCGGCATGGCGGCAATGACAATGATGGACACGATGCCACCCACGACGACGAAGAACATGCCCAGCGTTTGGGTATGGGGGATAACCCGGTTGACGAAGACCACCAGCATAACCGAGAGCCATGTTATGAGAAGGTACGCGACGTACACGTGCCAAGCGGCGTAGACGTAGGTCGACTGATGGTAGACAACGTAGAGGTTGACCGAGACGTTGGCAGTGATCTGGAGGAGTGCTGCGAGGTCGAACATCCACCCGTAAAAGTTGATCCAGCCTGTGAAGAAGCCTACCATGCGTCCCCATTTTGGCCCGCCTGCGATCGTAGCCCAGTGATACACGCCGCCAGCGGTTGGCACACTACTCGAGAACTACCGGGCCTTCTTGTCAGTTCTCATATTCTGCCATGATCGCTTCCGATGTAAATGTCTCCGTCTGCTGGCGTAGCCGCCGTCACTTAGAAGTCGATATCAGGAAACGGTCAGGGGTAGGTGAGAAAAAGCCAAGCCTCCACACACACCTCAGCAAGTCCGAGACCAATGAACGAATAATAGAAGACGGCCACGATAAGCCCAAAGATAAGGCCGGGAGGGCCTCCATTAGCTATACAAAACGACACATGAAATATCAGTGTAAGTCAAAGATGTCATCGAAACAGGGGTGAAGTACCGATTGAGACAGATATTGATGAGCCCAAGGCAACCCAGGCGTTGTCGACGGTCAGGGCGATTCCCGCGAGCCCGAGGAGGCCATACTGCCGCCTCAGCTGGTCCTTGTACCCAGAGGCGTTGATGACTGTTCCGTCTTGCACAGCAGCCACAGTCTCGTCTCCAGAATGCTCACCAAGCTCGGGGCTCTGCTGTCCCACGGGCTGGTGCTCGTCGCTCAAGCTCATGGTTGCGAGCGTCCTCGGACTTCGTGGCTAGGTTATGAAGCGATCGACACTCGTCGGTCTATCAAGTTCTCAAGGCAGGGAGATGGAGAACTAAATACTGATGGGCTCAACTAGCCTATAAGAATGAAAGCAGAAAGAAAAAGGAAATCCATGGGAGTTGTAGGAAGAGAAATGGATTGGATGAGACATTGGCTGAGATCAGAATGGCATGGACTACCGGGACCCAGTTCAAGCCCTAAATATCAGAACGATGCTGGTCCCATTATCATGGTACACTTGACACCCGTGGGCGTCACACAAGATTTGTTTGGTAATTTCCGGGGTCAATACCTGGGGAGTGCAGCTGGGCTTCACCACATCAGGATAGAATGCCAGCAGTTGATAAGCCCTAGGACCGGGTAGACTGACATTGCTTTTTGACAAAAACCCATAGGAAAGTGCAGAAGGGGACCTGCAAAGATATGCAGCCAGTGCCGTTACACATGGCCAGGACCGGGGCTGGATCAACGGGCAGCGTCGACTGGGTGGCCAGGCCTCAGAAAGGCGCGCCATCGGCGACGATAGGAAATATCCTTGGGTCGCATTCTTATCTTTTAGTTCTGACGACTAAGGAAGATACGACCCCTGAACAATGCAACTTGGGTGCCTAGGGTGGGGGCCGCAGCATGATATACCACAAGTAGCCCGGGTGTCGTTGCAATGACCGCGCAGAGACGTCTTGGTGCTGCTGGGCAGACGCTCATAATACTAAATATGTCGGCAGTTTGTCAGCGGCGAGATCTTGAACCCAGGGGCCATGTGCTGGCTGGCGGTGACTGGAACTCTCGCCCGGACAAGCCTAGAGACATTACGGGAATGGGCATAGATGGCCATGCTTTCAGCTGGGATTGAACGACAAAATCTGGCCCAGCGCGAGTCCTCTGCTGTGTGTGGAGAAGAGCTGGGCACCGCCAGGATCTAAACAAGCAGCCCTGGAGTGGATGGGACGAGAGGAGGTGGTGGTGAAGTGATGGAGGTGGAGAATACATGGGCAAGTAACGCGGGATAGTGGAGGTTCCGAGATCCGCGAGGGTGGGTGGGTTAGTGGATCGGGCCGGCTATTTTATTGGGGCTTATCTGCCAGAGAATGAACGATAGGCCTCGGACTCGAATCCCGCCTTGCAAGGGCCGGTTTCGACACCTCCGAAGGGTTGGCCGGCTGAAGAAAGCGAGCCGGCAAATCATCATGTCTTCGTTTATTAGACGTTCGTTGACAGTCGTCGAAGCCTATGTCAGCGTAGCGTATCATCTCGACATCTGTGTTACCTCGCCGCCGGTAAACACCGTCGGCCGTGATTGGACAGCCCTATGAATTGAATTTCACGGCTACCACTTCGGGTCGCCATGCATACGTCGTGCAACTACAGTGCCTTACCTCTAGAAGTTTATCTCGCCACACATTTGAAGGACAGGATCAATCAGTCTGATCTACCAGGACCGTTTATGTGGTATCTTCACTCCGAGTCTGGTGTTACTAATGAGAAGTCGGATTGATCCAAATAGGCTCGCCGTCTAACACGATGTTGCGGGATAGCCTCGAAGAGAACCAAATGTATTTCGCGAAGTCCTATGATTCGCCCCCTCCCCCCGGGCCCTTTATAGGACCTCTAATAAGTTTTTATATGGTTATCTTGTCATTGTATGACCAAACGTTATCATAGTGAGAGTGGCTGTGGTAGGCGCAACAACGTTGAGTATCTGACGTGTTCTTTTGGTAGATATGAATACGTTGGCCTAGCGCCATCTTTTAACAACTACCCCTGCGTGTGTTTGTCATCTGTGAAACCATCCCCAAGATAAGCGAATGACCTTTGGGGCTACAGAAGGAACAGTGTGTACTTCAAAAGAGGAGAAAACACAAGACTTAGTAGTTCCAAAAACTCAATTGATAGGGTGTTTCTCGTACATTGTAGCACATTAACATTCTGGCCAGAGCAAGATCCAGCACCAGATTAGAGAAAACATTTACCGCACATTTACCGCACTCAAGAGTACATCAGAAACATTTCTGCCGGCCCTCGTGATGTTTCCCTTGCTCTGTGCTCCTGAAGCCTTGACTCTGCTGGACAATCCTCCGTGCCTGCATGTAGTTTTTCATTTGCCGCCTTGTTGATTGGTGAGTGACTCTCTTAGTTAAACTGATAAACAACTTCGCGGCCACAACATTTATGCCCAACTCCTCTAGCGAACCCTTTCGTGAGACGATGTCTTATAGGAATACACTCCTATGGGACACCCTCCTACGGGACACCCGGGCCCTCTTGGGATACGGTATCCTCAGGCAGTAAATTAGATAAAGGTCTTATAGAGTAAATCCCAAACAATGAATTTGTGGTCATCAAGCCGCAAAATCTCTGGTGTGACTACGTGTGCAGGGTGGTTTTTGATAATGTGGCAGGGATCCGGAAATAAGGTATGTGGCGTATATCTGTATGACCACCCGGGCATACCACCGACCCTACTACATGAATCTCCGATGCGGTCCTGTCCCTGGAAAGCTCGTCCTATGTTTCGCTCGTGGTTAAAGTGCTGGATGCATTTGAGCAAGGGGACTTGCTGGAACCCATTTGGACTGTGCAAGAATAATGGACTCCATGGATGCGTAAGACTTGGTGCTGGAAAGTTCCACACAAGACTGATTGCAATTCAGGTTGCTGGGCATGTTGAGAAATCACCAATTATGCGAGACCGTGAATATGGCATTCCTTGTAGGTACATATGTAGTCAGATACAACCACATTGGGTCCACTTCACATCGTTGCCCGTTTCTCATCTCTCTTCAATGAAATTTGTGGTTGCCGCCTACCTCTGATGCTCTATAAAACCCCTGGTTGATTCAAAGCAATGTTTATGGCTGTAGTCTGGCCATTGAAATAGGTGATGTGGCGTGCATGTCAACTAATCCGCAAGGAGTAGACTCGGAGAGCTCCCATCGTTTCCGGAAACTGCTGATGACAAATACCAGCAGGTGCGGAAGGTTTCATGTCAATGCTACCTAGGTACCTAACTTGAAGTAGTGGAGGAGAGGTAGCGTCTACATGCACAACATAAGCTTTGAGGCAGACATAAAGCTCCTATTCAGACATGCTAGATACATGGGTCTGTGGGAAAGAGCTTGTTGCGTACACTGGAGTCTCTCGGCGACGGAGAAACCTATTTACGAGCTTTCTGTAAATCGAAGTTGTATTTGAAATTGGCTGAGAGAAAGATGCGTTTTAGTTCTCAGGTGGCGTTCCCCGCTTATACATCCCGGGGTCGTTAACGTCAGACACAACCCTCTTGCTAGGGAACCCCGCGGCATCCGGCGCCATACCGCGCTTTAGTGGGCTAAAGAGAAGGTCATAAGGACTACCCATTCTTTCTAAGACCGCTTTCCTACGAGACCGACTTATAATGTATTCAGAGAGGAGAGAATATTAACTTCCAAGTAGTCAAATAGCGTTTTAGTATACTTCTAATAATGAGAGACTTAGGGAGGAAAAGTAGCCGTAGAGAGAAGAAATGGACTCATAGAAGGACTCGTAGAAGGGAAAAGGGTTATAGAGAAGTCTTATACCTTCCCTTATATAAAGAGAGGAGGAGTACTTCCCCCTTCCCCTTCCCCTTCCTTCCTTCCTTCCTTCCTTCCTCAAGATCAACAACACCAAGTCCTCCACCTTCCTCCTTTAACCAAGAACCAGGAATCTAGAGATTCAAGCTCTCAATTCAAATTCAGAACCAGCCAGACCCTTCAACTCAAAAAAGACCTAGTAGAGAGAGGAAGGTAGGAATTCTCTCTCAGCTAGCTAACATACCAAAGCAGGAGAAACCTAGTAGGGGAATAGAGAAGAATCTTCTCAGAAGGAAGGAGCCTCCTAGGGAAGTCCATATCTAGCCTAAAATCTAATTCCTCTTAACGACTACTTTCAGACTTTAAGATGTCCTCACAATTCCTAGGGAATTATTTAGACTTGACGATATGTACCATCTTGACCGTCAGATCAAGGCGAACACCATGGTGATAGTTTCGGAGCCAGAGAAGTAGTGTGGCACTCAAGAAGTAGCAAGAAAGGTACGGGTAATTATAGTGACCCTCTCTAGTGTGCACCAAAGCGCGGTATGGCGTAACTTGGCCCTGTCTGTAAGCACGACATTCCTAATCACAATATCAACGATGTACTCAATCCCGCCTTAGCAACTGCCTCTCCATATACAAATTCAGTTCGTTTCCCGTTACAGCATTATTACACCCATTCCTACTCAACACGGGCAGTTGTAAGCCGTTCACACTCACCTCGAAGACGCATACACAGACCAGCACTATTGTACAAGAAATATGGCACCCAAGATCTTTTTGTAAGCCGCAGCCTTGCCATCTATCTCTCTGTCTAGCTGTCTGTCTGCTCTAATACTGACCATTGTCAGAACTGGAGTTACTGGTAGGTATTGCACTCACGCCATTTCAATCGTCAAAGTATAACCAAATCATCAGGCTACATTGGCGGTGACGCTTTCTATGCGCTTGAGAAGAAGCACCCTGACTACGAGTACAACCTTCTGGTGCGCAACGAGGAAAAGGGAAAGGATGTGAAAGCCAAGTACCCCAACGTGAAGCTTGTCTACGGTTCACTGGACGACTCCGCCGTCATTGAAAAGGCCGCTGCCGAGGCAGACATTGTTGTTCGTGAGTATACCTCTCCAGCTCAGACTGCCACCACCCGGCCTCATACTGACCAGGCTCTCTTCCAGATACCGCTCAGTCCGCGGACGATTTGCCATCCGCTAAATCAATTGCGAAGGGCCTTTCAACTGGTCACACCGCCGAGAAGCCGGGAGTGTACATCCACGTCTGCGGCACTGGGCTGTTGACATGGGTATTTCTCCTCGCAGCTGCATGAGACCTGACATGTCTTTGCTGACGCTTCCCAACAGAGAGACTCTCAAGATGAGCGCTATGGCGAGGCGCCATACCCGGACGAGAAGTACGACGACATCGCCGATATCGAAAAGATCACGTCCCTGCCTGACAAGGCCATCCACCGGGATGTTGACAAAGTCGTCCTGGGAGCGAATGACACCGGTGCCGTCAAAACTGCTATCGTTGGGCCGCCATGCATCAATGGCCCAGGCCGAGGTCCAGGCAACAACCGCTCGATCCAGGTCTATGACCTGGCCAAGTTCACGTTCAAGAACGGCTTTGCGCCGGTCATTGGCAAGGGCCTTACCGAATGGGATTTCATCCACGTGCATGACCTGTCAGACCTCATCGTCAATCTTGTCGAGTCGGCCCAGGATTCCAAGAGAGTCAACGACCCAGAGTTCTTTGGGAAGCACGGGTACTACTTCTGCGAGGCTGGAGCCTTCAAGTGGGGCGATGTTTCCAAATGTGAGTCGATCACCATTCGGCCTCAGATGGGGTTATAGATCGTGTGTGCGCGTGAGAAGAAGCTGACAATTAGTTCAACCAGGGGTCGCCGAAGAGATGGTCAAGCAAGGATTTATGGCCGAACCGAAGGTGGAGGTGACCACCCTAGACAACACCAAAGCTCAAGGTCTTTGGTCAAGCGTTACCTGGGGAATCAACTCGAAGAGTTTCGCAAGCAGAGCGAGAAAGCAGCTCGGCTGGGAGCCGACCCGTGGGACCATGAAGGATGCCATCCCGGAAATCGTGGCCTCTGAAGCGAAGCGCCTCGGCATTAAGCCTCAGGCGGCCTGAAATGTGGGAAAGTGAGGCGACCTGGGCTGCCAAAGTAGCCATCATCAGGGAACAAGGGCTGCCAGTCGCGAGCTCTTGTGGCTCTCGGTTGTCCACCTGGGTAAAGCGCGTGGTGGGCTCGGTGAAAAGTGTGCAAGCTTTATGCTATTTTGAGGTCCGCAATTGATCCGCGAGGTCTTTTTAAGCTTAAAATGGAGCTTGTCATGAACGGGCATGGACGGGGGTGCACCCTTGTCAGCCCCTTAAAATTGGCTGTCGACGGCAAAGTTGCTTCCAATACGAGTTGAAGATACGAGGTTATGCTGGTCTGTCTCCATAAATAATTTCAAATGCACCTCGTCCCCTCACGTAGCGACCTGCCGGCGATGCCGCGCTGGTACGACGTTGTTGGATGCTCGATCTACCCTTCCGCAGATCAATGCTTATGTGTATTGTATAAAGCCGAGCGGCCATTGCCCGCTCGGAGCACTTGTCGATTCGCCTGGGTACCCACCTCGATCTTGAGCAACGGTCACGTGTCCCAATAGTCGGACAAGGGAAACGACAAAGCGCATGGCGTCACTACTTCCAACGGCCCTTTGGGCTCTTGTGCTGGCGACGGCGACACAAGCAAGGCCAGCCGACAAATGGGCTGTCCACGAGACCGCGACGGTACCTTGGGCGTGGAAGTACCTCGGCCAGCCTGAAGTTGACATGACTGTGACCGGGGTTTCCATCAGCCTGCGCCAACCAGGCCTCGAAGAGCTGCGACGACGTCTCGACCAGGTCAGCGATGTCGACCACGCCGACTACGGCGCACATCTCTCTCGCAGCCAGCTGGATGCCTACCAGGAGCCGGCGGCCGGAGCGGTGCATGATGTTATGGAGTGGCTGAGCGAGCACGGCATCGAGGACCGTCTAGCCCAGAAGTCATGGGTTTCCTTCAATGCCTCTGTCGGACTGGTGAACTCTTTGCTGAGGTGCAATCTTTCCGAGTACGAAACTCCGCATTTGCAGCGGGTCCTTCGAGCCACCGAGTACAGTCTTCCTAGCGACCTGGCCCAGCACATCCAGTTCGTCTACCCGCTCACCCAGTTCCTCGAGAGCTCGGCCACCAAGAACTTCAACGATAGACATTCGGTAGACACGGCCAAGGTCACCCGTCGTCAGACGACATGGCCCGCCTCTTGCTCAGAGAATGTCACTCCAGATTGTCTGGTTGACCTGTACAATATTAACTACACGCCACCAGATTCATCGTCCGGCAGCACACTCGGCGTGGCTGGTTTCCTGGAAGAGTACCCCAACCAGCCAATGGTTCGTGACTTTCTGGTCGCCCACAGCCCGCGAAGAAGCGATGCTTCCTATAGTCCGGACTACAACTTCACCGTTGTCTCCATCAACGGTGGAAATACCACCAACGAAGGCTCCGGTGGGGAGGCACTCCTGGACACACTGTACACAATGCCTTTCACACAGCCACTGCCCGTGTCCTATCTCTCGACCGGAGGTCGAGGCATGTACATTGGGCCTAACGGCACAGACCTGACCAACACCTCAGCAAACTTCAACGAGCCTTGGCTCGAGTTCCTCCAGTACCTCTTGGAAGTCGAGGACGAGAACCTGCCCAAGGTCCTGTCCGTCTCCTACACAGATGACGAACAGGCCACTCCCAGACCGTATGCCCTCCACGTGTGTGACCTCTTCATGCAGCTCGCAGCACGGGGAGTCTCTGTCATCGTTGCTTCGGGCGATGGCGGCGCGGCCGGCACGGCGAGCTCCACTAACTGCGAGGTAAATTCGGGCAAGCCGGACGAGCCGCCGCAGTTCCTCCCTACATTTCCGGCCTCGTGCCCCTACGTCACCTCCATCGGCGCCACGGGCCGTTATATTCCCTGGGAGCCGGCGTCTTTCTCCTCTGGCGGATTCTCGAACTACTTCCCCGCGCCGAGTTGGCAGGCTAAGGACACGGAGGCTTATATCAACGGCCTGAACGGAACCCACGACGGGTGGTACAATGCATCGGGGCGCGGCATTCCTGACCTGACGCTCGTCGGGTCTAGATTCCTCCTCGGTGGGGAGGGCAAGTACGCCTTCACGACCAAGGGGACTAGCGCCAGCACGCCTGTGTGGGCCAGCATCATCACCCTGATCAATGACAAGAGGCTGAGGGCTGGCAAGCCTGTGCTTGGGTTCCTGAACCCCGCCCTTTACTCAGAAAAGGTGAGGGCGGCGCTGACAGACGTGAAGAGTGGTACGATCGGCGGGTGCTCGTTGAACGGTGGGCAGGACTTTGTCACGGGCTGGGAAGCTAGAGCGGGTTGGGATCCCGCCTCGGGGCTTGGAGTTCCTGATTTTGGTGCGTTGATGGAAATCTTGGGTTGATCCACGGACGTGGCGTTCCGATCAACCTATATGAGATTCCGAAGACCCAGCGTACTCAATACCAACCCTTCGTTGTCGTGTGTCCATTGAAGATAATGTGACCAAGTCGATACACTTGCGCCGTGTTTAGGAGGCTTGCGTTAAGAATTTGTCCATGTTGGGCGAAGATTTGTCCCTGCTCAGCAAGTGCCGGTATTTGTTTTAATGTGTGCTATACGGACCAGCAAGCCTTAATAACGATGATTAGACTTCTGTCATCCACTAATTAATGTCCGACATCTATGCGCATATATATACATAAATACAAGCCCAAGATCTCACCACTCCCAAAGTATCTATCAGAATATACCTGCGGTGTTCGTGAATGATGAGATGAACACTGAATAAACACTGCGAGCACTGCAACAGGATCGTCATGACACACACAGCCTTGGAGACTCTGCGAACACCCCCTCATCACGAACAGCAGGAAGCCATAGTATTTACTGGTCTTTTATTTTTTTTTAGTTCAGTAAGACGATGGAAAACCAGGTATCGGTTGGTGTGCGTGAGATGGGGGAATCCATGGATGTTCAGGGCGAGCAGAACCAGTGCAGCAGTATCGGCAACATCGTCTTGTGGCCATTACAACACAGCCCTGTCCTCCAAAAGTATATTCTTGGCGCTCCGCATACTTCGCGTGCGTTCTCTCCGTGTATACTTTTGGAGCACTCGGTCATATTACAGCGGTAGGAGGTCGTCCCATGGGAGGCTATACCATAGGAGATTTGCCTTAGGAGGTTGTCCGGTAGGAACTCTCCTGTAGGAAGTAGTTACCCTACTTAGGTATCCTATCGGCAGTTACGATATAGGAGATATGGTATAAGAGCCTGCGTTGTAGGATGTTCTTCTATTCACCACCAGGAGGTCAACCCATGGGAGACTGGAGACTGACCACTGCCCCGATGGTGTACTGTGAGAATGAAGCACAGCGGACCTCGTCATTTTGATTCGATTTTCGATACGACATTCCCACCGCTCATTCAATCCTCACTGTCATGGAAGAGATCCATGGAGCTATTACGGGACCTCGCTCGAAGATGTCCGGCATTTTCACTTCACTTTGTGCGTCAAATGAGCATTGCGACTAACTGTCTGCCTTCAGAATCATGCATGCGTCAATGCCGTTTCGGCCTGCCATTGTCTATTCGCCTACTTCACACCATGTATCGCTCCCGTGGAGTTCCCCGATATAGTAGAGATCGGATATTCGCACCTGCAAAAACGGAGGGTACACCCACACTAGGGAACTCGGAGATCAAACTGCTCGGTTTAGAACCAAACCAAGGGCAATTGTCTCATAGGGTTTTCATATAGGATAGTTTCCTATAGGGGGATATCCTAAGGAAGTTTGCCCTATAGGAGGTTGTCCTATAAGAGGTTGTCCCTTGGGGCTTGGGTGTACCCTCCGTTTTGGTGGGTGCGAATATCCGATCTCATATAGTATGGCACCTAGATACAGAAGAGAATTTTGGGCGTACAGACCCAGCGGTTTGCCCGATGCGCGGCCTGGCCTAGCCTCCAGCTGGGGGTGTCGTGGGAAAGACCACGATCGAGATTGGGATTGACTCCACTAGACAGAGAAAGATGGTTTCACACCATTCACACGCGAGCATCTCTGTGATCTAGGCGCTTCCTCGTCCATCCCAATTTAGGGTTCGTACCCAAGAATTCGGAGAGCCAGTTGAGGAAGGATATCTCGATGAAAAGCTGGGTCTCTTAACGTAACATGATGCTGAAGACTGGACACTCAAAGATCAGGAAATCCTGGCACGTAGGGAAGAGGCATTTCCCTACGTTTTTCGCTCTTGCGACTCGGCCGTCTGAAATATCCGCGTCTATTCGATTACAGAGCATCGAATTCTTTGATGCACTCAGATCGTGTAAAATAATCGGGTGCACATGTGTAGTTGAGTTGATGACTTGCAGCATTTGAACATTAGACCTATTTTTGGTAGCAGAAAAAACATTTAATTTCCTCAATAAGCTGACGATACTTAATTGGACGCGGAGGCTACGGACCGTCAAACTCGCACTTTTATCTTCCGCCGCCAATTAGTCAAAAGCCAAGAGCCTCAGCCGTTTGGATCAGAACGCCTCTCCCACTCCTGCCAATCTAATGAGTCACCATTGCGGAACATTCACGCCCGGCGACTGACGGAAGCAAACCCGTCCCAGGCGAATATTTGACGCGCTACAACCTGTTACCTCGATCTGGATGGGCAGAGCCCAAGAAACCTTAGATCTTACCGAGATCCGAGTCCTCTGCCCAGATATCTCGAGACCATGCTTAATCTGATTTCATCTCGCAGACCGAATTTGTATAATCGAGGTGTTCTCGGCCCCTGTATCCGCACGCATGTATAACGATTCACCTTGTGATTTAGGTAAATTGTCAACCTTTGTATCCCGCAAAACATGGCATTTATAAAGCCATCACCTGCCATGCCAGCAGCAGTCTGGAAGGGCCCGCGGAGTTCAACTGCAATTTGCTCGATATCTCGACACGGCACATCATGAAGTCCCTTCTCGCCATCGCCGCCCTCGCGGCCAGTGCATCAGGTCATGCAATTATGCAGAAGCTCTCCGTCAACGGCCAGGACCAAGGCCAACTCAAGGGCGTTCGTGCCCCGACTAGCGACTACCCTCTTTACAGTCCGAACGATGCAAACTTCGCCTGCAACACAGGCATCGTCTACAGGGACAGCAACGTGATCAGCATCCCGGGTGGCGCAAAGGTTGGAGCTTGGTGGGGTCATGTCATTGGGTATGTATGAGGCTATTAACGAAGTTCAGATGACAAGTTGTCACTGATATGTTATTCTTTCCACCCAGGGGTGCACAAAGTGCGAACGACCCAGACAACCCGATCGCGAAGAGCCACAAGGGGCCCATCTCCTACTATCTCGCCAAGGTCGACAATGCGGCGACCACGGGCACCAGCGGCCTCAAGTGGTTCAAGGTTGCGCACGAGGGTCTCTCCGGCGGCAAGTGGGCCGTTGACAACATGATCGCAGGCGGGGGGTGGCACTACTTCACGATGCCCTCTTGCATAGCCCCAGGCGACTATCTCCTCCGCGTCGAACTGATCGCGCTGCACAGCGCGGGCACCCAAGGCGGTGCGCAATTTTATATGGAATGCAGCCAAATCCGCGTCACGGGCTCAGGCACAAATACAGGAAGCAACTTCGTTAGCATGCCTGGTCCATACTCGCCTACTGACCCTGGTGTCTTGGTATGGTTCAGTTTTCCGTACCACTTACCATGCTGATGATGCTGACGTTTACCTATTAGGTAAACATTTATGACAACTCTGGTCAGCCTTACATGGGTGGGAAGAGCTACTCCATTCCCGGCCCGGCGCCGATTTCGTGCTCTGGCTCTGGCTCTGGCTCTGGCTCTGAGTCAGGATCAGGATCAGGATCAGGATCAGGATCAGGATCAGGATCAGGATCGGGATCGGGCTCGGGCTCAGGTGCAGCTCTTTGGGCTCAGTGTGGTGGAATAGGCTACACAGGTCCAACAACATGTGCGCAAGGAACCTGCAAGGCCACCAACGAGTACTACAGTCAATGTGTTGCCTAAAGGAAACAACGCGCCATTTGACAAGCAGAAGAGGTGGATTCGTTCTCTGAGTCAGTACTAAGGCTCTTTTTTCAAAGGTCCTGAAGGCGGCAGTCAGCTCGATTTATTTATCCATATATAGTGCCAACTGAACCTCTGAATCGGTTTGCATGATTTTGACCATCTCAAGTCTAGGACACCTGGCGGACATCGATGAGATTTTCTTCAACAAGTACTAACTTGCCACGAGCATGTAACACTTAGAAGTCTTTGTTAGATAACACACTACCTCTCTTGAGAACGGACGAACAGGAAAACAAGGGGCAAAGAGGAAGAGTACTGCCAAAACAGGCCGCATTAGTCTTGGCTAGAACAGGATACGGCGGAGTGCCTTGTGGAGCAACCCAGGGCCGGGTCATCTGAAGGAAGTGAGCCATGCACAGCCAAAACACAATGCAAAATAGTGTCGGACGGGACCAGGCTCTCAATCAGTCACCCCCCAAAAGTCAGGTTGAACGAGTCGTGTAATCATGTCAGTTATGACAAGCTGTGGGCATTTTCTACTTCTCAATGCTAACGTAGACCTTTACTTCGACTTCATTGCTCCAGCCCGGCTTCAGGCCTAGCTCATTCCAAGCCTTCTCAACGTCAATCTCAAGGATTGAGCTAGAAGTCTTGTTGATGGACACAGTGTGAGGAGGAATCACCTGTCCTTGAATCGTGGCCATGAAATCGTCATCCAGGCTCATGTCCGGGAGCTTGGAGATGTAGATTCCCAGGACGCCTAGAGCCTTCAGGCGAGTGTCGACCAGCACCCTTCCGTTCTCCAAATAATCCGACTCGCTTGAGACAATAGCCGCAGCGCCGGTCATCTTCTCAATCAGACCCAGATTAGCCACCTGCACACGGCCTAAACTATCACTTTCAAAGGGAGACAACGCGTAGGCCGTGAAAATCTCGTAGTCTCTGACGTCCAAGGAGACTGTCAGTTTCGAGCCCGGGTGGCTGGTCTGAACGGGTGTAGTGATGAGCCCGGTCGTATGAGCTCGGACGATGTAGTGCAACGACGGCAAGACCCCCGAGAATCTTTCAAGGGGGATTATGTCTGTGAGCTTCCGAGCAGAGATGTTGAACACTCCAAGGATAGGCGTGCCTGTGACTGCCCTGCCGTGGTAGCAGCCGACCTTCAGCAAAGAGTCGTCGTGGTAGCCCACATATTGGTCGATGCTCCGCCCCAGAACATTGGGTCTGAAAATTACGGTTTTGCCGCGCGGAGTGACTCCTGTCATCTGGTTGATGAGATCGATGTTGTGCTGGCCAGGCACATCGGTAATGTAGATTGGGCCCCCGCTAACGCAACGAGCCGCAGCGTGGAGACCGGAATAGTCATGTACGGTCTGGAACATGTCCCAGTCCTGTGTCAATTGTTAATATGGAGCTCGAAAGCTGCAATATTCAAGTCTGGCGATCAGCGACTCACAGGTAAAATGTTCAGATGCTGTGTGAACAGGCTATTGTGCGCATTCGTCCATATGTGCCAAGGGTGGGAGGATGGGATCTCTGGAAAGAAATCGTCGGAATTCCTGCAAAGGATTGTAGGCCTGTTCCGAGGCAGTTGTGAATAGAACAAGATCTCTGGAGTCTGAGACATGCAACTGATCGATTTGATGCTGAAGTGCCGGAGAGATGATATTGTCCAGGCGTCGAGGTACTCTGTGATAAGCTCTCGACGCGCCTTCGCAGACACCCATGTGTCCGTCATGAATTGAGCGTCGGTCTTGACACCGTCGATGCCCGAGTCGGAAAGAAACTTGTAAAAGTCATTGTAGAACTTGTGCACGTCATCCTTGCCGACCACCGTCATCTTGCCTCCAAGAGGAAGCCACCTGCGATTCTGATCCTCGCGTACAACTTCTTCAGTCTTGTATTTCTTGGCAATGTTCCCATCGGGACTCAGCCCGGCCCAGTATCCAAGTAGAGCGTGCCATACTGCGACATGTTGGATGTGCGGATGTTTGTTCCTGATCTTGGTGACCACGTCCTTGAGACCATTGGGGAAAGCCTTGGGCTCGGCTGCAAGACGTCAAGGCTCAGGTACTCAACGCAGCTGGGAAAATCACAGGGTTATACGTACCTTCAAAGTCGTTCCATCCGTACTGAAACTGGCCCTCGCCGCGATAATCTATGTTCTGCCAATTGTCGTCTATGATCAAGCTTGTTACCTTGATGTTATGCTTGGTCAACTCATCGACCGCATTGAGGACTTTCTCGTCTGTGAGTCTCTGGCCAAGTGCGTTCCAGGTGCAGAATCCTAGCCCGTCAGTTAGAAATTGACTCTGAGACATTCGTTCCTTTAGCCCCTTACCTAGTCCATCGTACCAGTTCTCCATCCACTCCGGGTTGACTCCTTCTTGAAGAGCTTTCAACTCCTGCTCAAGCTCCCCAGTCAGCCTCTTGCTTGTAGCAACGGCCTGCCGAGCATGGTACATGACGGCCGCATTCGCACTTTCGAAGTTATGGCCGACTGCTGCCAGAACAAGCGTTTTCTCGGCCTTTTCGCCGTCGTTACGCAGATGTAGCTGGACATTCCCTGATTTGTCACTTCGGAACAAGGCCATCACATCGTTGATACCACTGACAGCCAGCAGGACAAGGTGCTGGCCCTCAGGGCTGACAAATGCCGAGAGAACGGCATCCTTGTCAAGTTCGAACTTGGTCTTGCCGTGCCTCGGTGCGAGCCACGGTGCCCAGATGCGAATCAGTGAGAACCATCGGAGAAAGCCTCCCCAAGGCAAGCCCAGAGTGAAGTCAGTGAATGTAGAGTCTTCCCCCTTCGCGGCTTCCACACTGGCCTCCAGAGCCCACAGGCGCGTCCCAGGACACTGAGACTGGCAGGATTTGACGGTAATACTGGGATCGTAGCCCTTCAGGATCTTTCCAAAGTCGTCTGAAAGAGCCTCGGTCGTCAGATTGCTGTTGAGAATGACAGAACCATCGCCCACGCCATGCTCATCCCGGATCCAACGCCATTCCTGACCCGATCCAGAGCGATACTTGACGGTGAAGGTGAGGAGAGACGTGATGGAAATGGCACCCTGGAACCAAGTGCGAGACACCGAACCATCATGGGTCTGCAATGTGGACGGAGTTCTCTCAGCTGGGGACAGTACAGTCTCGTTCCAGTCTCCTCCTGCCGAATGCCAGAGTGCAACCTCCCACGGCTGGTTGGCCTGGTCGACTGGGACCTCAAGAAGTGCGACGAACCCAATGTTGCCCTTTTGGACCTGGGTGACTTGGCCTAGTGGCGGCCACACTGAAATTGCGGCACCCATCTTGTCCAGGCCAGCTGGGGGCTTCTTCTGCTTGGGGACGTGATAGATCAACTCGTCGTAATCCTCGTCAACGGCACTCATGGTAGCGAGAAAGTGCCCTGTTTCGAGGTGTTTTAATGGTGGTTGCTTGTGGTTCGTATGAGGAGACGTCTTAGCAACGGTATCCCGTCCAACTGATAGTAATTGACTGCCCAGGTGGTGACGACTCGGCCAGGTTGAGGGGATGTTCGATGGACAGATTCACAGTACTGAGGCTACGAGGGGACAGTTGCGAAGGGAAGCCATGGATGCCAGCTCTGTCCCCACGTTAGGGTCATACCTAGGTCATTCGGAACCCTGCAGCACGATGCAGATGCGGGCAGGTGCTCCTCTCTGCACGCCTTGAAGTAGAGCTTCGAGGCGGAGTTCGGCCAGCAGTCCCGATGCTTCTATTTCGTGTACTGACCCCTGGAGGCTCGATTAAATGTGCATGACTTTTATTTAATCCAACAAAACAGGCTTCTCGTGGTCTATGCAGACATCCAGAGGTAATCCACAGGTTCATTTTTCAATGCCCATTCCCTTGTGATGAGTCCCTCAAGCAGTGTACTTCAGTGATCGCCATCCGCACACTCATTACTCCTCCTGCCCCTCCAATACGGATTGGAACGAAGTGGAGGCCAGCACGTCAAGGTACGTATCAATCGACAGG
The DNA here is from genome assembly GCA_023522825.1 of Diaporthe ampelina. Taxonomy (NCBI): domain Eukaryota; kingdom Fungi; phylum Ascomycota; class Sordariomycetes; order Diaporthales; family Diaporthaceae; genus Diaporthe; species Diaporthe ampelina. The sequence goes on along the minus strand of JAMFTM010000026.1, from coordinate 298,741 downwards.
GGTGGGCCAATGATTATATAATCCATCTCCCAGCCAATCAGGTGGGGGTTATTTCTCTTGCTTCTCTTGCTCGGGAGAGCCCGGCAGGTGCCAGCCAAATAGCATACTTGCCTGAGGCCAAGGTTTTTGAGCTTACCGAAGACATCAGTTTTGTTCGACGACTAAACGCCTCAACCCGCCCAACCCACCCATCCAACCCCGAATCTTGCCAGTCTCCAGGTACTTCCTGCCTCAATTTGCTGCCAGGACTGCCATTGACCCTCCCCCAGATCAGCCCAGGCGATTGGCAAACGCTCACGATGGCGTCCCGGAGACTCGCTCTGAACCTTTCCAAGGGCCTCACCAAGAGGGCATTCCCTTCGGCCGGCCTGCGACGAAACTTCGCTACTCCCGTCTCCGCGCCCATCAAGACCCAGACCACGACGCTCAAGAATGGTTTGACCGTCGCCACTCAACACTCCCCATATGCGCAGACCTCCACCGTCGGCATGTGGATCGACGCCGGTTCGCGAGCAGAGACAGCAGAGACGAATGGCACCGCGCACTTCCTCGAGCACTTGGCCTTTAAGGTACACAACCCGGACCGAAGCAACCGGAGCAGTCAGCCTGGCGCTGGACACAATGCTAACACGTTGAAAGGGTACTGCCAACCGGACACAACAACAGCTTGAGCTCGAGATCGAGAATCTCGGAGCGCACCTGAACGCTTACACCTCTGTACGTCGCGTCACACCACTGAGCCCCGGGAATATCAGATCTGACCATAGCAAAGCGCGAGAACACCGTATACTTCGCCAAGGCCCTCAACGAGGACGTGCCGCAATGTGTCGACATCCTCGCCGATATCCTCCAGAACTCCAAGCTCGAGGCATCCGCTATCGAGCGGGAGCGCGACGTCATCCTGCGCGAGTCCGAGGAGGTCGAGAAGCAGATTGAGGAGGTCGTCTTTGACCACCTTCACGCCACCGCCTTCCAGCATCAGCCCCTGGGCCGCACGATCCTGGGCCCCAAGGAGAACATCCGTGACATCACCAGGACCGAGCTCGTCAACTACATCAAGAACAACTACACTGCCGACCGCATGGTCCTCGTTGGTGCCGGTGGCATCCCCCACGACACCCTCGTCGAGCTCGCCGACAAGAACTTCGCCAAGTTGTCTGGGAAGTCCCCCGAGACCCACGCCTACCTCCTCTCCAAGAAGAAGCCCGAGTTCATTGGATCTGATGTCCGGATACGCGACGACACCATTCCTACCGCCAACATCGCCATTGCTGTTGAGGGTGTCAGCTGGAACGATGAGGACTACTTCACTGCTCTCGTCGCCCAGGCTATCGTCGGCAATTATGACAAGGCTCTGGGCAATGCGCCTCACCAGGGCAGCAAGCTCAGCGGATTCGTGCACAAGCACGACCTCGCCAACAGCTTCATGAGCTTCTCCACAAGCTACAGCGACACTGGGTAAGATTTGAGCTCATGCTTGGGGCTTCATGTTGAAGTATGCTAATCCCGTTGATAGTCTCTGGGGCATTTACCTCGTGACCGACAAGCTGACCCGTGTCGACGACCTCGTGCACTTCGCCATGCGCGAGTGGTCTCGTCTCTCCCAGTCCGTTACCGAGGCCGAGGTCGAGCGCGCCAAGGCCCAGCTGAAGGCCTCCATCCTGCTGTCCCTGGATGGCACCACCGCCCTGGCTGAAGACATTGGCCGACAGATCGTGACTACCGGCCGACGGATGAGCCCTGGTGAGATCGAGCGAACCATCGATGCTGTTTCCGCCAACGACGTCATCAGCTTCGCACAGAGGAGGATCTGGGATCAGGATGTCGCTGTCTCTGCTGTTGGCAGCATCGAGGGACTGTTCGACTACCAGAGACTTCGTGGCGACATGAGCAGGATGTTCTCTTAAGCTGAGCTATTGGATGAGGGAAAATCAAGAGAAGAAGCGAAGAGTGAAGAGAGTGGATTAGTCGAGAAGGCGGCAGCATTGGTTGTATAATACCTGTGGAGACACCGGCCAAACTGTACTGTAGTCGGGGTAGACATAGAATCGACGACGGATGGTCATTGCACCACTTCAAAAAGATTTCCTTTGTTATCAGCTGTCTGTCCCTGCACTTATGCGAAACTGAGGGGGCCGGACAATTGTCATGGGCGACAAGATTCACTGTTCCCATAGCTGGGACCCTCAGGAGACAATCAACGAGCTATGATATCAAGGGCAATGGGTGGTCGGCTCTCATAAAAACCGTCACAAGGCATCGTTTGGGGGTGTAACTACTCGAAGCAGCCTATTTACTGAGACTAGCAGAGACGGCTTTCACAACATGTGAAAAGTTGCGGAGTGGCCACCGGAGCTGAGGGATTCTCGTTCAGCGGCATATCTTGCAGGCATCTGGAGGGGGTTCCCCCCTCTTTTTTTTCTTCTTCTTCTTTTGGACGCTCTGTCATCATCTGGTCAAATTGTTGGCTGGAAATAGACGCGCAGTGGCAGCGAGGGCCTCGAGAGAGATTGGCGAGAAGTCTTTTGAGATGGTGGCCAGAGGCACTCGAGCGAACAAAATGTTAAAAGCATACATACATGCATACATGCATACACATAACTCCACTTATCATGCCTGTACGTCCACGTTGTCATGCTCGTTGGCGCCGGTCTCTTGCCCTTCCTCCTTTTCCGCGTATGCCGGAGGCTGCAGGCTATCGCCGCCCTCGACCCAAACCTGCGCCAGTTCCTTCTCGATCTCGTCCCTCCTCGTCTTCCACTCTTCGACTTTCGCCAGCCTTTCTCTCAGTTCTTGGAGCTCCCTCTCGACGTGCATTTTCTCCCGCTCGGTGCCGATGCGCTCAAACTCCCACTCGTCGCCGTTCTCGCCCATGCCAAGCACGAGGTTGAAGGTGTGGTATTTCTTGAGGGAGGCGCGGGTCGAAATCGTGATCAATGCTACGTAAATACTGGTCAGCGCTGGGGAGAGAAGAGATCCAGACGATAGCTTGAGGACTGCGTGGTCCTCGGAGCGTAGCCACTTACTTATCCCCTTCTCCTTGCAAGTCTCATACAACAGTCCCTCAACATCACTCGACACCGCACTTGTGCCTTCATCGATGAACGCGTACTGGGGCTCATGGTATAACAGCCGCGCAATGCCCATCCTCTGCTTCTCGCCGCCGCTAAGAACATCCTTCCACTCCTTCTTGGTGTCCCATCCGCCCTCTCGATCAGGCAGGTATCCCAGTCTGGCGGCCTCAAGTACACCCTTCAGATCGTGCTCGTTCTTCCTCTTTTCGCGCATGTCTGCCTCGCCGTCCGGGTAGATGACCTGGTCCCGCAGCGTGCCTACGCTGAGGTAAGGGCGCTGAGGGAGGAACATGATCCCGTCCTCGCCGTTGGCCTTTGGCCGTGAAACTAGGCCGCGATACACGGGCCACAGTCCGGCCAGAATGCGACTGATGGCGCTCTTACCGACGCCATTCGGGCCCGAAATGAGCAGGTGTTCGCCGCGGCGGACAATCAGGCTGATGGAATCGATCAGCTCGTCCCCTCCTTGCGGCCACAAGGCCGGAGCTACTACGGGTACGTTCTCCAGGCGCACGCCGTCGAAACCCTTCTGCATGGTGCCCTGGACGTCGCTCAGAGAGTAGAGCTCGTTGGGTCTGCCCCGAGCGAAGTACGCGTTTGCATGTGCACGATGCAGAGTCGAGATGAGCGTGTACACCCGGCTGGTGTATCCGGCCAGTTCGGACAGATCTTTGATGCTATACATCATGCGGCCACCTGCATCGGCGAGCGACAGCATAAGGCGCTTGTTCGTGATGAAATTCTGCATGCGGCCGCGCTCACGGCCACCCTTTTCGGCCGAATCCAAGAGCTCTGATGCCCCGCCCAGTCCTCCCCAGGCGGGAAGGAAAACTGGTAAAGAGGACAGGAGGTAGCCGTAGGCACTCCAGCTGTACTTAAGGATGAAGTCTTCCAGGATATTGTAGCGGATCTTCAGCATGTAAATCCCCTCCATCCAGGTCTTGAGAGATTTGAACTCGCGGTTGAGGAAGTGCTTCTCCATTTCCGCACCGCCATAGAAGGCCACTTCCTCCGCGTTGGCTATCAGGCGGGCATGTAAGCTGCGGAAATCACCCTCCTTTGCGCCTTCGACGGCCTTGAGCTTGCCAAATGGAGGTGAAAGGCGTCTAAGGATGGATGCAGTGAAGAAGTAATTGCTTAATAGACCCGTTAATGCCAAGGGGCCGAGAGACCGGTAGAGCTGATAGTTGAAAACGCAGATGTCGACAAAGGGCTTCCCTAGGGATGAATACAAGTTCGCAGCTGCAGCACAGAACAGAGTCAGGTCTTGGGTGATGAACTGGTCCGCCCCTTGGCCGACACCGCCGTCCAGGTTCGATAGCTTATAGTAGTTGAGGTTGTCGTTGAGGTAGAGGTCGTGTATGTACCGCGTCAATCTTGTCCGGAACGCGATCGACACCTTGGACTCGAGAAACTTGATCATGGCGTTGGTATAGGAGGCAAAGCTTCCCAGGCCGCACCACTTGACAATGCCCCAGATAAAAGACTTGCCATTGCCAGCCACCAAGTCACGAACAATCTCACCATCAAGGCGGGCTACCACCAAGGAGAGATAAGTCCGCAACATGAGGAAAACGCCATGGCTGACGAGCAGGCCGGCCTCCTTGCTCGTCCACCTCGGTATCATGATGCTCATCAGGCTCAGGAACTGGTGGAGAAAGGCCAGGTTGAGCCCCGGCTTGGTCTGCGCAGAAGGCACGGTGCCATCGCCCAGGCCTGAGACCCGGGGCGGGTTCAAGAAAAGCCTCCGGTGCGCCTCAAAGGTCAGCGGCTTGGTGGTGTGGATGACGACCTTGGAGGTGCCGTCCTTGTAAGGAACGTAGATCGTGCGTGAGCCATCCTTATTGTGCAGCCACGAGTTGGTCCTGACGAGCTTGAAGCCCTGCTCCTTCTCCGACTTCCTGCGCTTCCACCAGCGGCGGGAGCCCTCTGCGCCGAGGATGATGGAGGAGACAAGGGCGAGGGTCGCGAGGAGGCGGGTCGTCCGCGAGGTCTGGCGCAAACGGGCACGGATCAAGGTGGTATACTTTTCGACCAGCTCCAGAATGGCGCCCTCAGCGGCTGAGTGCCGCAGCGTCGACTGACCTGCCATGCTGTGTTGGCGTGGCGGATTTCTATCGAGAGTGTGTCGGAGTATGTGCCATCGGGTAAGGCGGCGGCGCTGTGCGATGAAGCCGAGCGCCCTTGTCAGTCAGCGGCGACTGCGATCGGCTGAATGGCTCACAAAGCCATTCACGACAGGTAGCGGCTTGGTAGGACTTTCAGAGATTATGCGATGAAGCAGGTGACCAGACGTTGAGGAACTGCTTGTGTTGTGCCAGGCTGAGGTTCTGCCGAGTTGCAAGTCATGCTCGTTGTGCCGATGTCATTGAGCCGGGCTGCGCTGCGGCTCGACGACTACGGGAGGCATGTGATATTGTCCCTTGCCAGGTACCCCAGGATTTAGGCCCGAGGCTCTAAAAACCGGAGGGCCCCCCAAGCGGAGAAGGTCGAGCTGGCCCAAGCTTCGCTCCAGGGGGGGTTCTCAACCGTCATACCCAGGCCTAGCGTTGGTAGACAAAGGCGAGGGCCCGGCACTATTGAAGGCAAATCTTGTTTGTCCCGCCGCGCCTGCAATGATGCTCGAGCTTCGGATCGCCCTGCTGTGTAGGGCAGCTTGCCTCTTGGCCTTGTGCTGGCGGACTCGCATGCAATACTCTCCTCTCAGCACAGATTGAAGATTTGGAGCCCTGGCCGCCGAAGGAGACAGACCACGTCTCCTGCTGCTTTGGAATGCAGTCACATCCACTGCGGATGTTAGTAGGGCACAATGTGGAACAGACGCATGTCACCCCGACTGAAGGTCAGACACAAGACCACATGCTAACTCACGGTGTGTCTCATGGTGAGTCAGTCCGGTCCAGCTCCCACCAGTTCTCCCAGTCTCCCAGTCTCCCAGTCTCCCAGTCTCCCAGTCTCCCGGTCTGCAATGTGTTGCAACCAAGAAGCCAGTGCGAGCGCATCGCATCCGTTTTCCTCTGTGGTCCAACACTTTGTGGTATACTACTTATGTGCCCGAGTGCGGGGTTAGTTGTGAACCGTTGCATCTTCATCCACACCATCATCAAGTCGTCAGACCGCACTTTTCAGCGATCTTGGTCCAGAGACACGGACGGAGGCAATCAGAGACAGGCCAGACTGACAGTCTGACAGTCTGACAGTGTGCCCATGGCCTTGCCCGACCGTGAGTTCATTTTACTCCAAAGTCAAACCAGGGTGTGCCATTGCGTTGGGTGGACGACCTAGTCCCTCTGGATGCCACTCCGCTCCATGGTTCGGCGGCAAGACGACCAATCAAGACCAGCACAGCCAACGGCTCTGCATACGGGTATCCGTCCGCATCTCAAGGATGTCAGGCAAGTGGTGCTTGCTTTCGGACCGCAGCGGCTGCCGAGTTCGAGCAGGGTGCTCCTGAGGGTTGTGACTGGCCCAGCCGTCTGATGGTCCCTGGAGCCCTAGGGCAAATGTGTTAAGCTGGCAGATCTGGGCGTCCCGGCACCAGCATCTGTCATCAGCTCATCAGCATCAGCATCAGCATCAGAGCTTCCGCGGTGGTGGGGCAAAGCCGTAGCCTTCACCTCACCATCCCCTGGGCTATGTATGATTCTGTGTACTCGGTAGCTCCTGTGGGAGGCTCTCCAGCATGTCGGAAACCTTTGGAAGACGTTGACAAGCTTCTCTGGCTTCAGCTACCCGCCGTCTCCACCGAGCCTTGTGTGAAACGTGGGCTCCGATTGTGGATTGGTGGGTTCAGCGGGAACCAAATCATACCCAGGTACGGGTACCGCACGCAAGTCTGGGCAGTCTGGCTGCACAGTACGCAATGTTGCGCTATCTCTCTGCGGCAGAAGCAACGTGCCCAGATGCCTGTGTTGCCGCAGTCCCAAGGCCCCTTTTCCTCCCCCCCAAGTTGTGCATTGTGCAGATGGGCAGAGCAGCTCCTCATAGGTACCAATAATTGCTTGTGGCCCCTCGGGTAATTGTGTCATGCCTCGTCCCCATGCTCGGTTTCCGGGCTGGCTGGCCGTCTGGCTGTCGCTCTCGCTCGCCTCCCCTGGCACTCTGCATGACCTACCCCATCGCCGGTGGTCACGGGCGTGTTCGTTGGGACGGGACGGGCCATCAGTGATGATTCGCATCTGGCTGTGCCGGGCGAGGGTGCGCCCACGGCGACGAGGGCTGATGTCCGATGCTGGACGCCCGGGACGCCACGGCACCTTTTTGTTGTCGGATGGCACTCACTGTCAGCCTGGAAGTTGCTTTGCCGGCACCCATGTCTCGCGATAGTAAACGGGGTACCAATCTATAACATATTGCTGTGTATTCTCCAATTACCTACCGGACGACTCAGATGAGACGAGACCGTGACACTACCAAACCTCGGAAATCCTGCAGGAGGGCGTTGTCATTATTGTCATTACCACTGTATATAATAATAACCAGGCCCCCCACTGCCCGCTAATAACTACTCACCCAGGCACTGCACTAGCCAGGTAGGCACAGCAGGTACCTAGGTACCTACCACTGTGTGTGTCTGCGTCTGTTCTTGTTCCTGTTGCTGCTCCAGGTCCAGGTCCAGGTCCCATTCATTGCTTGGGACCGAGCCGGCCTGGTCCACCCAGCTTACCTAGTGTCCAGTGTCATCTCCCTGTTGCGCCTGCTAATAAGACCAGACCCAAGCTCCAGCGCCCAAAAGGGAAGCCCTGGGCTCCCACGGGCGTGGGCCTTGGGGCCATGACGGGTGATGATGGGCCATGGCACACGGTTCTGCATGGCCAGGCTTGCCAGGATCCATGGATGGGCAGATACAACGCTGTTAGTGCAGTCGGGTTGAGGTCCGCTTCTGGAGACTAAGGTGCCTCCCCAAGCCACTCACCAGCCAGAACCAGGCCCCTTAGGCGGAATTGGGCAACATGTCCTTCCTCCCGGCCGGGGTGCGTTATCTAGCAGCTAGCACCTGTACCGCAATTTACCTGCCCATCCACCCGTCCACCCTGCCAGGCCTGTCTCCCAGGACTGCCTTTCTTTGGACGCTGGCCCAATCTCGCTTCTGCTGCTAGACTTCTTCAGCCTCCGATCCGATACCTTCTTCAACCTCCAGAGCTCCTTTCCCCATCCACTGACTGCGTACCTCAGAGCCCAGAATCCCTTCTGGCTGACGGGCGAACGCGGCTTGCAACTGTCCAGCGCTGGCTTCGGTCCTGTGCCCTCTCGTGCTCGCATGCAACTGAAAGTTGGGGTTGCCTCCGGTCCGCTCTACCTGCCCTGCCCACCCCAGCCCGGGCGACCAGAGCATCATCAGCCCCCCGTTCGACCTCCTTTTGGCGCGAGAGCGGCACCCTCATCTCCCGACCGAGATCAGCCCCTTGTCGAATCTGCGAGCTCGAAATTACCCAACTTGCTTACTCGAGAAAACACCTCCGACATACTTGACCACAACCCAAACCATTCACTCTCGTCAACCTCGTTGCCGACAAGCTGAATTGGCGCCACCCCCAAGCCCTTGCCACCGCCCAACGAGAGCTTTGGGACCTTGTACGCGGTTGGGAGCCCCGAGTTGACTGCGACTACAGAGGTACGTGAGCATTTCCTATACACTTTTCTGCCTCCCAGATCCCCGACCACGGTCACTCGCTCTGTCGTGGCACTTCTGCCCACGCCCAGCTCACCAGCTCATCCCCGGCGGGAAATCAATCCATTGCGCCCTCTGGTACCATCTTTGGGCCAGGGCCTTGGCTTTTGCAATGACAAGATGACCGGACATATCGCCTCTTGAGAGTGACCTCGTCAACCGTTTCGCGCGCTCCAGTTCGCTCTGACTGTCTGTCACCCACACGTGCTGTTTCTCGATGCTGACCAATGTGGTCGCAGGCTAGTCCCCAGCTGCCAGTGTAGATCCCATCATCGACCTCAAACGGCGAAATGTCCCGAGACCTAATCGAAAACCCCCAAGACGTCCACGACAGCTCAAGAGAAAAAGAAATTGCATCTACAGGGGACGGGTCATCCTCAAAGAAGGGCCGCCTGTTGAAGGTTCCCTCAAGATCATCGTCCAAGAAACGCCAATCTTCACCAACTTCGACGGGGCTGAGCGGAGCGACCGCGAGCGAATCCAGAGATAGTATCGGTGGGCGCTCGAAAGAGTCAAAGGCAAGCATTATGGGTCGCCACAGGAACGGAAGTGTGTCCAGCAACCGATCGGCCGTCGATGCTAGTCAGTCGGCAAACCCTGGCAACTCGGTCCCGAACTCCTCCAACGCGCCAGTCCAGCGGAAAAAGAAAGGCGGCCTGCTGTCCTTATTTTGCTGCGGAGTCCCCGACGATGCTCATCCACTGGACAACGAGCCTGGAGATGCCCCGACTCACAAGGTCGAGAAGCTGCCCCCGCGGCCAACAACAGCCAGTCGAAGGGCGCAGACACCTTCGGAGCATACCGCCGCCAGCAAGTCCCAAGCGCAGGAAAAGGACGTGGCGCAAACACAAAATCCTCCTCCTGAGCCCTCTAGGGCGCAGAGAGTATCCGGGGCCACCACCCAGGACCAGTCGACCCTCGCAGAGGAATCGAAGCAATCGACACTGATAGGCTCGGCGCCAACAGTGACGGTTGACCCACCTCGCTCCCACGAAGCCGAGGCAGGGGGCTCAGCTTCGGAAGCCCCTGCCCCTAAGGACGGAGATGGTGATACGGAGATGGTGGATGCTGCCGCGCTCCAGGCGCCTGAACCACCGCAACCTGTTGACACCGAAGACTTACCGCCTCCACCTGCTCCCGTGCCAGATGCACCCGCTGCGCAGAACGAGAGCGGATTGGTTGTTGCGACAGAGCAACCTGCTCCAGACGCCTTGCTGCCGCCAATACAACCACACTTCAAGGGCAGGAAGTGTCTGGTCCTCGACCTGGATGAGACCTTGGTCCACAGCTCTTTCAAGGTAAGTTCCTGCTCTGAAGACGTGGCCTAATTCAAGCGCTGACAGGTGACAGATCCTCCACCAAGCCGACTTCACGATTCCCGTAGAAATCGAGGGTAATTATCACAATGTCTACGTGATCAAGCGGCCAGGCGTAGACCAATTTATGAAAAGAGTGGGCGAATTGTATGAGGTTGTCGTGTTCACAGCGTCGGTGTCCAAGGTATGCCCAATCCTCGCCACCGTCTACCTCGTGAGCTCCGCTAACAGGAAACAAAGTATGGCGACCCTCTGCTGGATCAGCTGGACATCCATGGTGTCGTCCACCACAGATTATTCCGGGAGAGCTGCCACAACCACGGCGGCAACTACGTCAAGGACCTCGCCAAGATTGGCCGAGACCTTAAAGACACTATCATCATCGACAACTCCCCGACATCCTACATATTCCACCCACAACATGCCGTCCCTATAAGCAGCTGGTTTTCCGATGCGCACGATAACGAGCTCCTAGACTTGATACCCGTCCTTGAAGACCTGGCCGGCTCGAACGTGCAAGACGTCAGCCTCGTCCTCGACGTGACTCTTTGAGAGAGTTGATAGTTTTCTATGTTCTTCTATTTTCCACCCACACCTGCGCCTGCCACCTGCGACAATCCGATATCCCAACTTCAAACGAGGTACATCGTCGTCACGCAGGGGACAACGCATTATGTTGCGTCAGTGTTTTCGAGTTTGCTCATAGCGGAGGCGTTGGGAAGTGCATCGCCAGTCGCGACTGGTATAGACCTCTACTGTTTAATGCATATAAATAGTAAGGCTCTCGCAGCGATGTCCTGCCAGCCTGGAGCAAGAATTTGGAGAAGGCATTAAGGGCCCGGGTCAGGACAGCGAGTCCAGGTGAACCAAACTTCCCGCGGACGCCCCTTGCTGGGGATGATGCTCGGAGCAGGGTCAGTGATGGGACACGGGGAGGCGGCGGTGGTAGGCGGTGGTTGACCCAGGGCCAAAATTAAAGGCGAGCAGTCTCTGTTCGATAGGGGGAGAGAGCCCCAAACTTCGGGAGGGAAGTGCAGAGGGGCTGAGAGAGGGAGAAAGAGGGAGGAAGGATACCGACCTTTACTATTACCTTTGCCACCGCGCCAAGAAGGGGAGCAAGGAACCTAATGACTTGCGTGTAAAGGAACCAGGCTGGCAGGCATTTGGCATTTTCTGAGGCTTCTATTACCCACATGTTTTTTCCGACAGCAGGAAAACTCAACCTTTCTATTTCATTTGTCTATTCACCATTCCCCAAGCATCACCGCTGTTTGCTTACTTTACATTATACAAGAGAAGACACAGGTGTCCGCAAGCAGACAGACGGGGAATCTTATAGTGCTGTGAACCTTGCCTCTGTTCCACTTTTGCTCGATGGCTTGTATGCGTGTTGCCTCGCCGTTCGTCATGTATGACTTGAGCCTTTCACACCCATATTACCTTAAAACGACCACACCTTGAAAAAGTTACCTCGTATTACACAATAGACCCTGCAGCCTATCAACCTCTAGTCATCCATTTTACAGACCCTTCTATTCCCTTAGACATTATCTTCTATGAGGTTATGAGTCTATTTTACGGGAGATTATCGTCGAGGAGGTCGTGCCAGAGGGACTTGTAGCTCAGGAGGGTTTTCTATAGGAAACCTTCTACCGGAGGTGTCTTACAGGAGGTTGGAAAATATCTGGATACCGTAGTCACGTAGGAGATACCTGAGCAGAGCTCGTGAACAAAGAAGCGATATTGTACAGATGGCAACAATAAGAGGAAAGTTTCGTAATTGGGTGCCAGAATCCGTGAGTGACGATTCGAAGCTTGACATCTCTCCTGCGAGGTGCTGTCTGGTGTAGAGTAGGCGAAGAAACAGCCTGACAGCTAACAGCGAATTACCCTACAATATCGACCCCAGACAAAGCTACGGATGGGCGCGAGAGGCAAGAACACAGCGGGATGGAGGCTTCGGAACAATGAAGCTGTTAAAGATCCACAGGCCGTTGTTCGGGGCTGCCCAGGAGCAGCCGAGGAAAACGGTCGCTAGAATTGATCTAGAACTTGGACCACTTGCAGATCCCCATGTGAAGTCAAAAGAGAGGTCCATCCGAGTATGGGTCCTCCGTTTTCCCAGGGTTCTTCTCTCTGGACTTGAGCAGGGATCGCCCCAGACTGCTAGCCTTGATCGGATGAACTGGATCCGAATTTCCGGCCTGCCGCTCGCTACTGAATCTCGCTGGGCAGCCGCCGCCCGCTGGCCCCTAAGGTACGTACCGGAAGGATGGGCAGATCTGGTTAGCGGGCCCTGCGGTCTCGCAATTGAAGACACCTGTTTGAATGAATTTCTGGGGAGACAGCACCCTGCAGCCATTGAGTCGAGAGCTCCATCCACGCGACACTACCCATCCATCAACAGACAGCAAGCCAGCTGTCAACGCTTCCTCACACTCCTTCCAAGCTCACCAACAGCCCAGACGCTTCACCTTACTCTTCTCAATTCTATTGACATAACTCGTTCTTTACAAATTTAATCGTCCTCAGTCAAAATGGTACGCCCCTCCCCCCCCCCCCCCGAGCCTACGAAGCAGCCCATTGAAGCAGAGCGGATGCGCGAGCGCATCCAATTGCCAACGGCTCGCTGCCCTTCCAACACCATGCCCCCTCATACTCTAGCAGCTCCAAAGCGGATATCATAGAGCTGACCACTGCTCCCTCACGTTTACAGTCTTCCCCTCGCCCCGCGTCCCCGGTGAACTCCCCACCAGCCTCCGGCCAGTCCACTGCCCGCCCCGACTCTCCTCCTCCACCGGGCGGAGCCCGCGCCGTCATCCGCAGGCGCGCTGCTGCCGACCAGAAGGAGAAGATCGCCAATGCCAGGCCCAACAGCACACGCTCGGCTGGGGCCGGTGGTAGCAGCTCGACGATGCTGAGTACGGAATACCCCCCTCTTCCCTCATGTGGTCCAAACCGACACCAGGATCATCTTCTCTTGATGGACCCGCCTTCGTTCAATGATCCACATGCGTCTCCGTCCTGAGATCCTGATGAATAGCCTCGTGATGCGTCTCGGTTGATCGCACCAAGGTCGGGCAGCATGACGCAGTCGAGCTTGATCCCATTCGAGGACTGGCCGGGACGCATGTTGGGCCATTGGACGAATGTTGTCATCATGTGTTTCTCGCTTTTATATGACGAATATCTTGCTAACGCATCTTGTGAATACAGGGCTCTACACTGATGAGTCTCCCGGTCTCAAGGTTGACCCTGTGGTCGTGCTGGTTCTGTCTCTGGTCTTCATCTTCTCCGTCGTTGCTCTTCACAGTAAGTCGTCCACAAGCAAATGAAACGCACTGCTTCAATCCTAACCTCCTCACAGTCATTGCAAAGATCACGCGGAAATTCTCGAGCTAAATGATCGCCGATGGGGCATTTTTGGGCAATGGACAATCAGTCCTCTACAACAACTGCATGAGACGAGAATACATGAAACATTGCTGGCTGCACGAATTCAGCCTCGGTCAGGCAACATCGCTAGATATGAGGAGACACGCCACTTTTATTCTGCAGCAATAACGCGGCCGAACATCCTCCCTAGCACGAGATCTTTATTTTAGGCGTCAGATGGGATGTGGGCACTTGAATTGGAACAGCACTTGGGAATGATACCGAACCACATCGCAGCATCGGCGGGCCTGCAATGGTGATATTGTAGCTCGTCAAGTAGAAGACAGGAGGCTTTTCGAGCTGTGAGGTGCGAATGTCTGCAAATCTCCGTGCTGTGGTTTTTCCACAAACATGTTTAAAGCCCTCATCTATGTGATTTCCAAGTGCACGGCCGAAAGACAAATGCTCCCAAAGTTACACGGGCGTGGGTACCCTAGATAGATCAAGGCTGACCCGGCGGATACGGAACTCGAAAGAGCCGCCGGAGCGTTGCGGCCGGCAGCCTCATCCTTCGCGGTAGCAGGGTGCGGTCCAACGGGTTCGGCTTACACGTAGTCACCTAAGATCCAGCACATACCTAGGTACCTAGGTAGTGATCATCGCAGATGCGTGCTGGGCCCCAAGACAAAGCCCGTCTGTTTTCGAACGCAGCATGGCTAGATCATTCGCATGCTCGAGCAATATTAGAGCAGCGAGTGTTGAGTTCTGTGCAGTCGAGCCATGATCAGCCAGCCAGAGAAGCTGAAAGATCCGGGGGCGTATATCGAAGCTTTGTTAGGCATCTGTGCTCGCACGCAAATAGTCAGTCGTATATATTCTCGGTTTTGCGTATACGCGCTAACACGTCCTGGACGTATGGGACGGGGTCGTATACGGAGCCGGATAATTGGCCAGCATGCTGGGGCCTGGGCCTGATAGAGCGATGCAGCGCCACACCAGACTCGTCATGCCCCTGGCGCTGGCTTTGGGAATAGGGACTCGGCCGTTGGACGTTGAAATGATTAAATGGAAAGACGGGGCCAAGACGGAGCTGAACTGGACCGTTCCATGTCCACCTGCACGAGGCATCCCACCAGGCTTAGACATGCACGACTTCAAGCTGTGGGATAAATACTCTGGGCCTCCTGTCCCTCCCTCCCAGTCTTGGATCTACCTGGGTACCAAGCTTTCCAAGGTTTCCACTAACAGCAACACTTACCGGCGCCTGGCCAAGCTCTGTAGGCCAACCAACTACCCCTCCATAGCAGTCACTCACGGCCGGTGACGTGCCTGGCTGGACTACACTTGGCTACGCATGACGATCAGCTCTTGTCTTCTTGCTGGCAGCGCTTTCCCTTATGGACTGATTTCCAAGTTGGTCCCTCCATCCCCCGATTTCATGCTTGCCAAAATAACCAGGGTTCTTAGCACGAGGTCTTGGCAGGTCTTCATCTACTCCTGTCCCACGCTGACTCGGTGCTTCTTCTTTCCTTCAAGACCTTTGCGCTCTAAGCTGGAACTCGGGCACAGGCACAGGCACGAGCACGAGCACGAGCACGAGCACCATGGTCGAAAAGCACAACCCTGGGAATCTTTCCCGGCAGTCCACGTTGCGGCAGGCTGCTGGCGTCTCGGATGGCTTCAACTACACCCACGACAATGCGAGCAGCCCCTTAGACCTGGGCGCCAGTGACGATGCGCCGCCGGCATATGGCGAGGTCCACGATCAGCTGAATCTCTCGCAAGATGGGTTCAACGCTGGTGCTGCTGTCACAGGTTAGCTGCAGCCTTGCACCTGGCTTCCTCGAAGCCCCCAAGGCACTCTGCTAACCCTCTCGCTCAGATGACGGCCGTGTCAATATCAATATCAGCCAGACCAACCGGAGGCTGTCCCAGCTTCTGGCCCCAGCTTTCAAGGGCCAACTAACCCCTCAGAAGACTCCCTCGGGGCCTCTGCCACCAGCGTACATACCTCCTAGTCTAGGTGGTCTGCCTGGTCAAACGCCCCCTCCTAAGCTGAATCTGGTCATACAGATCGTCGGCTCCCGTGGTGATGTCCAGCCATTTGTTGCGCTAGGTAAGGTGCTGAAAGATACCTACGGACACAGGGTCCGGATTGCGACCCACGCCACCTTCCAGAAGTTCGTCGAGGAGAACGGCCTCGAGTTCTTCTCCATCGGCGGTGATCCCGCCGAGCTCATGGCCTTCATGGTGAAGAATCCTGGCCTCATGCCCGGCATCGACGCCCTCAAGAGCGGTGAGATCACAAAACGGCGCAAGGGTATCGAACAGATTGTCCTTGGGTGCTGGCGGTCCTGTATTGAAGCCGGCAATGGACTGGGCCCGCCTGTAGAGACGGATCTGCCTAATGAGCCTCAGGGGGAGGAATACAGTCTGCCTGGGAACCCCGCCGACAAACCCTTCGTGGCTGATGCCATCATTGCAAATCCGCCGAGTTTTGGCCACATCCACATCGCCGAGAAGATGGGCATACCACTGCACATGATGTTCACGATGCCGTGGTCGCCCACGCGAGCGTTCCCACACCCGCTGGCAAACATCCAGAGCACCGATACTGACGATGTCATGACGAACTTCGTCTCCTACGCCTTGGTGGAGATGATGACATGGCAAGGTCTGGGGGATGTCATTAATCGCTTCCGAACAAAAGTTTTGGACCTCGAGCCACTCTCTCTGATCTGGGCCCGGGCTTACTGTCACGATTGCGAATCCCGACGACATATTGTTGGTCTCCGGCTCTGATCCCGAAACCCAACGACTGGGGGCGCGAGATATCAATCCCGGGCTTCTACTTTCTTGACCTCGCCACGTCTTATACACCCGAGCCCGAATTGGCTGCCTTCCTCGAGAGCGGACCACCCCCGTGTACATCGGCTTCGGTTCCATTGTTGTCGATGACCCTAACAAGCTCACGAGAATGATCTTCGACGCCGTCACCCAGGCAGGGGTCCGAGCCCTCGTCTCCAAGGGCTGGGGCGGCATTGGGGCCGACTCTGTGGGTATCCCTGAGGGGGTCTTCATGCTGGGCAACTGTCCGCATGACTGGCTTTTCAAGAAGGTGTCGTGTGTGGTCCACCACGGCGGTGCCGGAACTTCTGCTGCAGGGATCAAGACCGGTACGCCGACCGTTGTGGTTCCTTTCTTTGGTGACCAGCCATTCTGGGGCGCCATGATCGCAAAGGCCGGCGCCGGCCCTGCCCCAATCCCCTACAAGCAGTTGACTGCTGAGAAGCTTGCCGACGCCATAACGTCAGCTCTGAGACCTGAGACCCAAGCAAGGGCCAAGGAACTTGGTGAGAAGATCAGGCAGGAGAAGGGCACAGACGAGGGAGCAAAGAGTTTCCACGACCAGCTTAATTACGATATTCTACGATGCTCTATTGCTCCTAGTCGCACGGCTGTCTGGCGCATCAGGCGAACCAAAGTCCGACTGAGTGCCCTGGCGGCCGCCGTGCTTGTAAAGGAAGGACTTCTGCGTTATGCAGATCTGAAACTGTAGGTTACATTGTCCTTGCTAATTCTTTCAAGATCACTCACAGGTCTACAGATACCGACCCCATGAGCACGATACAGAAGAGCAGCCATGGGACCCGGTCTCTGCCGTGACAGCAGCCCTTGTCGGGGATATGGGCAGCATCGCCATGGCCATCGGTGACATACCAAGAGACTGGTACAAGACCGTCAAGAAGTCCTCAAGTGGGTCAGTGACCCCGAAGAAAGAAGATGGCTCGGCGACATCGAACGACGCTGCGTCGTCATCTCAGCTCACGCTTCCTTCCGACTCGGCAAGCACCTGGTCCGCCCAGCCGTCCGCGCTCTTGAGTCCTCCATCACAACCAGCGCAATCAGACGCATCCAGCTCCAAAGACCAGTCGATCCTTGGGGGGCCCACGCTTCAAGGCTCGAGCTCACCTACTCCGTCATCTCAGGGAAGCAAGTCGAAGAAGAACCTCGACGTCGAGACCGCACTTGGGATGGGTCTTGACACTGGTAAGAACGTCTCGCGTATCGTGGAGACCGGAATGAAGTCCCCGATGAATTTTTGCATGGGTTTGGCCAAGGGGTTCCGCAACGCGCCTCGGTTGTATAACGATGATACCATCCGCAAACCGGAGAAGGTCACAGGCCTCGGCAGCGGAGTGATGGTTGCATGGAAAGAACTTGGCCTCGGCGTCTACGATGGTGTTTCTGGGCTGGTAACGCAGCCGTACAAGGGAGCGCAGAAGGAGGGCGGGCAGGGATTTATCAAGGGCGTGGGCAAGGGGATAGGTGGATTACTCCTCAAGCCTGCTGCTGGTGAGTGGCTCCAACCTGACCAGGCCGCAAGACAAGACTGGATACTGACTGCATACTGCAGGAATCTGGTCAATACCTGCCTACATGATGAAGGGCGTACACGCTGAAATTAGGTCCAAGTTTCACCGCAGTGTGGACAAATATGTGGTCACGTCGCGGATAATACAGGGACAAGACGATCTCCGCTCTGCAACTGTCCAAGAGATGCAAGACATCGTCATGCGGTTCAATTCCATGAACTCTGAACTGAAGGGCCTTTATGTCCTCAAATACAAGGAGAAGACTGCCAGCGAAATGCCTTCCGGTCTGCCAACGACTGCATCCCAGGACGATGTCAACAGACTTCCGGACTCGCCACCCAAGACGGGGTTCTGGAACACTAGGCACCTGTCTCTGGAGGAGAGACGGAAGCTTCATGAACAAAAAGAGGAGTGGAAGAGGAGGAAGCGCGAGCAAGCGGCGGGTGTAAGCCCCAGCCCGGAGCCCCCGGAGGACCCCGGCATGGAGCAAGCGATCCGCGATTCCGTCCACCAGACGTCCCGCGGTGACCCCAACGAGGACGCCATGATCGAGGCGCAGATCCGCTCAAGTGTCAAGGAGATGCGACGGATCGCGGACGAGCAGAGGCGGCAGGAGCAGCAGAGGCAGCTAGGCGACTGGAAACAAAGACCTTCTGAGCCATCCGCCCCGCCCGCGTGGATGGACGAGAAGAGGGGTGGCGCAGGGGCGGAGGACATCACTGACGAGGAGTTCGAGGCGCTGATTGCGGAGGCGGCGAGGCGGAGTGTCATGGCACAGGGCCAGTATGGCAGCGAGGACGAGGATCTCGAGCGAGCCCTTCAGGAGTCACAGGGGGCCGCGATGGTGGAGAGCGATGCAGACGAGGAGCTGCGTAGGGCGATGGAGGAGTCGGAGCGGGCGCACAAGGAGGACCTCGCACGCAGGACGACCGAGAGGTCCGAGGAGGAGGTGATTATGGAGTACGTCAAGAAGCAGAGCCTGGCGGAGGAGGAGTTTCGGCGTCTGAAGGCTCAGGGCAAGCAGCCCGCGACCAGCCAGGGGGGAGACGAGGAGGACGAGGACCTGAAGAAGGCCATCGAGGAGAGCCTGGCCATTAGTGGCAAGGAGGGCGGCCCATCAACGTGAAAACGGTGCACTGATACACGATTTGGGTATTTTTCTTGGTCTTGCTGTTTGGATTTCATACACAGAGATATCCCATCGCGCAGCAGAACTCGGTCATAGCGTGATGATTTTTCCCTTTGGACAAGAATACACCTGATGTTCTGCATTCTAATAATAGCCACTTACGAGCCCTGGGCATGCAGTCCCTCGAGAACGCCCTTATTTCCGAGGACCCAAGCCGGCGTGACGGACTGGCTGCTGATCCTCCATGGGTTGACACCTTTGGCCTCGAGTTCTGGCAGGCGAATGACCTCGATAGTCGCTTGGCCCTGGACCATCGGGCATCAGCATGGAAATCCGAACGTTAAGGGGGCGACGAGTTGTATTCCGAACAAGGACTCACTCCATTCTGCAGGAGACTGCCCTCCCCACTGGCACCCTCGCGAATCATTGACGCACCACATTGCCCGAGGACCGTACACTTATCCGGAGGCGATGATGATGAGCCCGGCTGGGGCAACTCGATAATCAGATGCCTGTGTCATCGAACATCAGCTCCTATGGATCTCACGGAGTTGCCATTGATGGCTTAGACACAATGCACACCCGTAGAGATGCTGCGACGAGTCGAATCGCTCGACGAGCTCCTTAGCCTTGGCTGCCCATGCAGGGCCGGCTGTGGTGAAGGGCTCACCGCCCAAGATCTTGGAGTAATCAACGCGAAGCTCCGGCGCGTATACTTCATCGCGTAGACCGGCTTCCGAGCGTGTGTCGTAGTACCATGCCTGATGTGAGGTTCCAGCTGTCAGTCCGCTTCTTGCTGAACAAAATTTAAGGTTATATATACCAGTTTTGTCACAGTGTCGTGGATATTAGCTCGATCGAGGAGATAGTCTGTAACGGTGTAGGTTGACGACATCTTGTCACGTTTGCAGAACGAATTGGTGGGAGCGTGGTTGGTAAATGCCCAGGTGCCATTCACTACTGCGTTCAGACTTTGGGCAAGATATCCTCTCTCTTTATGCTCCGCCCATCTCACGCGCAACTTCATTTACCCATGTGACCTACTGAGGAGAACATGGGCTGCTTCTAGTCGCATTTCCATGTCTTGGGTCGATTCGGATGTAAGCCGTGCTCCTCCTCAAGGATGTGAATGCCGCTAAAGGCCGTAAACGCCGGACTCGTGTTGTGGGGAAGTATGACGGCGCCTAGTGACTGATCTTCTTTACCACTGGCATTGCTTTGAAATATCTCGATCCGAATGTACTTTGTTGGGTTTGGGTGCTGGAGTTTGTTGGAGGAACTGTGGTTGTCGTGGTTGGCTTCCCGGGGCTCCTGCCACTTCATCCGTGTGGGAGCTCGCGCAACTTCCTCCCACAACCTCCCACTCAACTTTTTGCAGACCTTCAATCTTTCGCACACCAATTCTCCCCTTCAACTCTCGTTCAATTCGGCTCGAATTCAGCACTTCGTTCTGGATCATCCATCACGATCCGTCACTGGGCTTCAGAAAGTGTATTGGACGACGTCCATTCTCCTTCAATTCTGTTCGAAACTGTCAACTTCATTCTGAATCAACCGTCACGATCCGTCACGATCTTTCACTACCTGCCTAGGTACCTACCTACCTAGGTAGGTAGATATCATGGCTCCGAAGCGGCCTGCCACGGAGGCAGCTGCTTCGGAGGTGGTCAAGAAACCTCGACTGGATTGCACCTGGGCTGGATGCCAGAAGGATTTCGCCACAATTCACACTCTCAACAGACATATCCAGCAAGTACATGAGAAGAAGGGGCGTGTAAAGTGCACCTGGTCTGGCTGCCAGAAAGATTTCGGCTCGAAGGGCGACCTTAATGTTCACATCCGAGGTGTGCATCAGAAGGCACGACATACATGCACCTGGTCCGGGTGCCAGAAAGATTTCGGCACAAAAGGCGACCTCAATAAGCACATCCAAAGTGAGCATCAAAAGGAGCGACACGCCTGTACTTGGCCCGGCTGTCAGAAAGATTACAGCAGAAAGAGCGACCTCAATAAGCACATTCGAAACGCGCATCAAGAGGAGCGACATACCTGCACGTGGCCCGGATGCCAGAATGATTTCAGCACAAAACGAACACTTCAGAGACACGTTGAAACAGTACACCGAACGAAGCCACGGGTAGTTTGCACCTGGCCTGGCTGCCAGAACGACTTCAGCGGACCTGATAACCTTAAAGAACACATCAAACAGGTGCATAAAAAGAAGACACTTACCTGCACTTGGCCTGGCTGCCGGAAAAGGTTCACATATCGTACCAGTCTCAAAAACCATGTCAACTCAGTGCATCGAAAGAAGCGACACGCCTGTACTTGGTCAGGCTGCCAGAAAAAGTATGCCCAGCGCCGTGATTTATACGAACACCTCTGCACCGCTCATGGGGACACCAGTGTGAAAAGACCGAAACCACTCAAGCGTCACACCTGCATGTGGCCTGGCTGCCAGGAAAAATTCCGACGTCCATTTCAGCTCCACATTCACCTCTACCAAGTTCATGGAGACACCAGTCCCGGGACCCAGAAAGGATTGGTTGACCTTCAAGAGAAGCAGCGTGAAGTTGAACAGATTCTGGCAAACAAGCAGGCTCAAGGACTGTGTTTTGCCACCAAATCTTGTCCTCATCCGCCGGTCGAGGGTTCATTCCGCTGCCAGATTCATCAGAAAACCCTCGATCCTGTTGTCAAGGCGCTCGTGGCCAGGAAAAAAAAGCGCACATTGTTACCAAACTCGATCCAAAGTCCTGCCGGATTTGACCTTCTCCGAGAGCGCCCGAAGATTTTCTTGCATGAAAAATACAAGAAATCCCTTAGTGATCTGGCACGCGGATTGGACGACGTCCATGGATCGTCCAGGACATTCGTGATGGATGTCGAGTTCATTCTGGCAAGAGGAGGGTTCTACGTCCCCCTCGACATCACAGTCATGCGGCTCAACGGCGAGGAGATTGTTTCAACACGTGTGGACTGGGATATGACCACCAGGGACCTCCGGAGGCGCTGCCTGAATAAATGGTCTCAGCACAGCGTTTCAAAGATCTACGGAAAATCTGGCAGGACCTAGGGGAGAACGCCAGAAGATATCGTCGACATCCTGCAGAATGCTAGGGTTTTCCTGCCAGATGCGATGATATAGGAATGGTCGACATCAGGTTGCGATCTGTCAGCTTTGCGGACTCTGCGGAACTTTGTTGGTGGCAGATCGGATTTTCCGCTGCCGAAATCTGCCAGGAGTGCATTATTGTTAGCGAAAAAAGTATTGCCAGGAATTTTTTGTTACGAGTTGGGTGCTGTATATGGGCTTGCTTTTCCAGATGTTTACGTGAAACCGCATATGAGTCGGGCGGACACCATCATGTTGAGGGACATTTGCCAGATTATGGTTGCTTTCAATTCTCGCGTTGCTGAGTAGGGATGAAGGGCGGCTATTGTTAGATTACGACAGCTGTGATGTGAGATACATCAAACAGTGACGTGGCCTGTAGATCTTTGTTGTCTGCCTTTCCTACCCAGACACATGTGCAGTTAGTATTGATCATGTTCTGAAGGTAAGGGAAGACTGCTACCTGTCGCCATGGTTGCTCTAGACAGTATTGATGGGGTTGTCGTTGGCTTGAATGCGCTGCGAATGAGGAGAGGGGAGTTAAGTTTTGACAGGAGACGCGACATGGCTCAGCTGGTAGTTTTAGGTTCTAAAGTTCCAATTCAAAAGCTGAGGAACAATTATCAGTCATCGATGTGCTCGTGCATCATTTTGGATTCTTGCGGTAGGCCCGGAGTTATGACGACACGACCCTGCCCCATAGTCTACTGGTGATCGACGTAATCGACGCATCACTTGCAATTCCAGCAACAGATGAGTGCTGAATTGCCAGATAGAGTTATTGTGACCAGTTCACTTGGGTCAATACTACCTAGGTAGTAGTTTAGCGCAGGCAAAATCACTCCTACGGTGGTGAATCGAATGGTATATTCAACTGTGGGGCGTATCCCGGGGCTCAGACTGTGTGCACCCCAACATTACGGGAGCACTATTCAACACATCTGATTGGTACTTATGCGTAATAGCCTCTATGGTAGAAAGAGCGTTGGCTTTGAAAAATTATAGAATGCAGATGGTGCATTTCGTCGGCGAAATGCGAGCTGAATTTCGAGGTACATGATGGCAGTACTCGAGCTCTGACGGTCCATCTCGGTACATGTCATACACTATTGCCGTAACACCGCTACATCTCCAACAAGTTGTTTGATGTCATATCAGAGTCACTTTGGCTTGCCTACCTCTGGTATGTTGTATTATAGGAGATTGTCCTACAGAAGGTGAAGGTGTTATCCTATAAGAGGCCGCCCTATGGGAAGTTAGGAGGCTGTCCTAAAGGATGTTGTCCTGTAGACGGTCCCCCCCGGGGGGGGGGCGCTGGTTGGCTGTGGCCAAGCAGTGAATACCTGAGTGAAGCTCGTTTATTGATTGGGAAACCCAATGGGAACGGAGGATGTTACTAGGTTGTCAGTTTGCATCCCGCTTGTCAAGGGCGGTTATTGAATCACGACAAAGATTTGCACAATGGCTTTCTCCAGCACTGAAAGACGCGGAATAGACGTTAATGGTACCTTTAGTTTTCGATTGTGCACAAGGACTTAAAATTTTTGAGCTTCCGGTCAGAAACACATATAGCCTCCGCTGGAAGAAATCATCCCTGGATGTGGCTTTTCTGAACTAACCGAGCCTCTGAATAAGACCTCAGAACGTTCAAGTTGCTTCAGTTGCTCACTTACCGAGCAAACCAAAGAGAATCACGGACATGGAATTGCACCCGTTTTTCCAGAATCCCTATGTTACCCACAGAAATGAACCGGTCCCTCAGATCGCTTCACTTGGTGGTCCTTTTCCTGTTTTGCATCGAAGCCTCCAGCTCAAACAGCTCTCTTACGAGCCCTTAGCACTTTTGCAAAGGACTAGGGAATTATTCCAGTACGTCATGTTTAATGACGTACTACAGTCTTCTGTGAAAGCCTACTTTGGTTCGCTGTTCTTAAATTTGCAACAAGAACCTTTTATTGACGAAAGTGGACTACGATTGTTCACGCAGCTCTTCGATATATTTTTCTTCGGGGGAAATCTTACCGCGACCGCGGATCCCATAGTCACGCTTGAGTTCCGGCAGGACATCTTCGGCCAATGGCCTACTTATGAGGTAGGGAGAGACGTATTGTGGGGTAGGATGACACCGCAGTACGCAGGTATGGCAGTCAGAGTGAATATCGAACTGGAGGCGGTTCAACTCCAGCTATTGGACATGACGTATATCAGACGACCCTTGGTAAAGATCTTAAAAACCTTGGTGCACGAGATGGTACACGCCTATCTAACTTCGTTTTGCTGCCCATGCGAGATCTGCCGGAATCAGATCGGTGCGAGTGGTCATGGATTTGTATGGAGGGAGCTTGTCAATGCCATCTCCAGGGAGGTCGCCAATTGGGATAGATCCCTCCAAGAATTCTATATAGAAGACCGATCTAATTTGGACTGAAGCGAGAAGCTTGGACAGAGGTAATCGACCAACCAGACTGCTGGCATTGAGGGGGGTAGGGCTACCGTCGCTGATGGATAGGCAAGGCGACAGCTCGAGATACAGCCAAGGTCTAGTCTATAACGCTGACGAGTAAGAGCCGTATCTTATATTATCTCATACATTAGGCTATCATTCTTTGCCCATCATCACGTCATGTAGTGTTCCCTGCCTGTCCTTGTCTGTCACGCCATATCCTTTCCCGTTCTTGGCTTTCCTATGCTGCCAGTTCTAATACAAAACCTGACGAGGTCAGGATATATGCCAAGTCTAATCGTTCTTATATATGCCATCTTTACAAAGCAGCGCAATCTTCTTGAAAAGTCGCCTCCACTCGAGCGGATCGCCCTTGATCTTGACGAACCGCACCTCTAGCAGCTCTGCGCCCGAGCCGTCGGGTATCATGAACATGTCTACCATGATCTCGCCGTGCAGGCTCTGGTTCCGCCCGTCTACCGTCTTCACCTTCAAAGTAGTAATATGATCTCTAGAGTGCAAATTAATCGCCGGAGGCTGTAGCGGGACGTTGAGCTGGTGTAATGCGTCACTTAGCATCTGCACCAGCAGCTGTGCCGGCACATGAGAGTAGAAGCGCGTGAGCGAGTAGGAAGGCACGATGTCTCTGAATCGGCGCGCATGTTGCGTCAGGCTGAGAGGGACTCCAGGTGCCTGGCTGAACTGGCTCATGGTCGGTTCGTCTGCCAACACGTCGAGATTATGGCTTGGTCTGCCGGCAGAGAGATTAACACCGCCGGCTGGCTGAGTCGCTGAGATGGCCCCATTGATGGACCTCATGGCAGGCCTCTCCCAGTCAAATGCCACGTCGTTAATTGGTGTCTCTGGTTGTGACGCAGAGAACTTGGCCGTGAAGTCGGCGGCCGTGGGCTGGCTGTCTAGTTCCATAAAGTCGGCGTTCGCCCTCTGGGATGGGGTAGGCTGCTGCGTGAGATCGATGCGCAGGTTCGCGAGCATCTGGGTAGCCAGCTGTATGGGGTCCAAGACCCTGCCGTCTGAGGTGAGAAGTTCATTGTGTCGAGTGTACCAGGGGTGCTGTCGTATCTGCGCGAAAGTGAATCGCTTGTCGACCTCGATGTTCATCATGCCCCGCAACAGAGACAAGGCTTCGGCTGGTACCCTCTCCCACAACTCATCTGTGCTTCGGCCGTTGGTTCGGATGTACTCGCGCCACTCCCACTTCTTGTCAGTCGGCTCCTCCCAAGGCGTGTTCCCGACCAGAAGCACGAATAATATGACACCGCATGACCATATGTCGACCAAGTCGGCGCGATACTTCATAGACTTGTCGCCCGACGCACAGCGGAGCACCTCGGGGGCAATGTACGGCGGGCTGCCACACATGGTCGAGCTCTCCTTTGTCTTGCCTTTGTACTGGAACAGAGTAGCCATGCCGAAATCCGCAAGCTTCAGGTTGCCAGTGTCGGAGAGGAGGATGTTCTCCGGTTTCAAATCACGATGCGCGATGCCCTTGGAGTGCATGAAGCTGACCCCACTGATGAGCTGCAGGAAGTAGACGTGGGCAATGTCCCCGGACACACCCTTGTCGGCTTCGATCTTGTCGAACAGGTCTCCGCCGTCAGCGAACTCCATGGCAATCCACCTCCAAACGGAGTCTTCACCAGTGGCGAACCACTCGATAACGTTTGGGTGCTGCCCGATATGGGAATGGAGTGAGACCTCCATGGCGATCTGCTTTGCTGAGATGCGGCCATTTTTGATTGCGTAGTCCTTATGAATGAACTTGACGGCGAAGACTGGTGTTGGTGCCTCAAGAGGAACGGCCTTCCTGATCCTGTAGTGGGTCTGTCAGTACGCAGGTAGGGCTGAGATGGGTCTTATCATGTGAGCATGACTTGGGGACGAGGAAGGGGCAGCTCACGATGCATATGCCCCTCTGCCAATGGTCTTGGACACAACCCTGAAGGGGAGGTCGGATGGCAGAGGGCTGAGCTGGGAGTGCTGCATCTCGAGCTCTGTGAGAGAGAGGGAGAGAGACAGAGCTGCGGAGAGGTAACTCGGAATCACAGTTCAAGCCGTGCCTTGCCCTGTGTGTAAGTGGCCAGCCGGCTCGGTCACGACAGGGGTGGCGAGTCCGGTCTGTTGGGCGGCAACCGAGTTGTGAAAATGAATCTGAGATGAGGCTGCGAACCAGCGATCTCTGACATGGAATCACGCTCAATGCCGTTCATGCAATGAGATGGTGTGGTGTGCCAGTCCCCCATGTGATGCAACAACAAAGGTCGCGTGCCGTTCGCGTAGAGTGAGTCGCGTTCGGGGCGCGGATGAGGCTCTCCCAGGCGACAGGCTCCAGTCGGGCGGTAAAATGGGTCTCTGCATGTTGTTGTCCGAGACCCTGCATCGGTGGGCTGCAGACCCGGTGGATTGGCTGAGCAACGCGGTTTCCAGGCGGGTGGGGCCCCAGGCCATGGGCTGCACCAAAACAGGCAGGGGGGAGGGGGTAGAGGGCCTGCCACTGGCCCTGCTAAAACTCTGGCGGTTGCTGGAGAGCTTAGGTGGGGTCCGCGAAGCACCTTGGTGTAAACAATGCAAGGAGCCTGTCAGCCCGCAAGCAGACCAAAGGACGATCCCCGATCCATGATTTGACAATTGGCCCAGCCGGTCCTGAACAACCTCTCCTAGCCAGCACCTGCCTCATTTCCCACCTTCGACCTCACCCTTACTCATCCTTCATACCACTGGAATTATCGCAGCATCGCGCTCGTGCTTTAGGGAATCCGTTTTTTGATCAGAGGCTTGGCTATCCTTCAGTAGCCATCTCCCTTACTTTTTGATCTTGTCACGCAGATTCCACGCAACACACGACACGGCCTCTCGCAGCACTGTTCTCGCAACCTATCCTTGAACCTGTGTGCAATATCTCGGCCTGCTATACCTCACCTGCCCCATATTTGACTTAATCATTATACTTGCAAACATGGAGGTCCCTCAGACTGCAGGCGTCGTGCTTGGTGGTGCTAGAAAAGCAGATTCTCAGAGTGTCACCAAGAGGTATGCGTCCAGGAGGGATGAAGCCTCAACCGCGGCACAGCCTTCTTTCTCAACACCCAAGAACATGTGGGCATAAGAGCATACAGCTGACACCGTGCCCATCCCAGACTGCAAACAGAGCTGATGCAGCTCATGACGTCCCCCTCGGACGGAGTCTCCGCGTTCCCCAATCCCGACGGCGACCTGACCAAGTGGCGCGCGACCATCAAAGGAGTCGACGACACCCCCTACGCCGGTCTGGAATTCAAGCTGTCTTTCAACTTTCCCGCCGATTACCCCTACAAGGCCCCCGAGGTGCTTTTCCGCACCCCCATCTACCACCCTAACGTCGACTTTTCGGGCCGGATCTGCTTGGATATCCTCAAAACTAAGTGGTCTGCGGCATACAACATCCGAACCGTCCTGCTGAGTCTGCAGAGTCTGCTCGGGGAGCCCAACAAGTGAGTCATATTTTCTAACTGGATTGTGACGGGGAGACAGCCCGGGCAACCTGACCTGGCTGGCCCGGGGTGGATCGATTGCGCGATGGGTTGGAGAACTTTTGGCTGACTCTGTATCTCTTAGCGAATCGCCTTTGAACGCTGAGGCCGCGGAGCTGTGGGACAAGGACCCCGAGGAGTTCAAGCGCAAGGTGACGGCACGTCACCGCGACATTGACGACGACTGAGTTAGTGTATGCATTTTCATTTGGGAGCATGGAGTCAACGTGTAGAATACTGGCATTGGTCAATGGGTTGGAGGATTCGGCGATACCGCATTTACAGGGTCGGAACAGTTTATACTTGAGGCCGCATATCTCGTTGGCTTCTGCCATCAGGCGTAGAGGCCACTTCTTCCGCAGAATACATGCATTGGCCTGATTGTACTCCTTGACGTGTGCCCTTGAAGCGTGGGTATCTTAGATACACGGCGTGTCCATTCCCTTGTCCCCACGGTGTCACAACGGTCGGTCACGCTCGATGCCTCGGCAATCCTGGTCAACGCTGGGGGGGCGTCGTTTGTTGTCTTTCGCATTTCTCATTTTTTGCTTCCTCGGTAGTATGAAGCTAAAAAGCCGTAGAAAACTCCGGAAAGCCAGATGCCAACCATGACCAGACAAGGAACCCAAGTTTTCACGGACCGACCCTCAAAAACACCCGGGACAAGCCCCCCTTCGTCGTCTTGTTTGCAAGCGCGAGCTGTCCCTCCAGAGCCCCTCCTGTCAACATTCAACATGACGCTCGCTTAAGCCTCCTCCTCCTCGACGGTGGTCGTGACCAGGCCCTTGGGGTTCTTGACGTTGACGGCCTGGACGTAGCTGTAAAGCTTCTCCTTGGCGCCCTCCTCATCGTTTCTTCGTCGGGAGATGCGGACGCGGATTCTGTATGGCACGCCCTTGACACCCTGCTCCCACACCTTCTTGTTCAGCTGGGGGTCGAGACGGACATCGGAGGTGCCCTGTGAGGTGGGGGTCTAGTCAGTGATGTGCTCTCCATGTCACATGCGGACTGTGCGGTCGTTCCAAGTTCGTCGATGTATTGCTCAATTTCGTCGGTCGCGGCGTACGAAGCCCTCGTTTCGGAAGATGGAAGGGGGGATCAGCATACCATAGCCTGGTGCGCAAAGGCCTTGATCTCCTTGATGGCGCGGGGGGCCCTCTTCTTGAAGGTGACACCGTGCAGCTGTTCCAGAACCGCCCCGTCAGCATCCAGTTCCAGCAGCAATAGATGGCTCCTCAATTGAAACCGTGTTTCGCTGGTCGGGGGTTGGCGAAACGTACCCTCTTGTGCATGTGGATGGTGTACTCGCGGGCGACCACGTCCTGGATGGCGGACCGGCCAGACTTCTGCTTGGACGACATTTCTGCACACGGGAACCTGGTCAATATTGTTGCAGTAGGATTTGAAAAAATTCGGCAATATGAGCAGTAGCCGAACTCACTGAGGGATGTACGGTGTCGTGAGTCGTCGGTGGAAGTTGGGTCGTTGTCGTCTTCGAGGTTGTCGGCTGCACTCTTCTGGAATACGGAGTCTGTCAGAGATGCAAAAGTTGTGGGCGGCGGAAAAATCTGGCCCTGCTCAGGATGGTGGTCGTCTGTGATTGGCTGGAAACGCTGACATAATCATGGCGCCGCTGACATAAGCGGATTGTGGCTGTGGTGGCTGGGGAGCCTCCCAGAGGGGAGCGTTGTCCCAGGGGGAAACGTTGCCGGGAAGGGGATTGCGACGTTGTCTGCTTCACGGCAACAATTGCTGCTCTGTTCCGATGTGGTCTGGTCTCTACGAAGTATGCTATGTCGCTTGTGGGATATCAGTCTGCGCACCAAAAACCACAGTGTCTCTAGCAGACTTGTTGTCAGCGTCGGATTTGACTCGTCTTCTCATCTAAGCACACCAGATGCTCCGTCCGGTGTTTACACCCTCTAGCAGCTCGACAGGAATGCACGAACGCACGGGTACACCAGCCAACACAGCGCTCAATGCCGACTAGGTAAATACGGAGTGGGCTGTAGCAGGTACTCCGTCGCACCCGACTCATCCCATATCCCGCGCCGGGCACAACCCGCGCGTTGCGTGTTATTTCTGAATCATCCCAACGACCCTCTCACTGTCGTGCAAACGCCAGAAGCAGTCGACTCTTTGTCTGGATACTGAAAGCACGCGTCCACAAGTGGTTGTTCCCAAGGCGCATCGGCTGCCATCGATTCGAAGGAATACGGCAAGCGACTTGGCACGGTAAATTAGGTGAACCCACTCCCGTGGAGCAAATCTCAACTGGGCATCACGGAGGGCCTGGCCCGTGCACGCATCTGCGACCTCTTTGCCTCTGGGAATCCCAAGTCCCCATCAACCCTCCCCCATCACCCCGTCAAAAAACAGCCCGACCGAGCATACAGAGGCTGCACAACACCATCAGTGACCTCATTGGTCTAATCACAATCTCTCCGGTGTGCGCAGAGCACACCCTGCCGCTCGCTTCGCCCTCAACACCAAGCCCGCCCTCCCTCTTGACCGTCGTAACCGTCCCTCGCCGGTTTCGTCCCGACCGGCCCCCTTCGAGAAACCGCTCATCTCACATTCTCGAACCCCCCCCCCACACTCAATCGAGTTCCTCATATTTTCGAATCGAAAGCACAGTCGCTGGTCCCACGGGCCTCGTGTGTGCCGTCTTCAATCTCGTAGAACTGAAGCCATCGCGACTCGAAACAGCACCCTGACGACGAGGCGACGATAAGTAATCCACCATGGCGAACGCACACTCACCTTCACCGGTGCCCGATTTGAATCGGAACCGGCTGCCGACCCTATTCGAAGTTCTGAGCAGGCGGACATTGCCGCCAGTCGACCTGTTCTCATTCTACATCTTTATGAGAGATCAGCAAAGATCAGTGGACTACCTGGACTTTTGGTACGGAAGCCCCCAAATCCAGCACAGGACGCAAGGGAGCGGCTGCCCCGCCAACTTGTCTCAACTGCTAACGAGTCCATCCGGTCAATAGGCTCGATGTCGCTCAGCACATGACACTATGCCGGCACTACGTGCGTGAGATGCGGAGGTCCGTCCTGATAGGCACCCCCGAACCTGAACACGCCTCGAAGCGCTCCTCTCAAATCCTGGAGAGCATGGGCGACATGAACTACGCGGCGCCGGGCCCTTCGATGTACGCCACCGACAAGGATCGGGATCAGGACGCGCAGATGTCGGCCTACCTGCGCGAGGACAGGGCGTCGCCCACTGCCGCCGGCTTCCACGACTCCCCGCACAGCAGCGGCGAGCGCGCCAGGCCCAGCCCCGGTACGGGCAGCACGCCGCGCGACTTGATGACCGACTCCAACAGCCCCTTCCACGAGGTCGCGAGGCAGGACATCCGGGCGTCGGCCGAGAAGATCCTCTACACGTTCCTCCTGCCCGGCGCGGAGCGGGAGATTGTCCTGCCGTCCCAGATCACCGAGGAGGTAACGAGGTCCATCGAGGAGGAAGGTAGAGATGACCCGGAGGTGTTCGACCTGGCCAAGGATTATGTGTTCCAGGCCATGGAGCGAGACGCCTTTCCTGGCTTCCTGCGCATGAAGGCATTGGGTAACCTGATCCCGCCGACCCTGATCATGAGGCTCATCATCGGCCTGGTCTCGATGTTTGGTGGATTCTGGGCTGCATTTGTCTTGATCTTTCTCGACGCTTCAAGGCTGACGAGATTATGGGTACGTTGGCACCCGTTCCGCTTCGAACCAACCCCATTGCTAACGCTCAAGCTCCAGCTCATCCTGCCCTTCACGCTAGGCGTCTACTTCCTCGCGTCATATCAGTACTCCCTCGACCCCGTGCTGGCTCTGATCGGCCTGAGCGAGTACACGCCTTTCAACTTCTCCCGGGTGCGTGAGCCGTACGTCCGCAAGCTGCTCGCAAAGCGAGCCCTGATGGTATTGGCCGTGACGGCAACCGTGGATGCAGCACTACTGGTGCTGTTCATCCTCGTGCCAGGCAAACGGCTCTGAGCAGCCAACATAATCAATTTAAATTTTGGGGCTCCTGCGAAATAGGAAGACACCGGTCTATTTTCCTAGTGCATTTAATCTGACGACGCTCATGACTTTTTTTTTGCTTCATGCTTTCTGACACCTCGTTTGCCTTCGCTTCATTTTGTCTCTGTTTTCACAAGTCATTCTTCTGGTCTTGTTTTCAGGATACGATACCAATTTGCAGGCGACGGTTTCTTCACTTTCTTGGACGAGACGGGACGGGGCAGCCTGGATCGCAACAATTACAACATTAAAATGGGGGTATGGCGTTGAAATGGCTCGAAGATTCTGTAACATTTTGATTCTTTTTTTGGCATCTTCACCGGACGGCGGGACGCGGAAGGGAAAACCATTGCTCTGTAACAACACTGTATGATTCCACTGAGAAAGGCTGAGATCTGTTTCTATTGAGGACTGTACAATGTACTCTTGCCCAATCTTTGCCGATGCACAAGAATACAAAGACAGTTACCTGAGTCTCAATGCCGGTGGTCCTCCTTGAGTCGAGTACCACTTGTACTGCGTGGACCGCATCGCGAGTTCCTAGGTTCTAATTGAAGCCCAAGAACGCGACTTGATGCAAATATGTACAATCCTTCAGAACACTCTAGCCGCGGACAAGGCTGTCCGTCTATCATTTGGTTGCACCGGGGCATTCGAGCCCACAACCGTCCATTCCTCAATATGCGGTCGGCGCCTGCTCATAGCTTCCGCCGACTCGTCCTCTTCTGGTTCTGACCGGTGGCGTCAGCACTGTCGTCGAGATCCATGGCCTCGTCATCATCATCCTCCACACCCTCCGTCAGCTTCTCCATGCCGCGCTTGCTCCCGCTGCCAGCACCAGCTGCTGCCCCATGGTGCGTAGCCCCCCCTGCCCCCGCCCCAGCTCCGGCCGCAGCTGGCTGTCCCCCGGCGCCGCCAGCTGCAGATCGCAGACCGGTGCGGCCCGCCGCGCCCCCGCCAAGTCTCCGTCCCGCGCCGCGGGCTCCGTTCGCGGGGGCGCTGGAGGCTGCCGGGTCCGAAGGGTCACTGCTCTCCGCCTTGACGACGGCCTGGAAGGTCCTGTCCCACTCCCTCTTGTCGTTGGCCTTGCGCGCGGCCTCCCTCTTGATGTCGGCGATGTTGGCCTCGATCTCGGCGAGGGTGGCGTCGCAGCGCTGGCTCCAGTTCTGCAGGGTGGCGACGATGCTGGGCACCGTCCCGGGCTGGACGTCCCGCAGCGGCGCGACCGAGGACACCTGGACGACGGAGCGGAGGGGGTTCAGCTTGGCGTTGAGAAGGCCGGCGTAGACGGCGGAGATGACGAGGTCCTCGACGTCGCGGGGCGAGGCCAGGCCGAGGTGCTGCTGCAGGGCGTGGTAGGTGAGGTTCTCCCTGTTGCGGCTGAGGGTGAGGAGGGACAGCTGGCGGAGCTTGAGCGTCTGGCGGTGGTCCAGGTCCGGGAGGTTCGGGGTCGAGAGGTACGTGGAGTAGAGGCCGTTGCTGAAGATCTGGAGCTGGGTGAGGTACGGCCGGTATTCGGGGGAGTTTGCGAGGGCCTGGATGGAGGGGCTGGCAAGGAGGTCGGTAAAGATGTAGGTGCCTTGGGCAGATGTGGCGTGTGTGATGAGGTCTGCGGCTGCCTTTGGCGAGTTGGCTGACTTGGTGAGGGCCAGGAAGGGCTGCGAGGTGGTCAGCGAGTGAAGGGATGCCCAGGATCAGGCATGGGAACCTGCCTCGAGAGCATTGAGAGCTTTGGTCTGCTCCATGATGGCGAACACGAGGCGCAGACTGTGGCCAGAGGTATGAGAAGAAGCTACACGGCCGAGCAAGCTGGTTGTTTGTTCGTCAAGGTGCGTTGCTCGGTCAAATCAAGCTTCATTGATCGACGTCAATCAGGGACGGGGATAAGGTAGCTGTGTGGGGCAGGCACCCAGGCGGGCAGGCAGGCAGGCTGGCTGGCTGGCACCTCGGGCGGGCAGGTTTAGCCTGGGCTCACGTGGGTGGAATCCAAATCCGGGGGCGATCAAGAATTCCACGAGCTCTGGAGACCGAGGGGACCAGGGTCATGTGTCAATTGTGTGACGGTCTAAGGAGTGTTTGAGTGTTTGGGCGAGCTGGGTGTATCAAGATCAGCTCAAAACGCTCTTGAGACCTGAGGCTCTGGGGGCAGGGGTCTTGATTGACGGCCGGGCCCTCCCCGACCTGCGAGGTATGTACGTGACCCTCTGTGGGACCACCTCCCACTGGATCATCTGCAGAGTGGAAAGCTGTACTGTCCACACGATGGTAGGATACCTGGGTATCTCACGTTGAAAACAATATATGATGCCATTGCAGGGAAACCCACAGCGTTTATCCTAACGAGTACTCTGCTTGTACATAGTTTATCTCGGTTCCTTTCTCACTGCACAGGGGTATTTTGGGCACTGCATTCACTCAAGATAATAGCTCCCGTTTGGGCCACGTCCGGGACGGCAGACACGGGTGCGAGTTCTCTGCAACCACCACGACGGTGAGCAAGCACCTGGGCAATCTCTAGAAGGTCGAGTGTGGTTACATGATTTGCAGCCATTGGAAGGTGTCAGCCGCCATTGTGCAATACCGTATCGATATGAGCTGTGCCATAGTCTGATGCAGCGGATATTGGATATTGGATGTTGGATATTGGCAACTGTTCCTATTGCGGTGGGCTCGGAGGCTCGGCAGTGCGGTTGCAGAGATAAGAGATGTGTGTGAGGGAAAAGTGACCCGGGGCCTGGCCCTGGCCCGATGGCGAACACAGGCCTTGGCTGTAAAACAAACGACCACCACACTTCGAAACAAGAGCCGCCGCCTGTCTGCCTCTCGCTGTCTTTGACCCCCCCTGTCCTTTATTCCCTTGTCCTTCCCTTGTCCTTCCAGGAAGGGGCCATCAGCGCACTGGCCCCCGGTTACGCTACATACGGCTCAGCGCCTACGTACCGCAGGCCAGGTAGGCTGGTGGGTGGGCAGGCCTCAGACACGACCAGACAGAACGTGCTCATGCGCAACCGTCGGCGTCGAGCTGGGTGGCCCGGACTGACTAGTGCCCTGGGGCCCCCGGTCAGCCCGCCCTCCTTGTCCACATCACAAATCAGGGGGGCCACCCACTGCTGATGAACCCAGCCCTGCGTGCGGGTTCCAGGACGCTATTCCTTAGCCAAAAGGCCCTCTCCGACGCCTCTTTCTCGCTTCTCTTATTTTCTGATCCGCATCAGGGGGGCCTGGATACTTCTAAACCTTAGCTCTCTTCCAGAAACGACACACCTGCGACACCTCAACCCGCCCAGGGAAACGGGAAA
Organism: Diaporthe ampelina; assembly: GCA_023522825.1. Lineage (NCBI taxonomy): Eukaryota > Fungi > Ascomycota > Sordariomycetes > Diaporthales > Diaporthaceae > Diaporthe > Diaporthe ampelina. Next base: position 263,390 of record JAMFTM010000026.1, on the reverse strand, counting down.
ACAGGGTCCTCTGGTCACTTTAGACTCAAATCCCACTCCCGACCGAGTCAACCCTCCCGCCTTTTTCCCTTCCGTCCTACTCTCTCCTGCATCTTTTTTCTACCTCGTTAGCTGTTAAACCTTCTCGTGCCCTGCTTTGTGTCACTTCTTGACCGCGCCCGCTGCGCAGTGGTCTTAGCATTTCCTCCGCCCGTGCCACCCTCCAGCATCCTTGAACCCCGACCGGCTCCATCCTCCACGCTGCCATCTCTTCCGGCGCACGCGGCTTCCCAAGCCCCCGTCCTTCCAACCCGGCGCCCACGCCTCACCCCGCTACCCTACCTGTACATAAGCTGATATCAGCCCCGGAAGCTGGTCTTCTGGTTTCCTCAAGAGTCCATAATCCATATCTCCCTCTTACACAGATACCCATTAGCCTGCATTGCCTATCTTTTCCCCAAATGTGTTGCGACTCGGCCTAGCATCGCCACGCCCTACCACCCGAGCACAATCGACCCGTCGACACGCTCTGCCCACAACCGACTGCCAGCGACATGGCTCCCTCACATATCAGCATTCCCTCTGGGGACTTATTATTAAGTGCCCCGCCCACCGCACAATGGGCCACCACCACTTTGAAAGTTGGCGGCATGACGTGAGTGTCCCTCCCTCCGCCGCCGCCGTGGGAAGCCGGTCGGCAATACTGACTGGCCATAGTTGCGGCGCATGTACCTCGGCCGTGGAGAGCGGACTCAAGGACGTCGACGGGGTCGGCAATGTGTCCGTCAGCCTGATAATGGAGAGGGCTGTCGTCATGCACGACCCTGCGAGGATAACCGCCGACAAGATCGCCGAGATAATCGAAGACCGAGGCTTCGACGCCGAGGTCCTCGCCACAGACATACAAACACCCAAGGCAACCGTGGACGACGCATTCAAAGACGCCATGGACGACGGCGGCGCAAGATACGTTGGGACGGTCGTGGCGATCGAAGGCATGACATGCGGCGCCTGCACCTCCGCTGTCGAAGGAGCATTTAAGGACGTTGCCGGCCTCAAGTCTTTCAGCATTTCCCTGCTATCCGAGAGGGCCGTTATAGACCACGATCCCGTCGTCTTGCCAGCCGACAAGATCGCAGAGATGATCGAGGATCGAGGCTTCGGCGCAACTATCGTCGAGTCGACGCCGTTGGAGCGTGAGGAAAAGTCGAGCTCTGCCGCCTCAGCAAGGAATTCGTCATCGATAGTAACGACTGTCGGCATTGAGGGCATGACTTGTGGCGCTTGTACCTCTGCAGTCGAGTCTGGTTTCAAGGGAGTCGAAGGGATGATCAAGTTCAACATCAGCCTTTTGGCCGAGAGAGCAGTGCTTACACACAACCCTTCGATACTATCATCGGAAAAGATCGTCGAGATTATCGAGGACAGAGGGTTTGACGCCAAGATCATTTCTACCCAAGCCGAGGCAGTTGATGCTGCTCAAACCACGTCCACGGCGCAATTCAAAGTCTTCGGTGTGCAAGATGCTACAGCTGCCACTGCCCTGGAGGAGACTCTGCGGGCTATGCCCGGCGTCAGCTCGGCCAAGTTGAGCCTTTCAACCTCGCGCATGACTGTAAACCACCAACCACGCACGACAGGTCTGCGGGCGATCGTTGAGGCGGTCGAGCAAGCGGGGTACAACGCACTGGTTGCAGACAACGATGACAATAATGCCCAACTAGAGTCTCTGGCCAAGACGAGAGAGATCAACGAATGGAGACGGGCCTTCAAGACGTCTCTGTCCTTCGCCATCCCAGTTTTCGTCATCGGCATGATCTTGCCCATGGCTTTACCCTTCCTGGATTTCGGGTCATGGCAGCTCCTGCCTGGCCTCTTCCTTGGCGATATCTTGTGTCTGGTCCTCACGATTCCCGTTCAGTTCGGCATCGGAAAGCGATTCTATATTTCCGCATACAAGTCGATCAAGCATGGCTCACCGACAATGGACGTTCTGGTCGTCCTGGGTACTTCCTGTGCCTTCTTCTTCAGCTGCGTTGCTATGCTGGTGTCCTTCTTCTTCCCGCCTCATTCAAGACCGAGCACGATCTTCGATACTAGCACTATGCTGATCACTTTCATCACGCTCGGTCGATTCCTGGAAAACCGTGCCAAGGGACAGACGTCCAAAGCACTGTCGAGATTGATGTCACTAGCCCCATCTATGGCAACCATCTACGCTGATCCCATCGCTGCCGAGAAGGCTGCTGAGAACTGGGACAATGTGGCCGGAAATGGCGAGCCAAAGACCCCGATGGCAGACGGCAACGCTGCCGAGGAGAAGATCATCCCGACCGAGCTCATCCAGGTTGGAGACATAGTAATTCTCCGACCGGGAGACAAGATCCCTGCTGATGGTGTCTTGGTACGAGGTGAGACATATGTGGACGAGAGCATGGTCACTGGCGAAGCCATGCCTGTGCAGAAGCGTAAGGGATCCAACCTAATCGGCGGTACCGTCAACGGCCACGGGCGATGCGATCTCAGAGTCATCCGCGCCGGTAGGGACACCCAGCTCAGCCAGATCGTGAAGCTCGTCCAGGACGCACAGACAACAAGAGCCCCAATTCAGAGGCTGGCAGACACCCTAGCTGGATACTTTGTCCCGACTATACTCGTCCTTGGCTTCATGACTTTCGTCGTTTGGATGGTTCTCAGCCATGTCCTCACCCATCCACCCAAGATATTCGAGGAGGAAGCCAGCGGTGGCAAGATATTTGTGTGCGTCAAGCTGTGCATCTCGGTCATCGTCTTCGCTTGCCCGTGCGCACTCGGACTCGCCACCCCGACTGCTGTTATGGTCGGCACGGGAGTTGGTGCTGAGAACGGTATCCTGGTCAAGGGCGGAGCGGCCTTGGAGACCACCACTAAAGTTACTCAGGTTGTTCTTGACAAGACTGGCACTATCACATATGGCAAGATGACCGTGGCCAGCATGAAGGTTGTCCCCCTCTGGCAAGATAACGAATGGCGCCGTCGACTGTGGTGGACAATTGTTGGCCTCGCGGAGATGGGCAGTGAGCATCCTGTTGGCAAGGCCGTGCTCGGTGCTGCCAAGACCGAGATTGGTATCGGCCCCGAGGACACCATTGAGGGCAGCGTTGGCGACTTTACTGCTGCCGTCGGTCGTGGCATTTCGGCCAGCGTGGAGCCGGCCACGAGCGCCGAGCGTACCCGTTACACTGTGCTTGTTGGCAATGTCAAGTTTCTACGCGAGAACAGTGTCGATGTACCCCCAGAGGCCATCGAAGCATCCGAACGCATCAACAAGGATGCTTCGTCTGGGAAGTCTGGTGATTCTGCTGGGACGACCAACATCTTCATTGCCATTGACGGCAAATACTCTGGCCACCTGTGCCTTTCCGACACAATCAAGGAAGGCGCGGCCGCTGCCATTTCGGTTCTGCAGCATCGCATGGGTGTCAAGGTCGCCATGGTCACTGGCGACCAGCCCAGCACTGCGCATGCAGTCGCTGCTGCGGTCGGCATTGCGGAGGAAAATGTCCATGCTGGCGTGAGCCCAGACCAGAAGCAGGCTATTATCCGCCAGCTCCGTGAGCAGGGCGAATGCGTGGCCATGGTGGGAGACGGCATCAACGACTCTCCCGCCCTCGCAACCGCCGACGTGGGCATCGCCATGAGTTCTGGCACAGACGTCGCCATGGAGGCGGCAGACGTGGTTCTCATGCGGCCTGACGAGCTGATGGACATCCCCGCTGCGCTTCACCTGGCCAAGTCGATCTTCAACCGCATCAAGGGCAACCTGGCCTGGGCTTGCATGTACAACCTCATCGGACTCCCCTTTGCCATGGGCATCTTCCTGCCCTTCGGCTTCCACCTGCACCCCATGGCTGCCGGTGCGGCCATGGCCTTGAGTTCCGTGTCGGTCGTGGCATCGTCGCTGTTGCTCAAGTTCTGGTGCCGGCCGCGCTGGATGGACGAGGCCGCGGGCAAGGCTGCCATGAGCAGGAGGGCGAAGCGGCCTGGCAAGATGGACTTCGTCAAGAGCTTCGCTTCGGACGTCCTCGATCGCGCAAAGGGTGTCGTCGGTCGGCGGAGAAAGGACGAGGAAGGATATGTGCCCCTGGCGAATCTGGCAGATGCCGAGGACAGAGTATAATTGTTGTTACTGTATGACCGAGAGAGGGGTAGCAAAAAGCGCCACCTTTACGAATGCCGTTTCTTTCTCCATTTTGGGAACGAACCTATATTGATGTGGCGTAACTGGCATAGCGTATACTTGAATGTACTACTCGATATCAAGCTTGTTTGGTTCTATCTAGCGTGACGACAGTTCCTCTTCGGTCAAGACTTGTCCAAAATGAGCTTCGTACTAGGTACTATTGTATTTGCGATCACAACAACGTATTGGAGTGGCTTGCACACCGATTTCTTCTCATTGAAGAGGGGGCCCGGGCTCTAGACACTTGACCGATAATGTACACACATTCGGACACGCATCATGTCGGCTGTTCAGTCGCTCAAAACTAGTGATCTGGCTCCATGGATGTCGCTTCTATAAGCCCGCAACGAATTGCTCAGTAGGAAGTATGACTCTAAATCACGTGGATGTGACTAGCAACGGGCACGTACGCCTTCCGCCCCCTCCCCCCCTTTATTTGGGATACTCTCTGCTGGTCAAATCTTTCGTCTAATTCAGAAGTGCTCCTCGAACTCGTGAGCCTCTTTTCAGCCCTCGCTCAGTACCTCCCGCGTCACAGCTAGCCACGATATTACATCATCTGCGCCCAGTAGTTCAGGATGCCGGGATTATTCAGGAAGGCTTGTATATGGAGATGACAATTGTTGGGCGGTTCGTGAACCACGCCGCATCACCAGACCCACGTTGAAGCGGAAGTCAACACCACAGGGCGCTGGTCTGGGCTGGGGTTTTTGCGTAGGACCTTCCCGGTGTAGATCATGTCTCGTGATGCGCAGTCATGCTAGAAATGGAATGTCAGATATTTGTAGGATATGCTCTCTCCCAGGCGGCCACAACATACATAAAGATAATGGATCATCACTAGCTGTCCAGCCTCCTATGTGATCACCTCTCATCGGACAGTCTCTCATGGCTCTAACTGCTATTGAGCCATCTCCCATACAACAACGTCCCACGGGGTAGCCTCCCGTGGGGTAGACTCCTGTGGAGCAGACTCCCGTGGCATGACCGGGTTGAAGGTAAGCAAACCACATGTCATGCTTCTACACTGAGTTTATGAACTTTTCGACGACTTAGTTTCACTTACTTACGCTGAGGTCACGTTGAGCCTACGTGCTGCCGTCTGATATGTTTATGCCTGCAGCGCTGACAAAGAACACGCAAACAATCAGTAAGCGAAGGTGAAGAAAAACGATTTGCCTGGGCATTATTCTTTCCTAGAGTGTCGGGTCGGTGGGACGGGAAATAAGTACGTAGCAAATTTTCAGCCCCGACCGAAACCAACAGGTTTCCAAAAAGGCTACCCGGACCGGGCAAACTATCGCACAGGGAAACCGCAGCGCATGGCATTTCTCGAAGCACCGTTCTGAAAAGATCGCTCCATTGAAAGCGCGAGACCTTGCTGGTTTCCTGGGGCCCCCATTCACTCCTCCAGGCAAAGGGACAACCAGCCCGGAACACTGCGCACGAACCCTTCCGGCTAAATCACCACCGGTCATCCCGATTGAGCACACGTCGACCGGCTCTTTCCCCACTGATAAGAATGGCATTTCCAAAGAGCGCGAGAGAGGTGTATCGGGGTATTAGTTTTGGCTAAAAGCTCAGATGTGGAGAAAAGGACAGGCTTGCTTTGTGCATTGCGGTGAACTGGGAAAGGAGGAAACGAAAATACACAAAAAGGAGCTTTTCTAGTGGTATCATTTTGATATTCGAAAAAACGTCGGAAACATGGGGGAATAAAGACAAGGGGAATGTCTCGAAGAATTCGAGGGCAGAGTTTGGGAATGTGTAGGTTTGAAGGGAGCCAAGCCCGCATTGGCGGCGACATTGGCGAAGAAATGTAGGGTGATATATCTGCAGACCGATGTGGTAGGTGAGCTGTTCAGGCAGATAATGTTGTCTTGGTATGCCAGTCTTCTCAGAGGCTTCCCGTCCAGCCATGTGTGTCGGCCTTGTCGTGATCAGTCGCGGGTTCCTAACGCGGGACTGGAGGTCGCGAGCCGGGGCCCTGGACACCTTCCATATTGCCGGTCAGCTCGGCGACGCGCGCCTTGATCCGGGCGACACGCGACTCGATAGCTTTTCGAATCTGTTAGTTGCCTGCTTGCGGTTTTGGGGCGGTCATTCACTTACTCTCCTCACCACTGGTGTCTGATTCTGGCTCTGTCTTGGGAACAGCTGGGCGGTTCTGGTCGTCGCTCCGGCGCTGATTTTGTTGCGCAGCACGCTCAGCGGCATTCTTGCGTATCTGTGCCCAGCGCTCGATGGCGGGCGCAGGACCCTCTTGTTGAGGCTCGAACTTGGGCTTAGGTTTGGCCTGGGGCTGAGGTGATGGCTCTGGGGGTGCCGGTGACCTGTGACGCTGAATTGGTGGAGGGGCCGCATCATCTTCTTCGTCTTGCTCATCGGACGGGACAAATGCCGGCTGGTCTTGCAGAGGTCCTTGATCGAAGCGCGCGAATTCATCCCGGGCTTCCTCCGCGTCTGCTGTGTCGACGCGGGACACATCATCGTGGATCGACGGCTCGTAGGCTGGCTCGTGGTTCACCGGCGAGACCGGTTCGTCGCGAGCTTGGGGAGGCGGGGTAGGCTGGGTTGCCTGCGTGGCTGGCGTCTCAGCAGGTTGCGTCCTTGGAGTCTCCTGCTTGGGCGTCTCGGGCTGTTCATGCGCGGTGGGCTCTGGCGTGTATCTGCCCTGCTCCTGGGCGAGGAACTGGTTCAGATCCACTGCCGCATTCTCTGGTAGCTGTGAGACCCTCTTGTTGCGTCCAAACAGCTTGCGGAACCCGCCCTTCTTCTCGCCCTTGTGCAACTTCTTGTGCGCCTTTGGGCTAGACGCCTCGGCAGGCTCGGGTGAAATCATGTCTTCCCGGGCCAGGTCCACACTGTTAGGCTCCTCCTTGGGGATGGGAGGCAACGGAGAGTCGCGGCCGTTGTCTTTCAAAGGCGGAGCAGGGCTCAAAGCCCCCTGTCGCTGATCCTGAGACTGAACCGAAGGTGAAGGTGGCGGGAGAAGTGAAGAGGGGTACGAAGGCTCTTCTGCTATCGCGCCATACCCGTTTGACCCTAAATGTCCATTTGTCTGCATCGTGCTCTGCCCAATCCCGCGTCCAGCACTCGTGTTCGCCAAATAAGCGTCTCGGATAGAGTCCTTGTCATATTTGTTTGCCCACTTCATGGCCGGCGAGGCCTCTTTCATGATCATCGGCTGCAGCGTCATGACACTCTGAGTCTTCTCCGCCATGAGCTCGGCGTCAGTTCGGCCGCGGCGAATGCCTTGGCCCAGCCCGGCTTCCCTTCTCTCTCGCTCCTGCTTTGCCTGGAGTTGTTGCGCTGCGGCTTGGATCTTCGCCTGCTGGTCTGGGCCGAGGCTCGACTTGCTGATTGCACCCGTTGTTGAGCTAGGCTTTAGATGACCATCGCCCTTCTCGAGGACGTTCTTGCCGGCGGTAGACTTCCGCCGGGAGACACCATTCTTATCCTTGTCCTTGTCCTTGTTGCGCCTTGTCCAGCTGAAGAAACTCTTCTTCTCGGCAACGTAGGCGCCCTCCTGGGGTTCGGGAGCGGCGCCCTTGATGACTTCCTCGAATACCAGCCAGCGCCCACTTCGAATGACCGTCTCGATGACCGCACAGCGTCCAAAGGCCGACTTTCTCTCGGGTGTCTCTTCGGGTGCTAAGCTGATCATCCATACCCACCAGAACGCATCATCAAGGTCGACCCTGTTGATGCTGGCGAGCTCACCAGCTTCCACCTCACGTCCGGATTCTAGTCTTGGCCTGTGCGACTGGGCAGAGCGTTGGCGCACATTCGTATCGATTGGTGGGAGCACTTTGTCTGGCGGTAGGAGGACGTTGTTGGGACCGTGGGTGCCGTCGTCAACGAAGCCAGATGACAGGAAATCAGCCCAGGATGGTGTGGTGGGTCTACCCCCGAAACCAGGACCAGAAGCCGGAGTGTTTCTCAAACCTTGTCGCTGAGGGCCTGGACTTGTCGGTGCGCTCTCAAAATCGTCCTCCTCATCAAGCGTGCTCGTGAAGCCTATGTCCTCAAACCTCGACCAAGAGGCGTCGCGCAGGCTCGTGGAGTGCTTTGAGCTGGATACGGATTGGGTCTGGTTGGCGGCTGCAACGGCTCGCAAGACCCGGCGACATTCTTCCGTCAGGGCAGCCACAGGATCCTCGTACTCGGAGAATTGCTGCAAAGACGACTCTCGGTACTGGAAATGATTTCCGCGTCGCAGGAGAGCGAAGGGGGTGGGTGAGACGGTTTCCACGATCATCACAACTTTATAGGTGGATGACTGCATCAACACTGGTCTCTTCGGCGGGTACTCGGTCTCCTGCAGAAGCTTTGAAAGTGACATAGGTAGCATGGAAATTGCACCTGGGGTCTGCTGTTGCGGGGCAAGCGTCCTGAGGTAGGCGAAGAAGAGGTGACTCGTGGCGTCGGCGGCCCTGTTGACGGTCAGTCCGTGGTGCAGAGTATCAGCAGGATGATATACGATCTTACTTCAGCCACTCCTTATATCCACCGTCAAAACCGTTGCCGGTGTCTTTGTGGTCAAAGGCCCACCAGGCTGCCATTCGGGACAATTTACGGCCACCAAAACCGTTCATCTTGCCATGCGCAGCGACTGCGGCGAGCAAGTCGAAGAAGTTGAAGATGATGCTCGAGCGGGCACCATTCTCGACGCTCAATGGGATGAATGTCTTGAACGAGTCCCGAGCCATATTCGAGTCTGCACGAGTTCCAGTCAGTCCTGTTCCCGTCGGCCCCTGGAGCTGCACTGCGCTGCATACCTTGTTCGCCCACTTTGAACAGCTCGTAGGCATCCCAGCCGACCACGCCGCCTTGTAAACGACTCCAGCACCATTTGATGGCTCCTGCGATCACCTGTCGCAATTGTCAGAACCACACCAGCCAGGCTCGGACAGACAACGTACCATTGGCTCAGCCATGCGCAGCTCCTGCGCCAAGGTCTCGCCGCGAAGTGCATAGTTGTCGAAGAAATGGCGTATAAACGTCCGGACTGCGCTGGGATCTGAGGTCGGCCGGAAGGGCAGCAACAGGAAAGGCTGGTCGAGAGCTGCACAGTGAAGGAGGTCAGTTTCATTGCACCGGAGATAGTTGGACATGAGTTTGGAGCAAGCACCGGCGCGGCCCAGAAGGAAGAGGGCCTGAGCTGCAGAGCGCATGCAGGACGGTTCGGCTGTCCTGGCACCAAGTTGACTGCATACCTCTTGACTTTATCTCCTCTGTGCACCGTTTGACTAGCTCATGAACCTCCTCCGGCTCGACCGAGGTACGGGCCCATGCATCCGTCCATCTTGGCTTTGCAGGTTGCTGGTCGGCCTCGTCATTTGCGCCCTTCTTCTTGGACTTGCCGTCCTTGCCCTTTCGACGAGTAAACATGCCCATCGTGCCTCAGGAAAAGGGAGTCTTTCTGTTAGGCTCGTGGCAATGAGACATTCGACGAGTTGGCTGCGAGGGAGTGGGGAGGGGGGAAACGTGAAAGGGGACGATCTCTCGATAGGCTGGCGGGACGCGTCTCGGTCGATCGAGGCTAGGTGTGATCGGTAGCAGTACTCGGGAAAATTAAAGTGGACGGATCGTCGACCTGGCCAATTCGACTGAAAGTTGCAGTAGTTGAAGTAATCTCGTTTGGGTTTGGTGCTGGATTACGGATCGCAAGGCGACACAGGGCGTGGAGTCGAGTAATGGGTGCGGCTGGCCACGACTTAGCGACCGTGAAGGGGAGGCTATCGCGGCGTGGTGTGTGGGGGTATCGGAAAAGTAAAGATTGGGATGGACGTGGCGGACGTCAGGGAATGCCACGAGCAAAGGATAAAAAAAAGAAGAAGAGGCCAATGCGGGCGCAAGAGCAGCCTGCAGGGGAAAACGACAACGAATGGAATGAACAGAAGGAACTGAACTGAGAGATGTGAGAGTGTGAGAGGAAGGGAAAAAAGATTGGGTCGAATTGGGACAAGTAGACTTCAGGGGTACGGGATCGGATCTGTTCGCGCTCATGGATGGACGGACAGGTTGCGGTTGAAATTAATTGGACGGGCCCTGTCCCTCTCATCTGTCAGTCAGTCAATCAGTCATGTCAGGTCAAGTCAAGTCGAGACAGGTCAAGTAAAGACAGTTGCTTGCTATCACAGCCACTGCCACCACCCTCTCTTGGGCCCCCGCGAGCTCGACAACCTGATACAGACAAAAGGCCGCCGAGTCGCGCAGATGCCGTCTTCTGCTGTGCGTACCCGACGGCAGTCTGCCCTGATTGGGGAAAGGAGGGGTGCACTCACAGGAACCACCGTCCGGCAAAGCAGGTACAATCGCTGGCAAGTGACAAAGTGGTGGTGGTGGTGGTGGTGGTGCAAGTATGGCCCTTCGAAATTACAGGGCGGCCGGCGTGTGTGAGGGGTGTGCGCTGCAGAGCTCGGCAGACGGGCTGGCTCCAAGACCACCCGTTCTTCTCTCGCTTGCCGGTCGGGTTGGGCAGTGTCCTAAATGAGGTAGGTGCTCGTTGACAGTTGTCCAGATGCAGGCTCTGTCTGGATGGAGTCTTGTCTGGGTGGTGATGTGCGCCTGGCTGTGCTGCTGTGCTGCTGTGGAGGGACTCAGACTTAGGCATCTCTACTTGGGCACACAGAGAGAGAGAGGCAGGGCCGCCGGATGCAACATCTCAATCTCAAACGTGGAGGATTGAGCCCGTCATTGCCCTGCAAAATGGCTGGCCCAGCCCCGCCCGCAGTGCCGTGGCCCTGCTCCTCGCCTTTCATGGTGTTTATGCGCGCTGGCCCGAGAGTCAGGACTGCCCGCATCAATAACGCAGAAGCTATGATGCCCTCCGACACAGGTTCACGCACCCATGGCTCGTGCTACAAGGATCCGTAGCCCACGGGTCGACTTACCAGGTTACTGGTTACCTCCCTGCCCTCTGCTGTGGCACACACTCAGACAGTCAGGCAGTCAGACAGTCAGACAATAATCGTCTAATAACTACGGGCACATGCATGATCGGCACGAACAACGACAGGGCCGGTTCGTTCCTCTGCTCGTTTCAAACTTTCCAAACCTTCAGTGTCGTCCGTACTGGCAGACTGGGCGCATGTACTACCCGCGACACGGAACATTTGCCCGATGGTGTGCAGCTAAACCTACTGTGTACAGTCCAGTACCGAGTACACATAGTATCTAGATACCTAGGTACCTAGATACCTACTAGGTAGGTAGGTAGTGAGTGCATGGGCCATCCTTTGTGCTCTCTAATTTTAATCTGCTGAAGGGCACTGACAGACGCCCGTTTCTTCAACACGCCTGTCTGTCTGTCTTCTGTCATCCAGCTATGAGCCCAAGCCCAGGCTCGCCCGCCCATCAGCTCAGAAGAGACCCAAAGCTCCTCCTTAGTCCCACAATGGCGTCCCGGAATGTTACTTGGTCTTTCCCCGTTTGGGCCTCGGCTCATCTCTCATCACATCACCCCTGTTGCCACCTGCAGCCTCTTGACGTTTATTAACGCCAGCACATCCAACCCACCACGGCACTGCCAACCAGAGGCCCGAAAACACCAGGTATATCACTACCGTGGACAGAACTTAGAACCCAATTGGCCTCTCGCTCGGCCACCATGGTGGGAAATGCGCTGGCAGCGCCTAATAATCTGCGCAATAAGAGCCACTGGTTTGCAGCCGCCCGGGCCCCCATTGTCTAGTCTCTCCTTTCCCTCTCTACTCTGCCCTCGCTCTCTTATCCCACATAGCAGCAACGTTACGGCGATGCACCCTCAGACAGTACATCACCATTCGTGGGAGAGAGAGGGAAGAGGAGGGGGACCCTTTTACTTACCTCACTATTTATCTTAAGAGCTTATTAAAATACTAAGTTAAGTAACTAGGTAATATATACCAATTTTAATAGTTATAAGGATACTATTTATCTATTTATTATATTTATAAACTAACTAATTCATATATTTATATAATAAAATTTAATAAGAGGTTATTTTATAAGAAATTATCTTATAAGAAGTTACCTTATATTATAATAGCTTACCTATCCCTACTAACACACCCACATAGGCTAAAAGACCTATAATAAACAACTAATTATCTATTATTTAAGATACCTATAGCTATATCATCACATATATAAGGTTATTTTATAAGAAACTTTCTTATAATAAATTACTAAGTATCTTATAAGAAGTTATCTTATAAGAAGTTATTTTATAAGAGGTTATCTTATAAAAGGTTATCTTATAAGAGGTTATCTTATAAGAGGTTATCTTATAAGAGGTTATCTTATAAGAAGCTATCCTACTATCTTATAGAAGGTTATTTTATAGGAGGTTATTTTATAAGAGATTATCTTATAAGAAGTTATCTTATAGGAGGCTATCCTACTATCCTATAGGAGGTTGTCTTATAGGAAGTTATCCTATAGGAGGCTGACAGGCTGTCCTACTATCTTATAGGAGGTTATCTCATGGGAGGTTATCCTACAGGAGGCTGTTTGGCTGTCCTGCTGTCCTATAGGAGGTTATCTTATAGGAGATATCCTGTAGGAGGCTATCCTACTGTCCTATAGGAGGTTGTCTTATGGGAGGTTGTCCTGTAGGAGGCTGTCCGGCTGTCCTGCTGTCCTATAGGAGGTTGTCTCATAGGAGGTTGTCCTGTAGGAGGCTGTCCTGTGCCAGGCCACTCGAGAAGCCCCCGCATTTGTCCTTGTCATCGTTAGATTGTTCGAAGTAATTACTGCCCAACAGTCTATCAGCCTGCCTTTTCTCTCTGCGAGTACGGGCTCTCTCTGTTCGCCTCATATTTGCGGCCCTGTTGTGCAACAAGCTCCAGTGGAGTTACTTTCTACCCCCCAGAGAGACAGGATATGAGTTCACAGTTGCTGCGAGGTTGAATAAGCCTGCTGAAAGGAAGGCCCCATCTTAACTTTTGGGCCGCAGTAACTTCAGATCCATAGCAGGCTGTCTTCCATACTGCATGCGTGCCGTCTGCTAAAGAGGAGCGCCACTAATGCCACGATTTAAGCTCATCTCGCGTGTGCTGTGGCTTACGCCTTGCAGGTCAGCATCGTCAAGATGCAGACAGTCCTGCCCACCCAGCTGCATGTTGCCCGCCTTGAATCTGCTTCCGGTGGACACTCGCCTTGGGGGCCAGGGCACCACTGGGTTGGTGCAGTCCTTGTCTAGCCTGGTGGCTAATCAATCTAATCTGCCTGCGTATCTGCTTAAGTATCTATCCATATCTGTCAGCCGCCATGGACAAACTGTGCAGCAGCCGCATGCATGATGAGACTGTCTCTCACCAATGTTTCTGATCATCTCTGCTGCATGTCATCATGCCTTGCCCCGATGTCAAAAAAGAATTGTCAACCAACACCAATCCTCGCTGTCACACTTCTTAGTTGGGCGGCCCAGCGCGCATCCGATTCGCAAGTAATTTGGCATTGCGAACACGCGCCACAACGCCCGGGTACGAGGAGCAAAACGCAAAACTTAAAGCATTAACGAGCACGGTACCATCTGACCCGCACCAATGGCCCGGTACCGCAGCAGAGATGCACACTATTGCTAGGGACAGCTCGACGGACCGCAGCCTTAGTCTCGCATGGTCGAGCGAGCCTCCTCGGGTCTAGTCCCGGCGCCCGGGGCTGCCCCCCCCCTTCAAAGATTAGCGAGGCGTTGTACACGATCCGAGGCTAAGAAAAATAAATTATCGGCCCGTTGCCACAAGCTGCCGCAAAGCCTCATGGCAAGCAATGTGCTTTGCAGCCCGTCAACGAACGTCGATCTGCCTGGAGAATCCCACCTACTCCTTTCGTGGGCCAGGCGAGGTGGCTCCCTCCCCTCCCGCTCTGACCGGGCGCTGAGTAGGTGGTATTAATCTGAAACCACGACTTCATGCTTGACCGGCCTAGCGAAGCTGCCAGATGTCGGATGAACGAGGCACCCATGCCCTGCCCGTGCCCCATTTCCGGGACTGGCCGAACCAGATTTTCTCCATCGTTGCGCCTCGCTTTTGAAGATTTCTACGTAGTATACCAAATTTGTCTCAGTGGGGCCGGCTGTGCCACTTTGGGCTAGTATATTCTCCCTTGTTAGGTCTTGATTCTAGGTCGATGTACTGTAGTATGTTCCCGGCATCTAGTCTGCCCTGCCATGCCTTGCTCTATGCCAGTCGATCATCCGGTGTTCTCAAGCTCTGAGAACCCGTAGCTCTTCACCCTGCTGAAAAAGAAGGGCTTGATATCCTTGAGCGTGAACTCGTCCCACTCCTCCGCGCTCTTGTTGTAGCTGTAAAACCCACGCCAAGCGAGCTTGTTGTTGCTCCCGGTCTTGCCCGCCGTGCGGAGCGCCAGCTCCATCCTGTACAGGTAGTTGCCCCCGCCGTCGGACTCGATGAATAAATTGCCCTCCGTGTCTGCCAGGCTCACGTCTTTGTCTTCGTCAACGAAGTCTGCCGCCGAGCTTAGCCTCCACCGCGCCCTCAGGGCGTGCTGCATTGTGCTGCTCGGCAGGTGGGCCATTGCGCCCTTCTTGTGCAGTGCGAGAGCCTCCTTGGTCACGTGGTGCACCACATTTGATGGCTCCTCGACCGTGCATAGCGTGATGGCCGTGCCGTCTCTGAAAAGCCGCAGGTACCGATAGTACGTGACTATGTGGACGGGGGAATTCCATGCTAGAGAATTGGTCTGCTGTCCCGCCCTGATGTAGTTGATGGTCGAAATGTAGCACCCGTTAAAGCGTATCCGTGGCCGTCGTCGGAACATGCGCTGCCACGTGCGGTAGGTCGTGTTGAGTAGCGAGATTGTAGTCGCCTGGGCCTCTTCCTCGCGGCGACGGCCCGCCTCCGCTGGATCGTCTAGGAGGGTGTGATCTTGGGCAAGGGGCTGCCAGCTCACACTCGTCCGAAATTCATAATGCATCCCCGTGAAGCCGAACTTGGGGCCAAGGCATATCCGCCTCCATATACTGTCCTCCGTGGCGACCAGCCAGGCGAATCGCTTGCACACCCGTGAGAGCCGTACGTAGTCACCAACATCTTCCACCGCGAGTTCTTGCAAGATGTGGACGAGAATCTCTTCCGGAAGTTCGGCGATAGGACAGGGCGGCTGCGGCATGCCTTTGATATACGGCTGAGCGGGCTCGATGGACAGCCCGGCAAAACTTGCGACGAGTTCCTCTGCTGTTAAAGGCTTACTCTCGGCAGAGGACTGGCCACCCTTAGCCGACCTATTCTCCGTGGGAGACTGCGGCGCATCTCGGACCACAGGAAGATCTGATTTACTTGTCTGGGCTTGTTTCGCCCAAGCTGCGGCATGGTGCTTGTTCTTGTATTTCTGGTCGACCTTGTGGTCCATCTTGGGCAAGCCATCAGCAGAGAGACAAGTCAACGTCAGAATATCACGGTACGTACCCTGAAAGCCTTTCGATACAATCGGAGGCTGTCACCCAGCGACCCCTGGCCTTCCTTCTCGACAGCATGCTCGTAGTGGTCGAGAGCGGTTACTGGGTCCGCACTGTTTCGCTCAGCTTGTCGCGCCGCGGGCTGTGGCTCTATGTCACCAAAGACCCTGGCCTGTACATAGTCATCGTCGGTTTCGAGGACCTTTGGCTTGCTGGCGCTGAGGTGAGCTGGGCGAGGCGGGATAGATGCGGCGAGTTGCGAGGTGTTCGCAGTGCTTGTGCTCGATGAGGCATGATGTTGTGACCCGGATGAAACTTGGTTCCTCGCCCGAACTTCGGCACGCCACTTCTCACGGAACGATTCAAGCTCTGGGTTGGCCTCCTGGGAGTCCATCGCTGGCCGGCTCTACGCAGGTCTGGGTTGACCTGCTTATAAATACATCAAGCTGGCTTTTTAAGTTTTGGCCTGTGGTTGCGATTCGCCTTGGGGTGATCTTCGGGGTTATAGGGATTCTGATAAACAAGCCTACTCGAGCTCTACAAATACACGTGGAGGTGGTGGTTTTGGTCAAGGTATAGGCAGACGCATGGGTAATAAGCGGCAGGGAGTCACCGGGCAGGTAAGTATCAATCGATGAGGTCGTTCCGACGGGCGTCATGACGCCTTATCTTATCTCTAACGGACCCCAAATGGACGCCACTTGTTGGCCTGCCGCCCCCAGGCCGAGGCATGCGGGACCTGCAAGCTGCAGGGATCAAAGAGCTTGTTGAGGCATCTTGCTGAAAGTATCACTTTGCAAGCTAATCCCACAGTTCATGACGATGGTGCCATGGTAGTGACGGGGGTTGTGCAACAAGGATTCTGCACAAGATCTCATGGCCCGGGATCTGCAGGAAGATACTCTATAAAATAAAAGGGTTATCTGGGAGCAGGTTACTCCACAGGAAGTTAGGAAGTTGTGGTATAGGCAGGTGCGCCATGAGCATGTATTTGGGGTCCCTGCGAATAGTGGTGCTTCCTTTGTAGTGTAGGTATTTGCCATGCATCTCGGGATCTGTTGTGCCCCAGCGGCGGTAAGTAACGGCATAAGTGGCGCTTTGCCGTGGAGATCTCGTGCATTTGAGTCAAACCCAGGCTGACGGGGGGCTGTTCGGTGGACCAAACGTGCTATACCGGAGCAGAGACAGGCAGCCGATTGTATTGTGAAATGCGATCCAGGCTCTGCAGGCTGGACAATATCTATCATAAATCATCCAGAGGCACCGATATCGCCGAAAGCTTGCGAGGCCCATGTGCGTCCGGCCCCACCCAATCAGCTGCCATTGGCCACTGACATCATCGAAATGCCATTGGGACCCTTGTAAACCGAGAGGGAATCGCCGGAAGCTATCCTGACTCTACTGGAGGACGGGCATTTGAGGAAAAAAGTACATCGCAGAACCCGACCCAACACCCCTCCAAAGTCTTCGATCGCAACTATCGACTGCTACTTTCCACGCATTCCACCAGTGCAGCGTGACACACATTTCTTTTTGGGCCTTTGAAGGCTCTTGCCTCTTCCAGATTCACGCATCGTGCGTGACTGGACCGACATAACCGAGCCGGCCGTCCTCATCGTTCCGCGCGCGTGCGTTGCGGTGCCGCCAACATGGCCACCGTCCTGCAGAGCAGCCCGCCCGGGCAGAACCACGACCGGTTCGACCACACAAACGATCTAGGCCTACGCAACGTGCTGCCCGCCGCGCAAGATGGCGTGGACGGCGGCAGCGGCACGATCCCCGACATCACGCCCTTTCAGAAGATGTTGTCCGCCACCACGGGGAGCCTCTTGACAGGCCTGACAAGTACGAGCTGAGTCTTGCATCACCTGGCCGCGGCGGACACAAGGCTAATTGCAGGCAGTGACACCCCTCGACGTCGTCCGAGTGCGCTGGCAATCCCAGAGCCTGAGCCAACAGCAGCACGCCCCGAAACTAACAGCCGAGCCTCACCACTTCGCCCTCAAGTCCGCCGAGATGTTCAGGCCTCCGAACCTCGGCGTTACCTCGTGCTGCAGGGAGGTCTTCTTCATGAACAACAATGCCGAAGTCTGTGTCGTCGGCCCCCACGTCGACGGGCCAGCGAGGGTAGACTGCGCCGTGCAGGAGACCCAAAAGAAGACGTTCACATCTACGCTCGATGGCATGCGCAAGATCGCCAGGAACGAGGGTTTCTTCACATTATGGAGAGGCCTGTCGCCCACGTTACTCATGGCCATCCCCGCCAACATGATTTACTTCCCGGGATACGAATGGTTAAGATACGACAAGAAAAGCCCTGTTGCCAGTTTGAATCCCAACTACGCGCCTCTCGTGGCTGGTATCCTCGCACGCGTCGTCGCCGCCACGGCCATCGGACCGATCGAGCTATTTCGGACGAGGCTCCAGGCCTCTCACGGAGAGACAGCCACCGGCCACGTCAAAGACACGCTCAACAGCATGCGGGCACAGCTGAAGACGCATGGTTATCGCTCATTATGGAGGGGCCTCAGCCTTACACTATGGAGGGACGTGCCATTCTCCGGGATGTATTGGTGGGGCTACGAGACGATCCGGGGGAAGCTCACAGACGCCAGGGAGCGCAGCAAGGGGAGGACCACGGTTGGCGGTACCAGGGCGCGACGGCTATCGCAGAGCAACGAGAACCACCGCGAAACCTTTGTGGATAGCTTCCTTGCGGGATCCATGTCAGGAGCGCTAGCTTGCATCGCGACCATGCCTTTCGACGTCGGCAAGACGCGCACCCAGGTGTACCACGAGAGCGGGAGAAGCGTGGCTGGCGAAGCTGTGAGGGCAGGCGCCGCGCCCGAGGAGCAGACAATGGTCCGCCTGCTGCAGCATATCGTACGGACAGAGGGGCCATCCGGCCTGTTCAGAGGATGGCTGCCGCGCGTTGCGAAAGTGGCGCCCGCGTGTGCAATTATGATTAGCAGCTTTGAGATGGGCAAGAAGGTCTTCCGGGACGTGAATGAGCGGTCGTCAGAATCGCACACGGAGCTCGATGTTGAGTAAGCAGCGGTCCGACTCGAACATCTCCACTTGATGATTATGGCATTGTAAGGCGTTGAAAAGGGGGTTTGATCTTTACAAGGCGTTTAGCAGCTGGGGTAAGGAGTCATTCCGTTCCCGGATACCTCAGATACCGAGGGCATATTGCCCTATTGGGAGCGGACACCACACGATCTGTCTGTACAACAGAGTATTAAATACCCAAAAAGCTGTATAATGAATACTGTCACCGACCTTGCAAGGTCGGCATCAGGACGAGGGACCTATTAATAGTACTGCCGCGCTGGGCACGCAAGTGTGACGAGCAGATGCGATGACGACGCCCACGATCCACGCGGTAGCAGGAAGAAACTTCAATAAAGCAATTTCCCCAGATGTCCGAGGCCTCTTTGGGAGCAAGAAAGCCGCGAGCTTGTTATTCGTTAGCCTTGCCAGCCTGCGTCGTAACGGGATCTGTTGCAGGCTTGCAGTTGAGCCCGTTGGACTCCTTGGGCTAATCACCCTGAATCCAGGTGGGGTTCTGCAGGGGGGCCTGACAGCTGCCGCTCCCTGCGTGACATTAGAGGCTCCCCACAGCTGGGCATCGAACATCAGACGTGCAGGACGCCTGTAACCCTCTGGGCCGGCCCACTGACGGGCTCAGCCTCTGGGCTTGGCCCGGGACAGGACTTCGCAGGTGATCTCATCCACCAAGCTCCGGGTATCATCTTCATTTCTCTGCGTCTGCGGCGGGAAGGCCTGGGCTGTGATCTCAGCTCAGTCACCAGTTCAACCTCCATCCCGGTTGGCTCATGCTCCCGGCACCTGTTCCTTGATTGGGCTTCCTACCTTGTCGCCATCCCGTCCTTGCATTCTGGCCCATGTGCCTGCTGATGAATCGCTCTGTCAGTTGACTTTTTGTTCCGTACTCTATGCGAAAGGAGGGTCTCGGCGCCGACAACCTTGATATCTGTACACCCCTCCCCCTCCAAGGATTCATCCTTTAATCTTCACCTGAAGCATTCAGCAGGAGGGATTCTGTCCTTTTGGTTTTCACGACATTACGAACCCGCGACTACAAGAGGCCAACATCAAACGGCCCACGCGTGCAAACTTGATCTGAACCTGACACGCTGGCACGGCACCCTAAGCTGCAGCTCCCGAGGTAGCCGGTCTTCTCCCTGCTGCAATACCGAAGAAGACGAAGACATCAGCGCTGGCTTGTTGCGTGGGATCAGATCGTCGAGGCTTCGGACAGCCTGGGCACTATGGCGTCCTCCGCAGGGCAGCCATGGACGGGAGGTCTCACAGGTGCAGGCAAGTTCCCGGATCTTCAGTGACACCGCCTGGGCACACAAGCTTCCATCTGCTAACACACCGCACAGCCAAACTTGAGGCGGTTAAGAACTTAATGGAAAAGCTCTCAGCCGACCTCGAGAAGCAGGACCTTACGACCGAGCGTGAGTTGTCGTACGCATTCTGTCTTCACAAAAAATACGGCCCCTGACAGTGTCTAGAACGAGATGCCGCCCTGGAGCAAGTCAAAGTTCACGGCAGAGACCCAAGGAACGCAGATCCCATATTCACCAAAGAGGGTATAACAACGCTCACACGGCATGCATTTGACACGTCTACCACTACGACCTCACACAACGCCCTGAGATGTTTGGCCAACGCCATGCTGATCAAGCCTGAGGCACGGCAAGTCTTCGTCGACCTAGGTTGTGAGACCAAAGCATGCGCACAGCTCAAGCGGGACACCTGGGATGATGAGTTTCTCTGCTCGAGGGTGATCTTTCTCACCACCTATGGCACCAACGTCGACCTGGCCAAGTTGATCGATGAGCATGGGCTCGCGACTACTATTATTGCAAAGCTGGCGAACCATGCAAAACTGGCTTCTAGTCCTGGAAAGGCACAGGCAGACCCGATGCAGGATATGGCACTTGGGGACACGCTGAAGTTGATGTTCAACGTTTCGCATTTTTGTAAAGCCAGGGTTGAGTCCTTTACGCCGGCTGTGCCTCACATCCTTACGTTACTTACGAAACGAGACATTGCACCCTCACGACCTCTCGATGGCCCTTTCAGCGCTCTTGTGAATGCTCTGGTCAATTTGAAACTGGAAAGCAGCGAAGCCCAGGCAGCATTATACCCACAAGGCGACCAGCGAGTTTTGGCTGTGGAAAGACTAACACATCTGCTCGACCTCTCGATGCGAGCATACAAAGACGCTGATCTCGAGCAGATCGTCACACCCCTGGTTAGCGTTTTGCGCAGCATACACGAGAGTGCACCAGAAGACGTGCAGATGATCATCCGAAACAGAGTACTCCCGGCTAAAGACGACCGAGAAACAGTCCTCGGGCGTGGAGAGTCGCTGCCTGCGAGGTTACTGCGCAATTCGACCAACCCGCTGGCACCACAGTTCCGAGACGCCATCTCGCATTTCATGTTCGAGCTGTCCGACAAGGACGCCTCCAAGTTTGTCGAAAATGTGGGCTATGGCTTTGCGTCCGGCTTCTTGTTCCAGAACAACATCCCTGTGCCGCAGAATGCAGTTGGGGCAGACGGCGCGGGGCCTAGTGGGAGACCAGTGAACCCCGTCACGGGGCAATTCCTTGATCAGGAAAGTGGCCCCGATCTCCCAGAGATGACCGAGGAGGAGAAGGAGAGGGAGGCCGAAAGGCTGTTCGTGCTGTTCGAGAGGTAAGCTGACAAGTCCTGTGGCTAGAGTTGTTTTTGTTTGGTGACGCTAATCCTTGGACAGGCTCAAGAAGACTGGCATCGTAGATGTGCAGAATCCGGTGGAGCAGGCTTTTCGAGAGGGTCGGTTTCAGGATATCAAGGATGACGAGAGGGTTGAAGAACTGGACTAAGCCGTTCGGTCGCCGCAACAAGGAGGACACTGCCTTGATACGGGGCCGTAGAGGGCCAGGCTGAGACACGTTGCGGCTGCTGAGAGACTTGCGTCAACGACAGATGTGGCTTTGGTAAAGCGACGTGGATGAAGTCTCGACGTCTTGCTTTCGGGTGAGGTCATGATACCATGTAGCAGTTGTAGAGAAGTAGCCTGATAGACCGGCATAGAGCACTTCAGATGCATTATTACCATGGCACCACCATACCTTCCAAAAAAAAAAAGCTGTATGGTGCTATAATAGAGCCCCCCATGGCTTGCTGACCTGTTGTCCGTTGTCTTATGGGAGGCTGTCCTGTAGGAGGTTAGGAGGTTATCCTAGCAGGCTATTTATCATGCTGGATGTTGTCCTATAAGAATGTGTCGAACAACTGAGGACTGCCCAGGAGGTTCACTGCATTGATGCTGTGGCCGCGTGATAGACACACAACGGATCCAAAGCCCAGTTTACAAAACCATGTTAAGACGGCCAAAAGTGACAATAACCCACATTTGTTCTAGTGAATTAAGATTTATACCACAGATGGGCTCAAAAAAGGGCCAATAGAAAACCAGCCACCATATGCACTCTTCCGTCGCCAATGGTCTGTATCCTTCGTAAGGGTGCTTGCTGCACAGTAAAGTGCCAAGACAGAGCTCCCATCTTTTCCCCACCTACCTAGGTACCTAGGTACCTAAGTACCCAAGTGTGGAGGACGTACCTGCTGAAAGCACAACGGTCTGGCCGCATGTCCCTATGATCCTCAGATTGTCTTTGCACTTTTTAACATCCATCTGGAACTTTCCGACTTCAAAAGTGATTGAACCGCGTCGCGTAAATCCAAAGATTGCACAATAAATGCGGACAAGTCCGTTCGACAACGGATTGGCTGTTGCGATCAAGGTGAGCTCTCTTCAGCTGTTAATCGACTTTCACCTCTTGGCTTCTCGGGGTCTAAAATTAGGCGGGAGCTCAACTGCACTAACGCTTGTTGCAGTCAGCGATGGCGAAATTGCAGCTCCACCGACCTCTCTGCAAGAAATCGGTAATTTCACTAGCCCTAGTGAAAGAAACTAAAATTCCGAAACTAGACCTAATTAGGTAGTTAAAGTGGGTATTTACCCTAACCCTCTTTGAGTAGGTCTGGGTTAGGGTTAGATAAGGTATCTATACTCTTATCTGAGCTTATCTATAGGTTCTGGGTGAGATAAGGACCCATAAAATTTCAATCTTTCGCCCCACCTGACTGGCTGAATGAAAAAAAAAACAGGGAGAGTGAAAAATTTCGAAACTGCAATTTCAGTTTGCCATCGCTGGTTGCAGTGCACTCACAGTGTTTACTGCCTACTTCTCACACGCGAACCTGGCGCCACCTTGTTTTATCATTCTTCCCTATCAATTGAGTCGAATCAAATTGAGGGACAAGTGATTTCGCGCCGTACTCCCATCTCCAGTCCAAGGAGCCTCTCGTTAATTTCGTGTAAGTCCAACATTGCAGCTTTTGCACGTGCGCACTCCAACGAGCCGCTGCTCTTCCATCATGACGCGACCTACTACATCGCCTCACTGCACTCGTGCGCCACCCTCAACCCCATCTCTCCAGTCGCGCCGTTCGGCACATCGTCTCTGAAAATCATACAGCTTTGCGCTTTAGTAGAGCAGCGTCTTGGGGTACTCAGCCCAGACGCGCGATTCAAGACGGCCGAATATCTGAGCCCGCGCAAGTTCGCGTCACTCATCGGCCGAACAATCTTCAACAGCGGCGGACCTTCGAGGCCCTTGCAACAGGACACGATGCCTCCTTTTGTCGAAGACATGTAAGACCACCTGCGGCAACGCCCTGCTGCCACGTCCCGCTGTCCTATCGCGGCGCCTTCAGCCCTATCTAGCTCCTGCTGCGCACGCGGGGTCGCATGGCCGGTCTTAGCTGATGCGTAACGTCGCAGGGAGGAGATGATGAACGATCCCCCGATGACCAACATCGGCACGGACCTCTTCGACAACTTTGGCAGCTTTGATGACGACGAGGAACCTCTCGACTCAGGCCCTGTGATCCCCGACATCATGAAGGAAGAGGTTGCGCAGACCGTCGTCAGCATCGAGAATGAAATGGACGGTAACGACGGTAACGACGACGACTCCTCCGACGACAACGAAGAGGTTGCCGACGAGAACTTAGAGAACGGAAACGCCGCCGAAAGCGCCGCCCCCGAGGCACCTATGGACGCGCCGACTCCAGCCAGGTCCAAGAAGGCAGCCAGCGCGAAGGCAGCCAGCGCAAAGAAAACAGGCCGCGCATCCAAGGGCGCGTCGCGTGTATCCACCCCGGCCAAGACTCCAAGCTCTGCCAAGACGAAGGCGACTGGTGGCCGCAAGCGCAAGGTCGAGGACGATGCAGAGGAGCCCGTCGCCAAGCGGCCCAGTCACGGTCGCGCTACTGCCGTGGCCGCGAAGGAGGGCATCAAGGAGGCGAGCAAGAAGCGGCCGCGCGCTGCGCCTGGCACCGTCAAGAAGGAGGTACGTCTACAGCTACTTTTCCCTAGCTTTCGCAGTGTGCCGCGGAAGATGCTCGTTGCTGATAGTCTTTGGGGTGACCCAGGCACCCAAATCTGGTCGCGGTAGACCTGGCCGCAAGGCCAAGGTCGAGAAGGATGAGCCTGGAGCCGAGGAGTACGAGGTTGAGGACATTTTGGACTCCGGCATGGACTATGATACAAAGCAGGTCCTATTCCTCGTGAAGTGGAAAGGCTACGGAGACAAGGACAACACTTGGGAGCCCAAGACGAATTTGACGCACGCGAAGGAGCTGGTGAAGGAATTCGAGGCCGCCAAAAAGAAGGAAGAGAAGGCGGCGAAAACGGCGAAGACGGCGAAGAAAGGAACGGCCTCTGCCAAGAAACCCGCACCAGCGAAAACAGCTCCAAGCAGAGCTGCAGCGAAGGCACCCGTCAAGAAAGCTGCAGCGAAGGCGGCTCCTGGACGTCCTGGACGGCCCGGCCGCCGAGGTCGGCCCAAGACGAAGTAGGGCTTGCCAGACCAAGTGCTGAGGCGCATCGACGAAACCAACCAGGGGGCTGTGGGAAGAGGCCCAACAATTGATATTTGGCGGGTCGGGACACGATGACACCGTTGAAGTTCTGAGTGGATGATATATGGCCTTGCTTTTAGCAGTGCGCATCCTTTTTTTCTTTTGACTTTGGCGGATGCGATTGGCTGGAAAATCTTCCATGAACCACCGAGAGTGGTATGTGCCACTTCATGGCGACCTCTACTTTGTGTGGAGCTTTTGCTCTGCACCAAGTCACGGATACCATAGCTGGAGCTACTCGTTGAGCAACCCTGCAAGTATCCGATGCACCGGTAGCTACTGCGAACAGGTCGGTGCTGCGGTCAAATAGTGACAAGCATCAGGAAAGCGGGAGACAGTGTACAAAATTAAGCCACTGGTGCTAAACATCACTTCGAATGAAAACCGCCGATCCAGTAAAAGCAGTGAAAGCGTCTAGAAGCTGTCTGACATCAGGGTCTGCCAGCCTACCTGGGTATTAGCTAGGGTGCCCAATCATACCAGACCTTGTGTCAGCTCGGCCCCACAGCACAGCTCTCGGGCGTTGCTTTCAACCCGCGAATCAGTCAATCCTACAGTAAGTTGAACAGTTGTCTCCCGAGGACCATCACACCATCAGACGCCCGCCGACCCGGCAGCCGCAACCTCCGCCGCCCAAGCAAGAGGCCCGTAACGGCCTGCTGCCTTTGACCGGTCTCTGCACGAACAAGCACCCCGAGCGGGATATATCCCAACAGCCAAGATGGAATCCCTCCGCGACACGCTGCAGCCCCTGCTGCAGCCCATCACGCACAACCTCCCGGCGCCGGTCCGGGACCTGGGCGTGTCGCTGATCGGCGACAAGTGCTACTCCTCGCTCGTGCTGGACATCGACGTCGCCGATGAGGCGTGCCTGAAACTCGCCGTGTCCAAGGCGCTGGGCGTGGGCATCGTGGCGGCGTCGTCGGTGGTCAAGGTGCCGCAGATCATCAACCTGGCGCGGTCGCGCTCCGCCTCGGGCGTCAGCTTCCTCTCCTACCTGCTCGAGACTTCCAGCTACCTCATCTCGCTCGCCTATAACGTCCGCAACGGCTTCCCCTTCTCCACCTACGGCGAGACCGCCCTCATCCTCGGCCAGAACGTGGTCATCACCGTGCTGGTCCTCAACTACAGCGGGAGGGCCGGCCTCGCAGCCCTCTTCGTCGCCGTATTGGCCGGGGCCGTCGGCGCTCTCTTCACAGAGGGCTTGCTCGACGCCAAGACCATGGGCCTCCTCCAGGCTGGCGCGGGGACTCTGGGCGTCGTGAGCAAGCTGCCTCAGATTGTGGCCATCTGGCAGGAGGGTGGCACGGGCCAGCTCAGTGCTTTCACGGTGAGTCCTGAGGCCCGCACGTCCGGCAATTCAGCTGCTTGGAAACACAGAAGGCTGATCTTACTCTTGAACAGGTCTTTAACTACCTGCTGGGCTCGCTGGCACGCGTCTTCACAACACTGCAGGAGGTGGACGACAAGCTGATCCTGTACAGCTTCATTGCGGGCTTCGCACTAAACCTCGTGCTCGCCCTCCAGATGCTGTACTACTGGAACCAGCCATCCGCCAAGGCACTGGGAAAGCGGAAGGAGAAGGTCCCGCAGCCCGTCGCGGCGTCTTCGTCTGCCAACTCCGCGACAGGCTCCTCAACTGCCACTACTACTCCGAAGAAAGCGCCCACGACGCGCAGGCGGGGATGAGAAGCCCGCGACGGGCCAGTCACGGGCGTTGGGGCTTCTTCACGAGATCAGACATTTTTGTGGTGATTCAACCTGAGGTGGATGGGGAGGGTGCAGGAGGGCACATCTAATGGCTTGCAGCCAAGACCTACGGTAGTTAGATCTACACAAATGTCAGACCTTGATTTCTAGCTCATGTCCGCTTTGGGGAAGCCCGCGACAGCCGTCAGCCCGTCATCCATAATGCTGTCCTTCGGGTATTCCCCCCCGACGGGTGGTCAGGCCCACGCCCCCCGAACTGACTCGGCCAGCCCCGGTGAATGACAGGAGGAGGAGGAGCACCGGGCCAGGGGTGGTTCGCGGATTGCTGCAGACTGTGCAAACCTGCGCAAGGGCAGGACGCTCCTCCGAAGATCGAGATTGGGCGGATGTTTTCGATTCGCCTGGGCACGATAACAAATGCGCACGTCTCGCCCTGCTGGTGGGCTAGAGCGCGGCTGTCGGCGGGATAGCCGCTTCAAGATGCCCGATATAGAGGGGAGGGATGAGCTGTTCACTCATGCAAACAAATCACCAGACTCGATACTATCCGGCCGAGCCGTCGAGCCTGATGGGAATGCTCCTTGGCCAGAGATGGGCACGTGGAGGGAGGAGAGGGGAATGCAAGACGCGGTTCGAGGGCGCAGTAGCGCATCGACCGCAGGCGAAGGTTTTGGTGCTGGCGATGTGATGTTTACGCCAAACTATAGGCCTGGGATCATGATGAGCTGCGTGTGTGTGTGTGTGTGTGTGTGTGTGTGTGTGTGTGTGTGTTGGATTAATTGTTCTAGACCGGCTGCAGACGTTTACCATGACACTCTGCATGCGAAGCTTGGTCCGGCGGCTTTGGTCCCCGGCGGACGAGTGATTCGCTGCGAGACTGGTGATCCTTTCGGTGTTGCCTATCCGCCCCCTATTCATCCCCTACAGATGATCAACAACGGGCAGACAACTCAAGTCAGAGAGATAACGATCGGTGGGATCAGTGGAGGAGGGACCTGGCCACGGCCCTAGTCAAGCTATCAAAGTGATACCGGCCCTCGTGAGCGGTCTTTGTCAGTCGGATATGTACTGCATAATCTGGGCCAAGGCGGCTCTTCCAACCCCTGGTCCACCAAGACTGGGGGTCGCTGAGGAGGCCTGGGCGAGGCTTTGATCTACCGGGTCTGTCCGTCGGACAAGCCTCGCATGTGCATGTCATGTCATGTCATCCAGACCCCCTCTCCGTTGGCTCATCGCCGTCGGTGAGCTTTGGGGAACGGCTGCGGGTCTTTGTTTCCTCTCACGTGCTCTTGTTATCTTGCCTGCCTTGGTCTGCGGCGTCCCGGGTGGCACCACCGAATGAGTGGTGTTGCGGACGGTGGACCGCTGGAAACGGAGCAGAGGGAGGGAGGTGAGGTCAAGAAGACGAACGAAGGCTATCATGGCGGCCCCTTGCTCGTCACTCACCGCCCCCGCCAATTGGGCCAAGGAGCATTGGCTTGAAGAGCCAATGGCGACATTTCCGATTGTCCTTTCGCAAGCCCACTCTGGCATTGTGGGGATGCATGACCCATGTTTCCCGCCGTGCGGCTGTCCACGTAATACTGAGTGTGTTTCCCTTATTCCAAGGCTTACACCATATCGTCGTCGTAGGACAAATGTCTATAGGCTGACTTCTTATGGTGCCTGGGGCGCAACCTCCGTTGCGGTAACCTCCTATGGGGTAACCTCTCCTGGGTGAGAGAATCTCCTCTGAGATGCCATTGCTATGGGATACCCTTCAGCGGGTAGCCCCTGGGTCAATTGGTCTGGGAGACCTCACATGATTCCGTTCTGCATCGGATAGGTGCTCTGACGGTGACACGACAGATAGAAAGAAACCAAGGTTCCCAGGGAGATTTGTGTCCAATAGACAGGCTTTCTGGGCACGGTTAGGGTCTGCTCCCATCACCTACCCCAATTCTACCCTAGGCTATGCAACAGATGCCCCCCAGTGCGTCGATGAGCCTGGACCCCTGGACCCTAGACTACCCCAACAAGGCGGAGAGGAGAAGGCGCGGAAGATGACGAGGCGGCAGGGCGGGCAAGGAGACTGGTGGTTCTTTTTTTTTTCTTTCTGGGAAGGCTGAGGAGGTGGGTCTGTCCATGTCTGTCTTTCTGCTCATGTGCCCTTTTCCTCCCTCCCTTGTCCTGTCCCCCCCTCACCCTCGTGCCGCCCCAGATTGCTGGCGACTGCGTACAGCAAGACGTGTCGAATCCAAGGCCTTAATTGAAATATAATCAAACCAATCACGGTTTCTCTTCACCCTGTCCTGTCTCACCGCATCAACAACCCGGTCCCGCCCCAAGCTAGCCGTGTTGGCTTGGTCTGATCTATAAAAGGTTGAGTCAGGCCCCGTTCAGACGCGTTGACTACATTGTCCAGGAGAATTGCGTGATCAAAGCCGTGGATCAATATTTTGCGCGGCATACTGTCTGGATTACTTCACACGGCGTTTCTTGTTTGAGAAGGAGAACTCCCTCGTCACTTCACCCTGCCCCCAATCCCCACCTGTATCTCTGTATCTCTCCGTACCCATCGGGAAGAAGGAGGCTGTACTGTACAGTCGGAGCGTTTCATTACGCATACGGTCAGCCGTCGCAATCGCTGGGCTGAGACGCATACACACACCTTGGGCTCCTGCCTCAACCCGGCCTCGGTCATCCACTGGTCATTGCTCGGGGGACACGGAGGCGACTTGGAAAGGATTCATAATAGGGCGTGACGGACGGGTCGTCTTGGGCTACTCTTCTACCGCTTTTATCTGATCTAGGCTTGGTTCAGTCTTTTGATATCAAGTTTCACACACCCACCCGCGCCGACTACACACAATCACCACCACCACATCATTTTCTTTCCTGCTGCATTGCTTTCTGCCTGTCCTTTTTCTGTTCCGAGATATCTGGGTCTAGTTTACTCTCTGGGTTTACAGAGTTGTCTATACCTACACACAGATACAATGGCACCCGACTTAAACTCTCTCCCTTCGTCACCAAACCTGACGAAGGAACAGACTCCCTTCAATGGCCAGGGCAATGGTACTAACCCCAGCTTGGGCAATGGCACGAAGCGCCCCAACATCCTGTACATCATGGCCGACCAGATGTCGGCGCCCCAGCTGAAGATGTACAACCCGGACTCCCAGATCAAGACCCCCCATCTTGACAGCCTCGCGGCAAGATCCGTCCAGTTCGACTCGGCCTACTGCCCCTCCCCACTCTGCGCGCCCTCGCGTATGAGCATGATCTCGGGCCAGCTTCCCATGAAGATCGGGGCCTATGACAACGCATCCCAGATCGGCAGCGATGTCCTCACGTACGCCCACTACCTCCGGCTGCGGGGCTACCACACCGTGCTGGCCGGCAAGATGCACTTTGTCGGCGACCAGCTGCACGGCTACGAGACCCGCCTCACCAGCGACATCTACCCGGGCGACTTCGGCTGGGCCGTGGACTGGGACAACCCTGAGACCAGGCTCGAGTGGTACCACAACGCCAGCTCCATCAAGCAGGCAGGAGTCTGCGTCCGCAGCAACCAGCTTGACTATGACGAGGAGGTCATGTTCAAGTCCACCCAGTTCCTCTACGACCAGGTCCGGAAATCCGATGATCGACCTTTCTGCTTGACGGTACGTTTGATAAGAGGAGACAGAGAAACATTAGCTTTATGGATGGCCAGACGTGGAGCAGCCATGACATACCGTAGACTTGGAACCACCGTGCCCAACGTTTTGCTAACAGCCCTGCCTTATCGCGTAGGTTTCTCTCACCCACCCACATGACCCCTACACCATTGAGAAGCAGTACTGGGAACGGTATGAGGGAGTCGACATCGACCTGCCAAAGGTCAGGATACCCAAGGAGGAGCTGGACCCCCACAGCCAGAGGTTGCTGAGGGTCTGCGACCTATGGGATGAGGACTTCACGGATGAGCAGATCAAGAAGGCCAAGAGGGCGTACTACGGCTCTTGCAGCTACGTTGATGACTGCATTGGCAAGCTTCTGCAGACGCTTGAGGCCTGCGACCTGGCTGATGACACCATCATCGTCTTCTCTGGTGATCACGGCGATATGCTTGGCGAGCGTGGCCTGTGGTAAGTACCACCGTGCGGCTCTTAAAAACCAACACGTGAGCTGATCAAACAAACACAGGTACAAGATGAGCTACTTCGAGGGCTCTGTGCGGGTCCCCATGCTGGTGTCGTACCCCAAGTGGTTCGCTCCCCACCGCGTCTCCCAGAACGTCTCCACCCTGGACATCCTCCCGACCATGTGCGACCTGGTTGGCACCAAGCCGGAGCCAGGATTCCCCATGGATGGCATTTCCATGATGCCACATCTGCTCGGCCAGGAGGGTCACGATACCGTCTTTGCAGAGTACACCGGCGAGGGAACCGTCTCGCCGCTCATGATGATCCGCCGCGGCCCGTGGAAGTACATCATCTGTCCGGCGGACGGCGAGCAGCTATTCAACCTAAAGGACGACCCGTACGAGGTGCATGACCTAGTCAAGAGCCTCGCCAAGAAGGGCTCCAACCTGAGCGCCGAGGACCTCAAGGTCAAGGAGGTGTTCGAGGCGTTCAGCGCAGAGGCGAAGGCAAAATGGGACTTCGAGAAGATCACCAACGAGGTCCTCCTGAGCCAGAGGCAGAGAAAGTTTGTCTGGAAAGCGCTCAAGATTGGCCACTTTACGAGTTGGGACCACAACCCCATTGACGATGGGCGGAATAAGTGAGCATTCCTTGAGATCTTGAGATTCCCACATCCTCTGAAGACGGCATGGCTGACAATCCCACCAGGTACATCCGCTCTCACATGGACCTGGATGATTTGGAGAGAATGGCCCGCTACCCTCCTGTTGATCCCAACGGGGTTCCGACCAAGAAGTTGCTGTCTCACCAAGCTGGCGCTCTCGGCGAATAGGTTTGTAGACCTCTCTGCACCGACATTGCCCCAAGTTGTCCACTGGTTCCTGTTCACTGTATTTAATGGACCCAAGTGGACGCTTCTACGACGATACGAATTTCACAGCTAGCTGGTCTTTGGAGTCTCATTGTAACGGAGTTTGCTACATGGCTGGGTTTTATTCTTACTGTCCTCTTCTCATTACAAATGCTTGCTATGAAGCAGGAGTCAACTGGTGACACCACAAGTCAAGGTGTTAGCGAACGGAATCCAGATGAGGCGGGAAATGAATGCGAGTCTCCTCCGGGCCCTTTGTGTATTAGGTAGTCAAACTCAAATCTTCAGTTGAAGCATACCCCGAGGTTCTGAGGTCGCGGCCCAAACGGCCACGCTGGCAATGTCATTCCGCCACTGTGACGAAGAAGCTAAGTGATCGCGTGCTTGCGAGCCTTATGCTCACCATTGCCAAGAGGGGGCGGAAGCAGTATGGCATCATGTACCTGGACACTGACGCGAGCGTTCGTGCCTGCAGATCCCGTCTCTGTCTTTCGGTAGGGCTGCATTGGCCTGAACCGCCTGAACTCAATTCCGGCTTCCGTTTTGGGCGGGCGTCCGTGGATGTTTCCGTTTCGAGGCGGATTATGATGCCATCTTTAGCCCGAATTGCGTGCTGGGGCCGTCCAGAGCGAGTCTGGATTGTTCTCTGCCACGCCCGGGCCGTGCACAGTGTTTAGTCAGAAAGCATGGTCGCTGGCGGACTGCGGGGTAGAGTGACAGCGTCTCCAAATAGTGTGGGGTAGCTACCCACCTAGGCAGGTACCCAGGTACGTACATCTTCGTGTGGGCCCCGGGCCTGGCAGGCACGAAGCTCCATTTTGGGCGGAACCTGACGTTCAACAGCTTCAGCAACATCCAGGCACAATCCAATTGCTGATTGCGAATAAGCACCAGACCTACCATCGACGCACACTTCAGCACGGACTCCAGGACCTCACTTGACCCAGCTCTGACCGAGTACAACCAATTTATATTCTCTCGGAACACTGGATACTGCCGGCCTTGCCGGCCTGCAAGACTTGCGACGATGGCTTCCATGAGCCCCCTGGCGGGAGCTTTGGCGGGAGCTATGGCCCCGTCAGATCAAGCCGATGGTCAATCGCCAAGAGGATCTCTCAATTTGAGCCCGGATGAAGTGCGCGCCTTAGAGATGACCCGTCTCCGTCTGGTCCAGCTGTGTAACGGCCTTGAACGCTTCAAGGCCGACATCTACAGAAGCAACCCGCTGCCCAACCCGTGAGTATTACGGTTGCCTGCGCCTCTTCTCCCACGTCGCGCAACAACATGTTGATAGACCTTTCTGCGACCAGTCAAAACCTTCAGAACTCGGCGCGGATCCTCAAACAAAACATGACCCACCTCCTCGAGATCATCCAGCAGCACTCCTCCACCTTCCAAAGAGTCGTCGTATACCCTTCTACCAACTACCCCGGCCGCACGCAGGAGGGCGTCATCATGCAGCTCCTACGCAAGAAGCTCGAACCTGACGTCGAGACACTCGTGGAGGCGGCCCGCGAGGCAGCACTCGCCGCGGGCGTTGACCCGAAGACGAGTTTCAACTCAACCGAGGACGCGCAGCAGCGGAAGGAGCGCAACAAGCGCGCCAGGCTGGAGGCTGAGATGCAGGGCTATGGCAGCAACGACGACGACGACGATGAGGACGAGGACAATTCGGACGACAGCGAGGAGGGCGACCCGGAGCCCCACGGCATAGGCGACGTCTGGTTCGACTCCCGAGAGTGGTGCAAGACGCGACTCGCCGAGTTTGTCAGGGATGACTATCAGGATGCCTACACGGCCGAGGAGCGCGCCATAGGCATCGAGAACGTGCGGACCGGCCTTAGGCAGAATCTGGAGGACGAGTACGAAGACGAGGATGAGGATGAGGACGAGGAGGACACCGAGGGCGACCAGGCCATGACGGGTGCCACCTCTGCTCTCCCGGGCAGTGAACCCTCTTCTGCGCAGCCTGGCGTTGCGGCCGCCGCGCAGCAGGGGACCACCTCAGCGCCGACGCTAGGGGAGGATCCAGAGCGCATGCTGTGGTTCGCGGCCAGGGGAGACCGTGACCTCCCACCGGGCATCGACCTAGAGTCTCAGCGGGTTGAGAAGCCTGGACAGAAGAGACGGTTCGGTGATCGCTGATTAAGGATCAGCTTAATCACTGCAGGGCGGCACACGAGGGTGGCCATGGCACGGGACAGACTCCTCGCGATGTTAGTATTGATTGACGCGATGCCAAAGCCGTTTAGACGGCTTCGCCGCTCATGAGGGATGCCCTCTTGAAAGATTTCGCGTCGCTCGAGCCGAGCAATCACGTTGGCGCGGTCGTCTAGAGATTTCAGCGAGCTCACCGGGTGAAGACGGGGACGAGTACAGTGACGCGAGGCACTATCAGCGATGGCTACCGCTGTTTCCGCCTGCCCTCCCTCCCTCCCTCCATCATGCTCTTTTATACCATACATCGGGGTGATTCACAGTCATGGAGCTCAAAAACTATCTTACGCTTCGCGCCATTTCAGCTGTCTGCTGCGAAGCCTTCGCTTTGGATTGTAGGCATCTCATAAACCTCAGATGAGGCAAGAATATGCTCGGGTAGGCAGTGTTATTCAGAAGCCATCAGGAACCTGGCCACCGATAGAACCAGACGTATTCAGGATGGCAATGCAAAACAACATGAATGCAAAGGATATTGTCTGTTGCTAATGCTCTTTATGCTGTTTTCGAATGGGTATCTGTACGCCTGTCACATGCAGTCAAACTGTTCGCTTTTTGGCCATTCCCACAAATCCACACACCCAATTACAGTATCTAGACCTTCACCCAATCTCGGCACCCAATTGACAAAGACGAAGATAGCAGCGCCTTTTGCTCCCCACCCCGAACGCTCTACACGCCTGCAAATGTTTGGCCAACGATCTCACCACCACACATCTTCCCACCCTCCTGCTCGCTGAGGGCGATCCAACTCCTGAACTCGTCCATGGTGATGTTGGCTCTGGCGAGCTTCAACTCGATGCTGCCCGGCTCGTAAACTTGGGCCACAGTGCGCTCAACATCTCTGCTGCTGCCAATACCGCTGCCCTCGGTTCCGTCTCCACTACTGCTCTTGCCATTGCTCTTCTGCAGGATGCCGAAACGCAGTCCGACCTCACTCACCGTGACGCATATGGAAATGACAATGAGCACAATGATGATCCAAGTGATGGCGCTCATCTTGGCGTCGGCCACGGTGTCGGACAGGATCTCAGCCAGGTCGAGAAAGACGCGACACCGCTCGTTGAGGACAGTAATCCGCGGGTCAATCTCGAGGTAGTCCCGGATGGCCATGTAGAGAGGGTGTAGGGTTGGTTCTGACTCCCAGAAGAAGTTGGGCACGGGGAGAATGTTTGATGCTGCGAAAATGTGAGCGAAGTGTTTCGGGTTGCAGCTTTTGAGGGTTTGATAGTCGCCAAACGATTTGAGGGAAAGCCGGGGGCAGACGGGTTGCCAATGGGGGCTCCCTCATATCCCACGCCGAAGTGATACAGTGCCTGGCTCGCTGTTGTGGCTGTAGAAAGGCAAGGTAGACTTACATAAATTAATGTCGACGCGGCTTTTGAAAAGTCTCCCCAGCAATTTGACAATCTCAGTCCTGCCCATGCTCAACTCGCCCGTCATGGCAAGCCTTTTAGGCACGTGTTCGGCGTGCTTCATTGTCTCAGACATCCTCTCCTCGAAGCTGCAAAGCTTCGTACTCTGCGCCACGGCGTGACTGATAGTCAGCTTAACCATGTGGTCTGAGCGTGGAAGAAGTGTGATCATGTCGTTGAAGATACGAGGGTGTTTGATGTCTGCCGAGTACTCGAAGTGGAATTCCTCTGTCTCGAAATCGCCCGGTTCGAACGGCCTCGTGGCGAGGGAGATGCCCTTCTCACTCTCGGCGAAAGTGAGATCACCCAGGATGTCCTTCTCCTGGTGCTCTGAAAAGTTCCAGAATACCACAACACCGTACGAGAATACGAACATCTCAGCGAAGTTCTTGGCGTCTGGGGCCAGTCGATTGATAGGGCTGAGGGACGCGCGGTCCTCGTCGCCATCCCGTCCCATGTCCCGCCCTCGTTCATCCGACCCGTTGCTCGTAATCGGGTGCAAATCCGTCGGGCTCGATGAGATACCCCCAGGACTGCCGGAGAATTCATCATTGGCCCAGCCATAATGCTCGTCTCTCCTCTCACTCCTCTCGATTTCAAGATCCAAAACAGTCTTCCCAGTCCCTGGCGTCTTGAGTATGGGTCTGCTGCGTACGCGGTAACCTTCTGTGCCATTCATCAATGGCAGATGGTAGACCACGTAGAGACAGTCGTCGTAAAGTTTTGTTTTCGCCTCGTGCTTAGTGCGCAGAAACTCAGCCGTGGACTTCATCTTGAAGCCTTGTGCCGTGCAATATGCCGTGAGCCGCGACAACTTTTCTGCCCGCTGCCGTTTTGGTAGCCGTTCTGCATAGCTCTTGCCGCGGATCCCACCACGCTTCCGGAGCACGTCCAATTCCTCGTCCCGAAGAGGGCGGTCCTCCTCTTGCTGGATGACTGCCTGCCTCCTGACCCTCTCCTCCTCCCTCGCCATGGCCTCTTCGACGTCGTCGTCCTCGGGGGAGTCGTCGTCGGGCGCGTCTGGGATGAGGACCAGCTTCTCGCTGACCTTTGTCGTCCGCTGAGGGACGTTCTGGGGGACAGCTATTCGCGAGCCGGGTACGGCGCCAGCGATCGGCGGCGTGATGATCGCGTTCGCGGGCACGCCCGCCCTACGGGCTGCTGCGCGAGCTGCGGCTCGAACGGAAGCCATGGCACCAGGCTGGGGCTGGGGGGAGGAGCTCTGCACTGGTTGCACCCTGGGCTGACCGGACGGGATCTCGGTGGAATTGCGGAGGACGCGGTCGACGGAGATGTTCTGCATTCCCAGAGCCGACCGCGGAGGCATCATGCCCGTGTCCTGCCGCGGCACCATGGGCCGCTGGGACGGTGCCATCGTGATGTGTGTCAATCGTCAGCTGCAGTTGTGGCTCCGGTTGTGGGTGTCCGTGGCTGTTGGAACAGCTTGATCGCTTCGCTTCCGATGGCCGATCAGCTGTACGATAATCTTCCCATCCAAAAAGCTGAACGTCTCGGTGCCGTGGCTGATTCCGTGGTCGATTGTTGCTCTCTGGGCTCCTGGGGCCTCGTAAACGAGGTTGCGAAATCGCGGGCTGGCTTGGGCCTACAGAGGTTGAGGGAGGAGCTTTTCACACGTCATTGCTGCTGCTTTGGTTAAGACCTAACCCTGTAGTCAATCTGCGCGGCTAGATTGCATGCTGTAGAGGAGAACAAAGCAACCTCCTAGTGCTCGAAATTTACCGATAGCATGACTAAACATCTCTCATGGTTTATACAATAGTAAACATTGCCGTTGAAGATCCGGACAGGGCACTTTTGAGTTTGTGAATGTTTCTGGCGGAAACGTCTGGGGCTTGTGCCAGGCTCGCGTGGTGGCGGACTGAGACACCCTCATCTAGGCTCTGCTGGGTTTCCCAGGAACAGAATTAACATTCACCGGCCATTTGCATCTCTTACTTGGATTCAATCTCGACCTTCTGGTGATGGTTGGCGCAACTGAGGCCAGACCATCACAGCTATGTCCCACGAGGCGAGCAATACGACTTCAAACTAACATATTACAATACTTGTATAAGGTATCCCTTCCTGAAATAAAAATGTCTCACAAGGCCCTTCAGTCCCCTGGAAAGCCGAAGACCGTGCAGTCATCATCGCATCCAGGTCATACTTGCTCGGTGTCGATTCATCGCCATTCAGACCGTCCATCACCAGGTGCTGCATGGCCAGTGCGCACCACCCCCCCCTTCCGTCACGTAATGGAACAAACGACTGGCGCGAAGCTGGCCAGAAGAGACTATCCGTACCTCATCCCGTCGTTTCTTGGAGGCTGCTGTCCCCCCCAACCTTCGGGGCCGCTTTGCTGCTGCTGCGGCGGCGGTTGTTGCTGTAATGGGACGCCCCCGCCCGCGTCCCTCTTCATGGACTGTACATCAGGGCGCGACTGGACGGGCTGCGAGAAGTGGCAGATCTGGCACTTGACATCTTCATAACCTTTGATGGACAAGGGCACCACGGGCTGATAGCCAGGTCAGTGATACTCGTGTGGGTTTTCGGGGAGTAATGCGTCAATGTCGAGGGTGCTTGGGGCGTGGGAAGGGGTGTTATGACAACTTACGATGAAGCAGAACGTAAACCACGGGTGCTCCTTGATCACATGGCCCGAGTAGTTGCCGCAGTTATGACAACGGCAGACGACACCCTCATAACCTTCGACTTGTTTGCGGAATGTATGCTCCCCGCAGGTGAATATTAGACACATGGTGGGCTCGGTGCTGTGAAGTCTTGATGTGTTGTAAGAAACACCCGTTCTCCAAGCGGAGCGAATAAGGCAGTTGTGGGGGGTCTGATTGATTACAGTTGCTGGGTACTAAGATTAATGTGCTGACCGTGACGGCGTGACGGCTTAAGGGGCGTTCTAGGCTGAGCTGTCAGATGTCAGGTATTGTTGGAATGAAGACGGCCGGGTACGACTACAGGCCAGGTAGGTATCGCGGGTTGAGACTGTCCCAGGGCAGATGGCTGCCTCTCGTGGCTGCTGGAGATTTTGCTTTGTCTCGGGTGGTAAAACACTCAGGTGATATCATTAGCCGCGTCCGCGTTTGAGGCTGTGTGATCTTGTAGACCACTGGAAGCAGGCGCCAAGATAGCCCAAGCCCGCCAAAATTGAGGTTGATCAGGCGAACTTTACAGGGGGGTTTTGCCCCCTTCCTCTTGAGGGATGCACCCGTACCGCCGTGTCACCTCCCCTCAATTACACAGTACATGCTCAGTGTCACCTACCATGGCCAGGTGCAGGCATCCAAGGCGTAGATCTGCACCTATAAACAATCAAGTCCATGGCGGATCGTCATCGACGTGTTTCTCATCTTTACTATGGCGGCACGGCATTGAGAAAGAGAATGGATCAGTTGCCAGGTTGCCACCATCACATATCATGACTAGGCAAAGTGAACATGCACTATGCTTATGGGTGCAAATAGGGTCCCTACAGGATTGTGACTTCAAGATACAGTGTAAACTGCCATGATTTCATTCGTAATAGTCGGTGGTACACAATCATCGCGGCATACGCCTCGGTTTCGTCTCGCTGACGTTTTCGAGGCATGAGAGAGACTGCATGGGCCTGATATCAATCTAGCGAGGGCTGTTGAATATGCATGGAGTGAACATGTCCCTCATATCCTTCTCAAGCAGATGCTACAGTCGTGCTATGCTCAAATTTGTGCTGCGGCATGCCGTGGCTAGGTACTTGGTGGCCGTGGGTATGTACGAGGCAGTTGGCCTGGCTACCACTAGTGCCTCATACCTATATAGTCAGCTATGTCTTCCGTCCAATAAAAGTCCCTCAATTGACAAAAGCAATCGAGATAAGGCATTGTGTTCAGACATATGCATCCTCGCTGGACCTGACCATAGCAGGCTTGTCGGGAGCGTGCTTCATACAAGTAAATGGGTTGGGGTTTCTGCACTTGGTCCGCGACGCTGCAGGGGAAACCTTGCCAAGAAAGCGCAGGGAAGCTCCACGCAGGTGTGATCGGTCATCGGCCCACCTCGAACTTTTTGATAGCTCTGAGTTCGTCAGCCCTGCGCAGCCCAACGTTACAACATCTACACAGGCTCAAGCAAAAGCCTGGAGCCCAGCACAAAACCACGATGCTCTACGATCTCAACATTCACTGGACACCGCAGACGTCGGCCTCAGAGCTCGAGCGCACCCTCAAATTCAGCGCGTCGCTGGGATACAATGTCGTCGCAATAAACCACACATTTTCGGCGCCCATACCCTCGCAGATCAACAACCCGATACCACAGCTCGGCCCAGTCCACTCGTCCTTCCCCTCACAAAATTATCGTCACGACCAATCGTCGTCGGCCCCAGCCCCCACAGGCGAAAATGCACCCACGGAAAAGCTCCCCACGACCCTGCGCCGCGCCACGGTGGTCATCACGGACCCGGCGACCAACTACCGCCTCCCCTCCGTGGCCGCTGCCTACGACATTGTCGCGTGCCGGCCCACGACGGACAAGGCCTTCGCCGCGGCATGCACGAGCATGTCCGAGATATCGCTGATCAGCCTGGACCTGACGCAGTTCTTCCCCTTCCACTTCAAGCCGAAGCCATGCATGGCTGCGGTCAACAGGGGCGTCTACTTCGAGGTGTGCTACGGCCAGCTCGTCGCCGCTGCCGACCAGAGGGCCCGGGGCGTGTGGATCGCCAACGCTATCGAGCTGCTGAGGGCCACGAGGGGCCGCGGCATCGTGCTCAGCTCCGAGGGCAAGGGTGTGGGGAGCCTGAGGGCGCCGGCGGACGTGGTCAACCTGCTCGCCGTGTGGGGCCTCGGGCCGGAGAAGGGGCTTGAGAGCCTTGGGGTGAGGCCTAGGGCCGTGGTCGTCAACGAGGGACTCAAGCGACGGGCGTTCAAGGGCGTCGTGGATATTGTGGACATTGAGGGCAGGATACCGGGTCGTGAGAACGAGGGCAGAGATGCTGACGGAAACCAGAAGAAGGATAAAGGTGGAAAGAAGCAGCAGGGCCAGATTCAGCAACAACACAAGGGGAAGAATGCGAATGGCAAGCGGAAACATGAGGGTGGGGCTGGGGATGGAGGCCGTGGTGACCACACATCGCTGCCGGTCATCAGCAAGAGGCAGGCCAAGAAGATGAAGATGACTGATAAGAAAGGAGCTCCCGAGCCGACCGCGAGCTCCGGGTGAGGTTTTGGATTAGAACGAGTCTGCATGGAAGGCGTCCCGGAAAAGTCTATGATACCCCCGAATACAGTTTTTGCTGTACTATGACTGCATGGAGGGCGAGGCACCACTTTCTTGCACCCCGCTGAGGTCTTACTGTATGGCCATGGACTGGCTGTTGTATGACACTTCAACATACAGGGTTTATTGTCATTACTATTATTATTATGCCTATGGATTTGACGCTCATTTAATGCACAGTCGCAGCTTGCGAACGATATGACGTGAGGTGACCTTCATGGCTCTACCCAGCTTTAAGTTTGCCGTGAACCCCCGGTCAACCCGTCCGTGCTCTGGTCCCTCTCCGTGGCCTGGCTTGGCTTTCCCGCCTGCTCACCCCTGCCTTCTTCCGCTCCGGTCTGGCCTGGAGGGCCGTCTGCGTGTTTCGCAGGATCGAACACGTACATTGGGAACTCCAAGAAGATGGTCCGCTTCAGAAACACGGGCATCCGAGCGTAAAGCTGTGGCGGAAAGGGGATCAAGATGCTCGTCCGGTCAAGGTAGCGCTTATACCCGTCCCAGTTGGTGCCCTTCTCGTAGCGCTTCTTTGCGCCGGGTCTTTCTGAGAGAGGCAGGCCGGAGACGAACATCAACAACACGGTGAGCAGGAATGGGCCGACAATGGAAGCATATAGAGCTTTATAGGCCTGGCCTCGGACGAACCCGTCGGCTGCAGAGGAAACGGCGATCATGTAGATGGCTTGGCGTTATTGTCAGCAAACTCAAATTCTAACAAAGAGTTGGCAAGAGATGAGACGAAATGTAGACCTCCAAACCTACCGAACTGGATGATGATCTCGCCAAAGTAATTTGGATGGCGACTCCAGGCCCAGAAGCCCTTGTCACAGACGGCGCTCTTGTCCTGTGTGCTCCTGAACTGGTACTTCTGGACGTCGCTGACGCTCTCCATAACAAAGCCGATGGCAAACATGATAATTCCGGCGATGTCCCTGGCGGTACCGAAGCCAATGAAGGGGTACTGCCTCACGGCGGGCGAGTTGATAAGTGTCACGGGCAGCGAGACAACCCAGACCCAGATCATCTGGAAGACCCAGAAGCCGAGGAAGGGGAAGAACTTGTCGCGCTTGTCGTCGAAGCGGTCATCCTTTCCCGTCTTGAGGATGCGGAACAGCAGGAAGCCCGACAGTCGCACCCCCCACAGCATGATAAAGATCGAGGGGACGATCTGCCGGGCATGAGGGCTATCCCCGGAAAAGGCGAGGGTTATTATGGCGAGGACGACAAAGTTGGTCCCGCCGGCAAAATCTGAAGAGTCGAGTTAGTTTGTCGTACTTCTCTGAGCATGATTTCGCCCACACCGAGGGCGCGGGTGAGGTTTAGTACCTGTGAGCTTATCGAATTTGAATGTGAAGGCTATGGCGAAGAAGAATAACTGATATGCCACGGTGATGAGGAGGGTTATGGCGAGATAGTAGTCGTCCAGAACATGGACGGTGCCCGCCATCTTGGCTGATTTCGCCCAGGCTACAGTTTGCGGTCGCGAGGTTGGTGATGGCTGGCAGGCGAGTTGTGTTTACTTTGCGAGGAAGTGAGCCGTGGTCACAGATTGTAGAGTTGTGTCTTTCCACCTGGAATGTTCTCTCATGAGAAGACGTTTCACAGACGTTTCGGCAGTGTGAGCGACCGATCAATGTTTATGGAGATCTCGCGAGATGTTTATGGATGTCCGGAAGTTTGCTCATGATTGCTGACTGCAGCAGAGCCTCCACCGTCAGTGTCACTCTGGGGCTTCGTTGAGTACTGTCGTCATAGAAGCTCTAGTCAGTAGTCTAGTAAATAGGCTTCCCTTCGTGCTGGTAAGCCCGGGTCGGGTTCCAATCCCGCGGCGCCACAAGAGCAATCGTCCCTAGCGGCTCGGCACCCGCAATAACAAGCAAGGGTTGCAGTACGCAATGGAAGAGCTGTCACTGCTGTCAGGCTGGCTGGCAGGTAGGCTGTGCGCAGCCCACCCACCACCAGCTTGGTCATCATCATCATCATCACTTTTCGGACTCGGACTCGGACATTGCGGAAGTCCTGGGCCTGTTGCTCCGGGCCGGATGGCATTGGCAACGGGGCAGCCTCCGTTCCTGACCTAGATAGCGTGCCCCGCCCTGGCGCGCTGTGGTTCTCTTGTTACCTAAGCACGGAACGCGCATGTGCAGCGCATCCACAGAAAGAGGTCGTCATGGCTTCAGATCTATTTCTTCGCCTCTTGGCAGGTCCCCTGGCCCGCAGAGGTGGCCTCCAGGTTGACGGCCTCGCCTCTCGCGATGCCTCAGGGGGCTTCTTGTCCTATGCAATATCGTACGGCCCAGCCTGGCCCAGATCTCATCGCCTCGCGTGCGCCAGTGGTTCTGTCCGCCACAAGACGGCCCCGGCCAAGACAAGCCCAAGGAGCAGCCACAGGGTCTCTTACAACAGACGACCCCCCAAGACTCCCAAGACCCCTTCTCATCTACACTACCTTGCCATTCCAACGCCTTGGCTGGTTTTCATATCAGTTGAACAACTGGTCGGTACCAAACACCACCCAAGCTTCCTGTCAGATAGCATTCAGCCCGTCTGAGAAGCCTCACCAGGGGACGGTGCATCCTGCACTGCTTCACACTTGCTTCATTCTGAATTGAGATCTTGGTGTGCTGGTCAGTGCGAGACTTCAAGATCCTGTCAAAACCTTCAATCCTCGGCCGGAACAAGGGAAAGCCACACTGCACGTTCGTTTGTGTTTGTTGTTTTATCGATTCCATCCGCCACGGCCTTCCCATCGTTTACTGTGCAGCACACGGCATCTTTGTGGCTTCTGGTGCTGTCCTTGCATGACGTTTCTCTTCTTTTTTGTCTAAAACGGCCGTCATTGTCATGCCATTTTTCTCAGTAGGCTGCTACTGCTACTGCTACTGCTGCGCCCTCGCGCTCGCTCTCAGGCGAAGCCACGCAGGCGCCCGATGGTAGCGTAGGCAGGCCAGGTGGGAGAGCTGGTGTTTCGCCACGGCCAACCTCAGACACGTCCCGTCAGGGGCTTGTCTCACCACCCCTCGGCCAGGCCACCCCCCCTCCACCTCTTTTTCGATGAGGCTCAATCTGCTAGCAATAAGCTTACCCAGCGCCACGAGTGACACTTGCCAGGGAAATTCTCCTACTGGTCGGTTGCCGGGGGGTCTCAGATGGCGGGTCCTCAACCAAGCATTTGACGCTGCCACCGTCTTGGACTTGTCTCTTTCTTCGTCTTCAACCCTGGCCGAAACAGCCTCGTGAGCAGTCCAGGCATCGAGCCTTGCCCTTGGGGCCTGCACCGGTTTGTAATCTCCCTGTCCCCCTCTCTCTGTCTCTCTGGCGCGCCTGCATGATCTGGTGGTGGGCTGGTGGTCCAAGATGGGCCAGATCAAAGACCGCCATTGCCTATTCTCCCTCCTCCTTCTCGCAAGTCGCCCCCTTTGCGTCTCCACCTCCTTCATCCCATCCCATCTTTTTCGCTCGGGAGAGCATCAGTCTTTACCAGCAAACTTCACCTCGTCACCCTCCTGTAGGCTCCTTTGAGTTCTGTCAGGCACAGTCGTTTCGACCACCGCGGACGCCTCGCTGCCCCCGAGCCCGCTAATTACGTATACGTACCTGGGTGCGAGCAGGAAGACACGGCATCTAACCGCCCGGTTGCTGTTCCATGCTGTGTGCCTGTGAGGGCTTGCCAGTCGCAACATCGATCCACACTCTGTAGCGCACTCTCGTTTCTGGCCTGTTCCGCCCTGTTCCGCCCTGTTCCTGCACGTCCCGTCTCTCCTTTCGGCCCAGATCCCATTCCCCCAAAACCCCTTGGCCGTCCCATCTCGGCAAACCTTTTCGCTTTTCCTCCGGTCGATCTCGTTCGCATCGCTGGTCCGGGCCTACGAAGTTGCTGGTCTTGGCTCTCCTCTCGTTCCTTCACCCGGTGACACCACCACCTTCCTTTCTCCAAGGGTTGATCCCACACTCGCCTTGTCATTATACCACACGACTTCACGAATCGACGACAAAACGGCTGGTCTGTTGCGCCACTCTTTTAATCACCACGGGTTGAGACGGCTTCTCGCTTGAGGCGAAGCCTCACTGGTCTCGAAGCCACCATGAAACTCTACATGCAGTATCTACTGCTACTAATAGGATACCTGTCACTCGTCAACGTGCGTCCAACTGGCGGGAGGGTGGTTTCTTGGTTCCCGACTGTGCTGACAACTAATCACAGGCGAGCGGTTTCTCCCACGAGATTCGACGGGTTGGCGATGGCATTGAAGCAAGGAATGGGAAAGGCAAAGGCGGGGGAGGCGTGGGAGGGCTGCTGGGACTCTTAGGAGCGTTGGAAGCAGGCCAGGGGAAGGGAAAAGGGAAGGGTGGTAATGCCGCGGCACAGACGGTCACGAAGACGGTAAAGGAGACCGTGACAGCGGCGGCCAAGGCGACGCCCGCCGCCGCCGCAGGAGCATCGAACAGTACCGCCGGAGAAGCCGCCCCGGCTGCAGAGGCTCCGGCTGCAGCAGCCCCGGAGGGTGGATCGTCGAACAGCACAGCTGGCAACGCTGCGGCCGCACCAGCTCCCGCCAACCCGAACGCGTGAGTCTTCGGAGTTTGATGATGAACGAGAGGCTCGAAGCACATGTACTGACCCTCTGAAATCAGACCCGCCTTCCAG
Organism: Diaporthe ampelina; assembly: GCA_023522825.1. NCBI lineage: Eukaryota > Fungi > Ascomycota > Sordariomycetes > Diaporthales > Diaporthaceae > Diaporthe > Diaporthe ampelina. Next base: position 218,529 of record JAMFTM010000026.1, on the reverse strand, counting down.
TTCCTGACGACTACTGTCTTCGCCCAAGGCGCACCCCCGACGCAGATCATCAGCCTTTTGCCATCGACCGTTACCCAGACAGTGTTCGTGACCCAAGCTTGTGCCAACCCTGCTGCGGCAAATCCGGCTGCGCAGAACCCGGCCGCCGGCGCAGGATCGAGTAACGGCACCGGACAGGCAAATGCGGGCAGCGGCAGCGGTGCCGGCGTGGGAGTTATCAGCGTGGCTGTCCCTGCGAGCCTTCACACGACGACACCCTCGCTCAACGCACCACCCGGAGCTGTGGCTACGCCACCAGCACCCCCTGCGAACAGTCCTCCTCCGCCTCCCCCTGCGAACACTCCAGCGGCACCTCCCGCGGCCGAACCACCGGCGAGCCCTCCTCCTGCGGCTGCCCCGCCACCGGCCAGCGCTCCTCCCGCAGCAGAGCCTCCCGCAAGCTCTCCGACGCCGCCACCGCCCGCTGCTGCACCCCCAGCTGCCTCTCGTGAGTTCACTTTGGCCTGACTCCATTCTTGAACCCTTGTCGCTGACTTTGACTTTCAAGCACCGCCTGCCTCCTCCGCCCTTGAGTCGTCAGTCAACCTTGGTGGTATCGGACAAAGTGCGCCCGCAGCAGCATCCACCCCCCCTGTCGCTGTAAATGCGCCGCCAGCTGCCGCTCCACCCCAACCGACAGCTCCCGCTGCCAACAACGCCGCGCAGCCAGACATCGACACGAGCGGCCTGACGTTGAAGTCGGCACTGAGCCTGGGCAACCTGGCGCAGCAGACGATGGCCCCGCAGTCATGAGGGAAGCGAAGCTAAGGGGTTAAGGACAGTGGGGGATATGTGGGACTGAGTCTCAGGTTGTGATGATAAAGGTGACACTCGAGAGAAGTGAAGCATACGTGTTTTAGTAAATACCCAGCTCAGCTTGTTGACCCTGGGGGTATAAAGGTTGTGTTTTTTCTGAGATAATACCAAAGTTTCGCTTCTTGCTCGGTGGTAAATATACGTACGTCTGAAATATATGAGTCGGCTTATATTGGCCTTGCCGTGTATATTGTGAGGGTGTGAGCACCAGGCGGTACGACCGCTTTTCCACAAGCGGCTTCAATTGGCTAGTAAAGCCACCACATATACTATTAATATGATATCACCACACCTTCAGAAATAAAAATACATTATAAAGTCCCTACAGCTCAATCGCTCCCTATCTACCTACGTGTGTAGGGATGTGATTATCCTCTCTTAGATGGTCGGTCCTCTATAGAACACGATTCCATAGGAGGTTATCCTATGACAGGGTATCCTGTGAGAGGGTATCTCATGGGAGGGAAGTCTATGAGAGGGTATCCCATGAGATGGTATCCAATAGGAGGGAAATATGTAGGAGGGAAATATGTAGGAGGGAAGCATCCAGGAGGTTGCAAGGAGGTTGTGAAAGAGATACTGTGGTCGCGTAGCGGACAATCGAGCAGAGCTCCTTCTATGTTTTCATGTCAGACATATATGGTCCGTCAGATCTCGAATAGTGACAAAATGGTATCAAGTAGCCAACCGCACTCAGGCAAAGCCCTGGCCTCTTCAGTGCACGATATCTCGCACCGTGTCCACGTCCAACCCTTCGAGCTCCGCGCTCTTCTTGGCCTGCCTCTCCCGCATGAGGACCTCGCGGATGTCCTCCCCAGGCACGCCGCCCGATCCGGCCAGCAGCATCCCCGGCTGATCCAGCGTCTCCTGCGAGTCGCTGTACCCGGTCGTCTGGGACTCCTCGTAGGACTCTGCGTCCTCTGGGATGGGTATCATCTATACTGGTGTCAACCAACGCGTTTCCTCATGGCGTTTGCTGACGTTCGCATGAAGTTGTAATGTCATGGCCACGGTGAAAGTCGGGGTTGCTCTCCCGGATTCATTGCTTACCGCAGATTTTGTCCAGATGTGTATAGCGGTCTTCCAGTCGAGCCCCTCAAGGCATCCTCCTTTTACGGAGACGACTCTCTTGTTCTGCAACGGGCGCCATGTTAGCAGATGGGAGGTCAGAATTCATAAAATTCGTGCAGAAAAAGTGACAGGGCAACGAAGTCTTAGCGAGACCAGGATAAGATTATACAAGAGGGGCTAGTATCTGAAGACCGGCATTGCGACCATGAAAATGGGGTGAGCTCACAGGTGTGGTGTGAATGAGCCTCGTGCCACAGTTCTTACAGAAGTAGCTGTCGTAGTCTGGTATCAGTAATCCGGGGGGATGGGGTCCATCAGGGTACTTCGGGCTCACCAGTAGAGAGTGTCCCCGGAATGAGTGGGCCGCCTGGGGGAGAAGTATAAGTATCAGTCGATCTGTCACTCTCACCCTCAAGTCATTTGACGACCACTCCCCTTCCCCTTTTACAACCTTTGTTTTGCTCTATCCCCTCGGGCCCCGCTCTCTTTCTCTCTCTCATCTACAACATGTGCTTTTGCGCCGCATCTTCCCCACCCGGCCCCCCGTCCTCCGCCTCAATTTTACCAGGAAATACAGGGACGGCGCTTGAGACTCACTTATAAACGCTGAGCAGCTCAGCGTCAGGCAGTGCGAAGCGGGGGAAGATTGCGGACGTCCCAAAGGCCGACGATGTCTGCCTCCGGCACTCGGTGCAGTGGCATATGTACAGCGCAAGCGGCTTCTCGAGGGGCGTCTTGAAGGTGACGGAACCACACTGGCAGCTGGCATCCATGGTGTATACGCTGTGAGTGTAGGTGATATGTGTCCGGTAGCCTATGTCCGATCCAATTGGCCTGGCCTGGTTGGTGGCTGGCGCGGTGAGCAGCAGGAGCAGCAGCAGCAACAACAACACCAACAACAACACCAACAACAACAGGATGGTTCGATGACGAGAATTATGAGATGTCCAAGTCGAGGAGCTAATAAATCGACGCCTGAGGAAGAAAGTGGGAAGAAAGGAAAGGAGGAATATGGCTTCCTAAGAGTTGAGGTTCATTCAACTTAACCAACAACAGCCTTGGCCGTTCCAACGATGATGAATAAGCCGCATGAGCTGGCCTGAGGACGATGACTCGACGGCGAGGGCGAGGGCGAGGGCGAGGACGTCCGAGGGAGGGAGAGTCCGAGGTTCGCAAGCAGTGACACACACTCGCTCACACTCACAAGAAACAGCAGCAGTGATGGAGACGCGGGAGACGCGGGTTCGCAGAGCATCAGCATCAGGGCGTGACTCATTCCAGAATGGTCCAGGATCTCAGGGCCCGGGCGGTGAGGTGCGCTGCGGTCGCGAAGTCACATGTTCCGCCTGTCGCCGATTGATATGTAAGAACTGCATTAACCTGCCCTGGAGATAGTTGCCCAGTTCAGCAGCCCGTCAGCGCTAAAGGGAAACAAAGCCCCCCGTAACCTGCATCAATTGCCCGCAGCCGAGACACGTTCCACTAGGGAGGGGCCTGGTTTATGGTCCTCACCCCCACCCCACGAGAGTGACAGTTAAATTGCCATGTGCCGTGTCTGGCCTGCGAGAACCGGTCCGGTCGTGCTTGACACCGGGCGTCAGTGTATGTGCGTGCATGTGCGTGCCTGGGCAAGGCCCTTTGTTGGTCCGTCTTACAACTCAAATTGGCCAGGGGCCGACTTCCGGCTTCACATGCAATTTTTGGGTCGGAGGTGTACTGTACCTCAGCCGCAGAGAATTGAGCAATAGCAAGGTCTTTTTGGTTTCTTCTTTTCTCGGTTGCTAATAAATACCACATTGCTAGTAATAATTTTGGTCCGACTCTATCGCACTTCTAATGGGCGTTGCCATTCGATCTCGCCCCGAGGTCAACATCATTGTCAAGCACTTTTGTCTCGATCGTCCTGGCCAGCCTGACCATGGGTATATCTACTAATCTCCAAAACAAATCTGCCATCCAGATTACAATCGGCCCCAGAAGGAGCATCCCCATAGCCCAGCAGACGGTCCTCTGCGTCGCCGTGTCGATCCCAACCATCCCCTTGACCCCGCTGGGGAGGATCTCGGGCCTGAAGCCCGGCAGCTTTGGCGTCCCCTTGGGCGCCTCGTAGACCCGGCCTGCAACCTGCCTCTGAAGGCATTCGAGCACCGGCCCGTGCACGATATATATCGCGTAGCTGATGTGCCCCAGGTACTGCGCGAACTCGCCCTCGAGGAACTCCTTGACGAAGTGGAGCTCCCCACACGACCAGACCATCCCGATGGCCTGCACCGCAAACCAGAACTTCTGCGGCGTGACGTTGTCCACCTGTGGGAAGGACGAGGGCGTGTGCGCCAGCAGCCATCGGATCCCAGGCGTCCGGTCTGCGTCGAAGTTGGGCCAGCCACCGGTGAAGATGCAGGCTAGGAAGATTGCGCCGTGCACGCAGTAATGCAGAACCGGGTTCTCGATTATCGGGGGTAGTGTGCCCGGCGACGAGGGCGAATAGGAGTCGATGGATTCGTAGCGCTTCATCTGTGACGTCCGCTTGATGTGTATGTCGGCCAGCAGCATGCCGGCCCAGAACTCAAATGCCGCCCACTTGCCGCATGTGACAGCGTAGGCTATCAGGAGGACCTCGATCGCAAGGCGCGCCCGCGTCCGCAGCCTGGCAACCATGAGCAGGGTCAGGAACAGCAGCATCGAGTGGGCAAACTCGATTGGGATCGACCACAGGTGGATATCAAAGGCAGGCCGCAGGTCAAAGTCCCAGGCCCACGGCCAGGTGATGCTGTGGAACTGGGCGTCGACCCAGGCCAGGAATTGCCTCCAGAGGCTAGGCAGGGGCCTGTACATGAATCCGCACTGGATCAACACAGCTACTATCGCCGTCGAGACCAGACATGGCCCAAATAGTCGGAATGGCCGCCTGAAAGTGGACGAGGACAGCGCAGTGTAGCACTTTTCCAGGTCTCTCGTGCGTATCGCCTTGAGGGGCTTGTACGAGAGTACGAAGCCCGAGATGACGAAGAAGATGTGAACCATGGGCCGCCCGCTGTATAGGATCCTCACAAACGGCAGTTGCAGGAAGGACGACTCGCCATCCTTGTTGAGACCGTAGGTGGGGACCAAGTACGGGTGGTTCTCCTCGGTGTAGTGGCAGAAAAAGACCAGCAGGCTGGCCACGCCTCGCAGGCCGTCGAGGTAGGAGGTCGGGTGTAGCCTATGAGTCTGGAGGGGGGACTTGTGGTCGGGCCATATTGCGTCGGCGACAAAGCTGGGGAGTAGAGTTTGGGGAGACATGGTGGTGAGGGAGGCGGCTGACCATCGTGGACGGGTCGAGGAGCCGAGTGCCATGCGGTGGGGGGGGGTCCTCGAGTAGGCGACACGGGTGAGAGCCAGGCCGTCGCCGCTGGAGCGCGGATGGGTGAGGCTTTGGGATAATCGGCAGTTCGAACAGGGAAAGACGGTATCGTGGGTTTCGGCGGCGTCAACGACAGTCGGCGGCGGGAACTTAGTCTAGTCTGCCATGTGGCTGCAGGACGCGCATCCTGGTGGTTAGCTAGGATGTAGGGGCTGGACAGGCTGGCCGCAGGCCGGGGAGGGATCTATTTTTGAAGGGGTCGAGGTGGACGGAGGTGCAGGCGCAAGGTGGTAATTGTGATAATTCTGGGGACTGCTGGGTGCAAAGGAGCGGCGCAGACATGCCGGCCATTGCTGGACAATGACGGGCGACGAGGACGCTTCCAAGGCTGGGATGGGAAGCTGCGCATGGCGCACACACACGCAGACTGGCAGAGTGGGCACAGACAAAGCTCATGCAGGTGTCCAGGCGGTCTCGACCCGTGGGCGAGCGGGTCTCCAAGGGGCCAAGTTCGGGGGCCAGCGGGCCTTGGGCAGGGGTCGATGATCACTCACCCACAGGGCGCCTCAGCAGCGGGTCTAGCTTACCGGTTCTGGTGAAACAGCCCTCCAGTGGCTCGTGTGCCTCTCTGGCTACAGCGAGTCTGCGTGTGTGACAGGATATCTCGTGTTCAAGCCTCTTCCTTCTCTTGCTGCAAACAGCTCGACACAGCCCAGGAGGTGAGAGCACGTTCGATCAAGACGGGTTCCCTTCTGTGGCAGAGACCCTCGGTCAGCCAAAGGGGCTCGTTCATCCAAAGTGCTCGAGGTGCAAATGCTGCTGGGTGGGCGAGGGTACTTACTGTACAGTGGGTTGAGTCGGTCGCGAACAGGGAGGATTTATGGGGCACTTACGACGACAGCTGCTCGCCACAACTGCGTGAACTAAATGAAGGGTCAACGGCACGCGCAGCAGTCAAGATGACAAAAAGATGTGGCCTAGCAGCTGGAAGTCTGGTCAGCCTTTTATACGGTGCACAGATCTCCTCCCCCCATTCGGCAATTTGTCCAGCCCGTTGAGAGAAGGTTCATCAAGCTGCTAGCGAAACCAAACCTTGCCTCACAATGTCCCAACGTGGCCCATCTATCCCTTGCTCCCCTTCCGGCCAAGTCGCCCCGAGGTTGCAATCCACGCCTGGCGAGGAGCTGCGAACCATCATCCCATCTGGCCCATGTTCTGCCTCATTGTTTCAAAGCTCTTCTTCCACCAAGACGGTAGGTGCCATTCCGCACAGTGGGCACGCTGTCTGGGTGTCCTGGGCATGCGGGAATGCATGAATTGTTTCAAATCTAATCAATACCCACTACATCTGACCTCATCCACATCCATCTCGAATCTCAGGCACGGGATCGCATTGTCAGCAATACCCTTCTTAACCACCTGGCTGATCCCCACCGGTGCAGCCGACTGCGCGGCTGAGTAGTAGGACACATCGTGTTTCTTGCTGGTCGGGCCCGTACAAACACGCCCCTCACCACCAGCTTCTTCTCCTGGGTTGGATCCTGTCGTCTAATGTATGAAGGCCGCTTCACAATCAAGTCCAAGGGGAATCACCTGCTCGTTGGATGCTACTCGTGACACAAGCTGCTCCCACTACGCAGGCAACGTGTTATTGCTGGCTTCTTGTCAGCCTCGCCTTGTCATGGTAGAAAAGCGCTCTGACCTGCTCCTGCTGGGTCGGTCTGGTTGATATGCTCACATCGCCGGCATGACGTGATCTGCCCGTCGGGAGCAATGTCTTCCCAGTAGTCGATGCACTATTGCGGACTGCTGTGTATCGGATGACGACGTGTTTTTAACAATTGAGCAGCGATCAGTCCGATAACATCTCTACGACTGCGAGCAAGTAGAGGACACACTAGCATTCTGGGTTCGGATCATGCAACTCGCATTCCTGCTGAGCAAATACCCGGGAGGGCGGTGGCGGAGCAGTCAGTCCTGGCGAGGGCATACGATACATTTGTAGGCTGGCAAGGGAGTGCCGCAAGGTCTGCCGATCTCCAACCCGGCGCATTCCAAATGCTCCGATCGCTTCTGTAGATAGATGTGCATACGCGCAGGCAGCCAGGCAGGGCGCAGGGCACAATGTGTCCGGGCGTTTGTGCGACCCTGGAACGTCTTTGCTCGCGATGCCACTTACTGAACCATTGAGTCTATTCTCCGATACGCTTCTCGCATGCGCCTAGGCGCCACGCCGCCGATCTGCTACCTCGCCAAAACAGTCCCCCGCCACGGCCCGCCTCCAAACTGCCGAACGCCCCGGGTTTGCGGGTACCTTGATGCGGCCCTTCCGGATGAGGTGAGTTGATCTGGACTCCGGAGGACTTTAAGTAACTCGGGGCAAAGACCGTCTGGTAGACGCGGCACATGCTTGGAATGGAATTTGCAAAGCGCTGCTTCAAAATATGCTATCGTTAGTTCGCCAGAAATATCGGCTGATTCCTACCTGGTGGAAGTCATCGTGGCCAGAGAACGAATTGCTGTTGCTCATTACGACGATGTTGTAGGTGACCAGCCAGCACGACTCCCGTAAGGTTTAGAGATGACTATATTCTCGAAAACCAATCCCTTGCAAACTTCCATTGGTGACCAAACTAGTTTCTCGTGAACTTTAAATATCTCCCAGGAGTCTGAAAGGCTTGAGAAATTCTCCCTAACGGGCTGGCAAAACCTCTTTCGGGCCCAATGGACCGTGCCGCCCTCTCTACAAATTGTGAACATGATTTGGCACATCTTGTGTGTGGTGCTCTAGAATTCAAGACTTCTTGATTGTACTGTTGTGGGCAGCTTGGATTGTTTCCTCAATATGTTCACAATGTGAACCCGGATAGCATCGGAATGAAACTGGCATATCCCACTTGAAAAATCGACCGATGAGAGCCACATAAGATCATGGCTCAGTTCTAAATTTGCGGGCGGGCGAGAGCTGAAACTAAGTGATTCATGGCTTACTGCTTGGTGAACGGCTCATAAAGACAGAGCTCAAGTCCGAGCAGGTAAATGTGAGCCAGAGCAGAATGTTATTCTGAGCATCTCATGATCAGCAAGCCCGCTATGCTTCCATGACACTACCAGAACCAGCGAAAATTTCTCGTGGCTGGTCAACGGTTGCTGTTAGAAACATCCAGTGGACAGTCACTGGGAACATTTGACTCACTTCAGCTGTGTCCCAAAATGCTAATAGCGTCTTTGCTATCTTCGCAGGCTTTCGTATGATTGTCTGATGCGAACAATTACTTAAGTGACACCTCAGTTCAAGGGCAGGTTACACCTTCTGAATATCCAGTAAAATCTTTAAAAGTTATAATGGACTCCCTCCCACAGGCTTCTAAGCATGTTAAAACTTTGCCTGAGGAGGCAGCTCGGTTTGTTGCATCGGCCTCAATGTGCCTCCATCTTTGTCTATTTCAGTAACCTTTTCCACCTGTCCCTTTTCTTCTCTGGCGCGATCTTGTCCGTACTACCTTTCGATTTCAAGTTCTCCTCAATACTCGAATCATCTTCATCGTCAGAACACATGTCTTGTGGTTCATGAGGGTGCACCACAGTGTCAGAATTTGTGCCAAGCTGGTAAGCAGGGTGGTTTCCGGTGCCTGTGGCACGGCTATACGCTTCGAGAGTGGCTTGCGCCAGCATCTCGGGCAGCCGTCGCCCGACATCTTCCACGCCGATATCTATCAAGTAGTACTTCCACGAATCCTTCACGACTGGCGTGGCAGAGACTCGTACGCTGTGAAAATCGCTCTCAAATCTCCCATCCGACAACGGTTGAAACTCATGTGCCAGCATTTCGAATGACAGGGTCTTTGCAGCGAACTTGGCCTCACTTTCGAGTTTAATAGCGCCGAAAGCCACCTGAAACCCGCGTATTGAGCCCATTAATACTGCTAGACTCTCCCCGTCGTCACGCTCGAATATGATTGCGGCTGCGACTTGGCCCTCGCCCTTTGGGAGGCGGAATGCCACCGGCCATTTGTCGGGAACCCAGGTTCGGGGCGACTGCCGAAGCGTCAGTGGCTCCGGGATTTCTTTGGCATATCCACCAGGCAGAAGTACTTGGATGACTTTGTAGGCATCAGGATGGGGGCCGCTGCGGAGCTGTAGAATGTGCTGAGGGAACACTCCCGCTTCGATGGGTGGTCGCTGGTCCTGCCGCACATAGATAGTCTTTAACTTTCCCCGGACCTGCACGCTGCCGAACTGGGCAGCCCTGACACGGGCGTAATGCTGGCCCTCCTTATCTTCTCGGCCACTGGATATCTTCCTCAGATATATTGCCAAGAAGCTCGAATCCGTGTAGTTCGGCGGGACGGGACAGTCGATGGTTGCCACAAATAGTCCATCCTCCCGTGCAGACAGGTGTAGTTGTATTCGAAGTCCTCGATTGGTCATCGTGTAAGGCTCGCGAGGGTCGCCCCAATCGTGGTAAGGAAGTATACCGTTTGAATGTGCAAAAGCTGCTGGAGATGGGGCCAGAAGCCCGTGCAGCTCATCGGGGTCTCCATCTCGATTCACCCATGCGAAAAGCGACTGGTCGTCGGATGTTTTCATGATTTCTTCCTGAAGCCTCAAAAACGCCTTCCGGCCGCCTTCACCGTAAAGCATAGGCATGTTGACGCCGAAGATTCCCATCATGCAATAGGCCGAGTCCTCAGGCCGCGTTGTTCGTCGGCGCGACATCCATGACATTCTCTTTGCGATGCTAGCGGATTCGATTGGACGCTCACCTGTCATGATGGCGGCGTCAATTCCCGTGATCTCTGTCAGGAAAGGGCTGATTGCTCTCTTCTCGCCGAGACTGACCCAATTTCTTGTGAAAAAGACTAAATTGGTTGGTGCGAGAAGCTCCTGCAACGTCCACCCGCGGGTGAACCATCTGCTCGCTGCGAAAGACGCCTTCTTCTCCGCCGAGCCCAGGCTCTCGTAACTGAAGTCTTCGATATAAGCGTAACAGACTTCTGCCGTCTCGTACCAAACGTACATAGAGTTGATTGCTTCAGAAAGCTCGGAACTGCTGCTCTTGTCTATGCAACACGTGTCGATCCAGATGTAATCATATCCATTGCTACGAGCCTGGCGGCACGCGCCTTGGACCTTTGACAGTGAGCTCGGATTCTTGGTCCACTCAGTGCCGTGAACGATGTCCTCGAAAACGACTTCGTCCTGAGTCCACGTATGGGAGAGGATAGCATATCGAATATTCTCTTTCCGGAGTTCCTCGGGTGTCTTCTCGAATAGCCTTTGAGTGGTTGTGTGAAGAAGCCGCATTTTTTCACGGTCATGGGACGATGCACTAGGAGGAGTACAGAAGGAATAAGGGAGTTGGGCAGAGTCCCACGTATGCCTCTAGACCCCAAATTCAAGAAACTGTCCTCGGTATGCAAGCACTTGGATCAGATTCGGAAGCTGTTGCGGCCCGTCAGCCTCAACTGCCCCTGCAATACCACACCCTTGCATAGTCACATTGCAAGGTCTTTGAATCCTTCGCAATCCTTCTATTGTGTACTGTGTAATACACGGTCCTGCGTAAGACGCAGGATACGATTTAGTGTGACGGCTGCACATTTACTGATCGTTGGCACCGTAACACTTTAGGTAAAGTATTGTGGCCTCTCACGGCCTGGATGATGCCAAGCTTACTAGGCCAGTTGATCTATCTGCTTGCTGTTCCCACACTGTGCATCCTGCCTCAACCTTTGTTGTTGCACTGCTTTTCTGAATGCTCGAGGTGTCGTCTCATTCGTCGCAAGCGGCAGAAATCTCGTTGCCTGCCCAGATGGTAGATAGATTGTCTGTCGTTGCCACAACTGATGTTACACAATGTTCAGCTTTGGTGTCATCACGCTATGGATGCAGGCTGAGCACCATTGCAGCCTCCTCCAAGGCTGCAGATTACTTAAGTACCGAGAATAATAAATCAACCACATTTAATCGTTCCATACTCCACTGTGGACTCACTTCTCGTTCCATATACAACAACACTGGTCTGAAGTTTCATGTGACCCTAATACCTGATTGAACACGCCCCCAAGGCTAGGAAAGCTCGACGTCTGTTATGATGACGGAAAAACTTCAGCAAGAGGCCAAGACGGATGAGGACCCGCCTCAGTACCAAGAACCACGTGCACAGCATACTGATCTGGCACGAGAACATACCACCCAGAATGGAACAGAAGTCACGCAAAATCACTGGCAGAACCTGCCTGCAGACTTGATACAGGTGGAACAAGATAAAGGGTATGCTTAAATGTCCTGGTCATTCCCCTCTCTCCTGGTCTCAATGATATTGACGAGCCGCGATCACCAGACCAGCTGTCCCGGAAAAGGTCATGTCACCTCCTGCAAAGCATTCTCACATGGAGATGCCTCCAATTGTCTCGGAGCCCGAGCCGCAGATGGTGACGCCACTGTCCAGACTGACAGCGACACCGACTTTTATCGACTGCCCCTTCTGCCTCCAGCGGACTCAGACAAACGTATCGACAGAGGGGACCTCGATGCAGACCATAGCAGCGGCTCTGTGCTGCCTGTTCTGCGTGTGTGCAGTCTGTGTCCCGTACATATGCCACTGGTTCGAGGACACACATATCTACTGTTCACGATGCAAGGCGAGAGTGGCGACCATACCGCATGACGGCCACATACACATCTACCAGCCAAACGATCCTGCGATGGTTGCAACGATTTATCAGTAGCTGTTTAGCGGTTAGCGGTTAACGTACTGGGGTAAGGACAATTTGGTGGCTTGTTCTGGTCATAATCATGGGGAGTCAGCTTCAAATGTACATACACGAGGAATGCGATACCCTAGCAGCGCGGGGTGCTCTTGAAGCTGTTGCATAGTCTTTGAGACGTAGCCAGGGAAACTGCAGCTTCCCTTTTTCGCAGTTGCGTACTAATTCCAAGACGCAAACTCCCATGCTTCCTTCCTTCCTTCCTTCCTTCCTCGCTTCTCTGGGCCAACACACCCTCCGTATTCCACTTGTGAATGCAGGCCCCCTTCTCACCCTTCAATTCCCTCAGTTGAGAAAGACAACCAAGACATCGCCAGCCCACAAATGCTTTCGTCTGGTCTGTTGATAACAATCTACTTTTGAAAGTCTTCTACCACCAATTCTACTGCTCCCACTGCTTCTCTTTCGGCCACGTCCTCAGTCACATCCAAGTTTCCAGTTGCGCTTTTCCTTGCGCTGCCTCCAGAATGGCCCCGTCACCATGCGACCAGAAAAAGGCAGACATTGTCCGCCTATTTCAGAAACAGTGCATCGCAGAAACTGAAACAGTCAAGGCCATGTACGACCTTGAATGCCTTCAGGTCAAGGAAAACTACAGGTCCAAGATGCAGCTGGCATGTGACGACCTCAGAGAGCAAGAGTTGAAAGAGTTGGCCGAGAAGAAGAGGATTCACAATGCAAAGATGGGGCCCATCAAGGCCAGGCACGCACTGGAGCTCGCTGAAATACAACAGCAATATCGCACCGTCGGCTTCGAGCCTGATCCACCCCCGCCTGCTCTTGCTGAGGCTCCCAGCTCATCTGATCTGGCAATGATGGGTGTAAGTACTCCCTAAAACGGTGGCGATGATGCCCGTCACGAAAACTATCTACGGAGGTGGATTGCTGACCAGCAGAAGGGTGAGGCTGGTCGAAAGACTTCCACCTCTGCCGACAATTATCTTGATGACTCCGACGAGTCTAGCGACCAGTCAGACATTCCGGCAGTTCTGCCCAAGGTCACGAAGGAGGCTACAACCAAGGCGAAGTTCGCCCTTCTCACTGCCAAGCGCAAGAGGCGCGCAAGTATGGAGTCTGGAGATGGCGATCATCAGATTGATGATGAGCCGAACTCATCTCAGAGCGAGAACGAAGACGAGCAGGATGATTTTAGTGATTTAACTTTCCAAAACTCGCCAATGCGACCTTCCCGAAAGATTCCCAAGATGTCCAAGCGAGCTCCTGCTCAGACACCCGCGTCGTCTGCCCCGCCCGGGAGGACGAAGATTGGCCTTGATCAGCATGGAGACGAGAGCATGTACAGTGGTCCAGGTACGCCAAGCCTCATCGATTCCAGTCCTGTCTTCTCCCCTTCTGGAATGATTACAGCAGATTTTCTGATAACAAGTTGAGTTCAACAGCCTCTCAAGGTCCACGCCGAGGAACTCGGCGCGGTCGGCCGGAGCCCGGCACGTACGTGATCAACGCAGCAACTTTCCCCAAATACAACGAGTCGTGAGACAACCTTCAGGAAAAAGCTTGCCTACGAGGTGGAGAGGTGTTACGCGCGAGATACCTCTCACTGACACCCGCCGTCGGAATTCCCACGGTCATTCAGAAGCTTTTATAATCCACCGTCACCCCTTTTGATCCATTGAGAGATTTCGGCGAATTAGTCAACAAATTGCTTGACTGGCAATGGGTGATCTCTGCGGGGTAGGCTTAGAGCAATAGCTACAGGGTGTTTCGCGGCGCTCTGTCCAATAATTATTGTACAATGGCACAGTCACGTCCTCACAGATCTCATGGTAACCGTGCATTCCTTCTGATTTGTCCCTGCAATGTAGTTACATGTTTCCTGCTGGAGATCCCGTGCAGAAGGCCACTCCGACAGAGGCTATTCGCAAGAGACTCCTCCACTGGTAGCTTTCCTAAAAGAGGTATCTCATGCTCCATAGGAGGTGCTCCTCGAGAGTATCACTCAACAATAGATTTGGTCGTAGATTCTACCCAAGTGGTCCAATGTAGATGCGGTGGCTACATACCAGATACTCGAGCAAAGTCAGGCTTGCTAGTATTATAAACACTGTATCAATTACAGTGCCGTGTCTAAGCTCACTCTGTATCTCACTCGATGCCGCTGCTCGAGCGTGTGCAAATCACACGGTCCGGCATCCCAATGAAAGATAAGTCCATACTATCGAATAATTTATCGACTCAGTGACCAAACTTTGAGAACCCTGGAGTAGTGGTGAGCACGATGCCTAGGTCTGCTTGAAGGGACATAAACTACAAAGTAAAACCTCTCCCAGCCCCTTCCACTTCCAACTGGGACCTATAATCGTGAAAGGTTTAGGAGCACACCCCACCGAGACCTTTCTTAAAGCCTTAAGCTTCCCTCGTGCAGCCTCGTTCGCATATCTACACTGTTCGCTGCTCTTACAGCACATATCTGAATTCCTTGTTCTCTCGATCTGTGAGGTCCAAAAATTCTTGGTTTTCTTCCACCACATAGCTGTCTCCCAATTCTTCCTTCTCTCTATTTCTCTTCTCATTTTCTCTCACTGCCAAAAGACGTATGAGGTAAAGGTCAATAGTGATCAACACGTAAAGAATGCAGATAGATGCTTTCGCAGGCATGTATCGGGGAGCATCCTTAGCCTGAAATGTCTGAGGCGAGATGATATTCCCGACTGTATATGCAATCGTCCCAATGCAAGTGACGGTAATTTTCTTAGTTGATCCGGCCACATTTGTGCTTTGCAACGCAAGGATCTACAGCACTCAGAGTCAGCCCAGATCAAAGGAGTAAAGGAGGAGCTTTATGCTAACATAGTAAATAGCGGGCCACAAGGTAGCCATAACATGTCTTGGTACCTGAAGTCTTTGTTTTATAGGCCAAAAATGGGATATATTTGTGCTTGGGGGGGATAAAAATTAAACCTAGAAGCTGCTTACGGTTGTCCAGCCGATGGGGATGCCTCCACTTAGATAGAATCCTATGAGCGCTGGCACCCTGTTGGTCGTCGCCATTAGCACCGCGCCAATGATAGATGGTATGTGACCCGCGATGCAAATCCACAGACGCTGGCCAGTCTTGCTTGCCAGATACGTAAGGCCGATTAGCACAACGACCTCGTAGGCACCAAGTGGTGTCACAAGCAGCAGGCTCTCCTTGCTGGTGTAACCCATGCCTGTGACTAGTATGTTCCCAAAGCTTGTCGCTATCGAGTTGGGAATGTTGGCAGCAAATATCCAGAAGGCGTACAGCCAGGTATTAGGGTCTCTCATCGCCTCCCAGAACTGGCTCCACTTGAAAACTCGGTTGCCGATACCCTGTTCATTTCCACGCATGCGTTGTGCATGCAGAGCTTTCTCCTCGGCGGACAGGAACTTGGCCGAGAGGGGTGAGTCCGGGAGCATGAACCAGAAAATGATACCGACCACGGAGGTGAGAATGCCCAGGAAGAGGAAGATCACTTGCCAGCCTCGGAGGGCGGCGTGAACATCGCCCCCAACGTGGTTAGCGACCCCGTAGGAAAAGCAACCGCCTAGGAGCTGTGCGAAGCCGCACATGGAGAACCAGATGCCGACGCGGAAAGCCTGTTCCTCTTTGCGATACCACTGCGACGTGAAGACGACCCATGCTGGTACCACGGCAGCTTCTGCCATACCAAGGATCACGCGGCAAACCATTAGAGTCGCGAAGGATTTGCATGCTGCTAGGCAAGCCAGAACGGCACCCCGGATGATGATATTGACGGCGACGTACTTGGCCAAGGGGAATAGCTGAATTAGGCGGATAGTGGGAAATTCAAAGACGAGTTGTCCAAAGAAGAATATGCTTGCTATCCAATTGAATTCGTTGCCACGTAGGTGGGCAGACTCCTTGATGCCGGTGACGCTTGCATAAGAAATGGCAATCTTGTCCAGGTATTGAAGAACTGGAGGCCGCGTTAGCGAAGTGAAAGCTGATCTTGAACTTTGTTTTACTGCTGCCAACTGACAGTATACTATACAGATCAAAGGCATAATATGTAGATCAATGTGCCGGACGAGCTGTCTGTGCTTATCAGGGTCGAGGATCCGTGTGCGGGAATCATGTTCCCGCAACATCTCGAGTGCTGCATCAGCATCACTCCAAGCATGCTTTTCGACCGACTGCTGTGCCTGCTGTGGGTTCTTATCCTTGTCCGACGCCATTTTCGACGGTATCATTCGCGAGGTCAATATGCTGACCATCAACGAAGATTGAAGAACCGTACCTAGGTACCTAGGTAGCTGAGGATTGTGTTAATCTGTGCTCAATATTTCAAAAATTGTAGTCTGTGGTGATCCTATGGCAAAAGAAGATCTTTTGCTCAGGAATGACGTGCTGATACAGCGAAGCACGTAATTCTGATTAGCGAATGCTTGCTTGGCTTGATTACCAAAATGAGGCCCGTACAGAATGTGCTGATGGTGGATATCCACCAAGCCTTGTCTTAAGCAGCTCAAATACTCCAAGTGTCATATCGAATTGCTGAAGCCAAGACGGTCCCTACGGTCCCTGCACCTTTACTACACAATTAGAAAGATCAGGATTCTTAACATGCCCACATAGCATATTGAAATCAGATGACTGTCATTAAAATGAATATATTTTACCCCGTCCCGGACAACAGGAATCGGGTCATTTGACAGTCTTGATCTCTTGGTTTTTATGATCCTGCACAATCAATATACGTCTTCTCTAGCAGCTGCTAGCCGTAAAGGAAAGATGGCTAGTTTTTTCTGGTGTGTTATATATGTCGAGCGAGAGATTGCAGTCATGAATAGCTAGAGTGACGAATAGCTGAATCGGAAGTCCATACACTCTTGTGTGCATTGGACTTGGCTCTTACTTTCGCAGGAATCTTTGACCTGTGGATGATTTCGTCGCAATGTATATCACGCGGCGGCCCGCGATGGCCTCAACCTCGACGGCGCCGGCGCGAATCGAGTCGGCATGGCCTAACACTATGGCTAGAATAATAGTTTCCAGAAGCAGATTGGAAAGTCACTGTCAAATTCTCTGCATGGGGAAACCTACTGTTTTAAAATAAAAGATACATTACCTTGCCCTTCTAGGGAACTTACTGTCGTTCCGGCTTAGGAGAGGAACTCAAAGAATACAAATAGTCTATTCCTGAGCACCAAATTCCAGTAACTTGACGGGCGGCTTAGATATGGTGACGAGGGGGAGAGGCCAGATGTTCATCATCTTGCCTTGGACGAACGTCACAGGCGGCGTCAGCGTTCTAGAATTCGATCAGCTAGACTCAGAAACGAAGCATGTCGATAATTGACACTCTCAAAGATATTATCCCACTCAAATCTGGTCATGTGAGAGAGTGCTGGCCTGTGAACTTGCTGGGCAACCAACACTTCTAAGTTACTTCGCTGGTGGTTTTGCTGTCGGGACAGTCAGTGGAGACGTGGGACTACGAGCTGGATCTTGGGAGTAACTCCTGTCCGTTGATGAATTTGGTCCCCTCGGTAATCGTCTTTCAGCTTCGATCCCGGCTCAAATCAGTGAGTTGTTTTGTTCTCATCTTAGGGCAGATTGCCACAGCCCCGGTAGAGGAGCTAACCACCGTTTACGCGGATGCGTGTCTCTCAGTCACAGCACCTTGGAACACTGTGAGTTCTGATTTTGGAAGAGAACAAGTGATGACGTTGAAACTTGTCGTTGACTGAGGTGATTGATAGCTCACGCTGTTTACCTTTACGAATGCTTTAAGCTCTGGCCTTGCAACCCCCTAAACGGATTTGGCGTGACTTGCGCGGTCCTACCAAGCTCCGAACGACAGAGCAAAACTATCGGTGTTCCTCAGCATAATGAAGATCGGGAGACAGCGGCGCATCATAATCACCGAAACTGCTGTGACCATATGCCCGCCAGGAGCTTCAATAGCGGTTCACACCGTGACTGGCAACGCCGAGTTGACAACTTCTCACAGTGAGATTAATAGCCTGAATCCTCAAAATCCGTTGCAATATAAGGTCATAGTGCAGTCAAGTGAAAAGAAATACATCAATTGGCATCCCAATCGAAAGAAAGCACCAATGTGTACAGGACGGAGTTTGCGAGCACATTCCCATGCTTGCCCAGTAAAGTTCGAGCCACGCACATGCTCAAGTTCATCCCTGCGCTAGTATTAGGCATTGGCTAATGAACTTTACAATGTCAAATGGTCACATCAACCTCGTTGCCGACATGCATACGCGTATCTGTGGCCGGGCAGGAGCTGCACTCGGAATTCCGGCACCCAACTAGCTCCCATCAAGTTTTTCTCTTTCGAGGTTAAGAAGGGCTTGTTCGTGATTTAGGAGGCATGATGCCAGTGCATTTGAGCCAGATCTTGACTCCAGCGTGACAGCTTGTTGCCGGACCGCGGATAGCACGGCGTCTGGTAAACTGTGCACGCGAATGTGCGTGCCGAGTCCCGCGACCGGCCGAGGGCAGCTTCACTTTGTCGACTCATGCCTGCCCATTGGCTTTAGAGTTCGTTCGATCTTACTCGTGCACATTACTGCATATGATGTAGAGGAAAATGGCCACTGCTGTAAGGGTCCAGGCAGAGTAGGACGCTCCGCGACACCCGGACGCGTAGGGGCCCATCGACTCATCGAAGGGTGACGAAATGCGTGTTTCCAAATGCCAAGCTCTAACCCGGCGATAGATGATCCGAGAGCAGCATTGTCGCACGTTCAGTGCAAGTACCACAGCGGAGTCTGCTTCCATGCCGCCGGAAAAGTATCAATATTCTGCTTGTGAAATATGCTTCTCGGTAGGGTCGGGTGTGCAAGCAAGTGCTTGGGAATCGACGCAGATTGTATGGATCTGAGGGCAGGTGCCCGCATCACTTTGCAAAATGTGACTGCCAGCAGCAGACTGTATACCGCCCTGAACTGCAGCGGCCGAGCTTCTGCAAATCCGGTCTTGAGGTCCGAGACGGAGTTGCGGGAAGGCCCAGACGTCACCTGTCAGATGTCTTGGCCCATGCATACCGTAAATGTCGATTCCCTATGCAACAATTGCGGCGAGAGGGACGGAAGTGATGCGATGATCAACGGTGACGAGGCTGTGCTGTGTTTCAGATTTTTCTTCTGGGGAGTTCATGGACCTGTAGGAGTGGCACGCGTCGAACAAACCTGGCTCCAGCTCGTGTGAGACTGCACAATCCCTGAATCACACTGAATACAATGCTGCAGTACATGTTCAGAGGTCCGAGACAGCCGACAGGCAAAAAAGGGCCAAGCTTCAGCAGATCTGCGCCTAGCACCAGCTGGGGACTTGGCATTGGACCCGGGTAGCCGGACTCAACGACCAAGGCTGGACGTCATGCAGACCGAGAAGCTTTCATTATCTCAAGAAAGCGGGGACCATAGTCCGAGTTGGTGAGGGAGCTTGGTGGATCAGTGGATTTCCCATGCCATCTGGGAATAGCTCGGTGGGATCATTGATAGCATGAGCCTGGCTCATTTTGTAACAAAGTTTGGGTGGGCCGCACGACTCGGTATTTGAGAGGATGCTGGAGGTGGCCGCGTCCGTTTCCGCAGTCTCGTGCCCATCTGAGCCCAGCCTCGGAATCTTGTTGGCGCCAATTAATCTGGTAGACTAGTACTGTGTAAATGAAGAATGAAGGCATTTATTTGTCAGTCTGCTTTTCCACATGGGGAAAAGAACAAGGCGCGCGCGTGGGAGAGGGGCTAGCCAGATCAGACCCACCATGGGGGACCCCAGTCGCAACCGGGCACGACCAGGGTGTCGGGAAAAGAAGCTCGCCCTAAGACGGCGCCCGTCCTTGGCAATGTGGGCGAGGGAAGAAGCTTGAGAAAAGCTTCGTTTCCCGCCAGCTACTGTTGGTGACCTGTTCAAAGTTCGGCAATCTTGGAGCGGCGGCAACTAGGGTGATTCGCCGTCGCTGGTGTGACGTGGTGTGAACCGTTGTGTTGACTTGCTGGCCAGAAGCCAGTCTCGAGCAGGATGGGCATGGGATGCCGAATCGAGATCGGGCCAGACAGGCCTGCCCGAACCACACCACAACAAGCACAGCCAGGTACTATTGTGGTAGGTGCATTGCATAGGGTAGTGGCAGCGCAGGCCGACTGTTTGAGGTTCTGGCTCTGGCTCTGGATCTGAATCTGGATCTGGATCTGCTGTTCTGCTGCTGCTGCTGCTGCTCTCCGGCTCTGGTGTTTTGATGCTGACTCTGACGGAAACCACCGCCGATTCATTCCACACGTCTCGGGCTTGTGCCACTCAAGTCGACCAACGGCAGCAGCGGCAACAGGTCTGTCGGAGTGTGCATCCGGTTTGATGGATGATAGCTTTGCCCCCCTCGAGCACAGCCTTGTTGCACACGCTGCCCGACGACCACGCAGCGCAGGACAGCGCAGGACAGCGCAGGACAGCGCAGAAATGGGTCCTCGCTAGGGCTTCCCTGACAGTCTAGGTGCATTTTCGTGCAGCTGGGGACCCGGGTGTGTGCTGGATAGTGAGGAGAAGGGCCGTCATGATAGGATGAGAGCGGGAGGGAATGGGAGGTTCTCTCGGAAAGAAGGCAAGCGGCCATCTCGAAGCAGCTAGCCCAAGATACCTAGGCCACCTGTTGTAGGAGGCACCCCTGCAGAGCTGGACATTCCCTGGCCTGCCTGGCCCGTCTGGCCTGCCCGTTCCCTGGTCGGGATGCCCTGGGCGCCCCAGTGCCCACCCGGCTCCTTGCTGCTCTCCGTGGGTGCTCGTGCCTCTCGTGGCCGTATAAAGACCAGACAGGCGTCAGGTCTTGGCATTTCCCACGGGTGTCGCTCTTCCCATCCCCCTCAAATCTTCCACTTGGATTCCGTCGCACACACCTCTTCTCGCCTCAGCCGTGCCTCCCTGCCTCCGCGCCTCCGTGCCTGTCCCTTTTTGGCCGTGCACGCCTGGCTTCAGTTTTACCTACTGTATTCTGAACAAGTGCCCCCCACATAGCTTCCGCTCCTACACAGTACAGTCAGGCCCAAGCCTACGCCTGGGTGGTCCAATCTCACTCCTGCCAACCTCTCTCTGCCTACCTGACTCTACTCTTCTCACTCACTCACTACCTTGGCTTCTTCCTCGGTTGAGGCATCGCTCCTCCTTTTTTCCCCCCTCCTCCTTCGTTTTCACATACCCCGTCTATCGACACGTGGGGTGACAGACGACCTCACCTGCTGCTGGCCTAGCTCTCCTGTTCAATACTCGTCCCAAGCGTCCTAGATGCCTCCGTGCCTTGAGCCTTGGGTTCTATAGCCCGCACAATGATGGTCGACAATGATGGGCAACAGTAAGTTTGACTCTTTGTTTGGTTTTTGTTTTGAGACGATCTGGTCCCATTTCTGGTTACTCCAGGGCCGAGACGTCAAAACTCTTGGAAATCTCTTGGGTGTGGTCTTGGGTTGTTTTGATCGCTTTTCCCCAGGCCTTGGGCCCTTGGCACCCGCCTTGGCACGACCCAGCAGCCCAGATTCAGATTGCCCCAGAAAGCACAAGCACACCCACAACGCCGTGCCGTGCCATGCCATGCCATGCCCATGCCCATGCCATGCATTTGCCATGCGACGGCCAATTCTTCGGCTCGGGAACAGGAACACGAGGGCTAACTCAACATTTGTGTCACAGCCTACGTCGACGATATCCAAAATGCAGTGTATGGACTGAGTGTGTTTCCTTGTGTCGTCTTGCCTTGTACCCCTCGCCTCTCCTGTCTACCCGCGCCCATCTTCCTTGTACCACGCCATACACGCCGCGTGGGTGACGCCGGCAACGTGGTGGTCTCGGTGACGTTTCGCCTCACCTGCACATATCACCAGTCTCTCGTTCGTCCACAGGTGCTACGCTGTGCTCCGTCGCCGAGCCATCCCTCTTAATGACGTCTTCCCGGCGTCTCGGGTCATGGAAGGGCGGGGGCGCCTCGTCCGACGCCGCCTACACCAGGCCCTCTCATGAACCACCCAAAGAACATTCCCGCCGTGTCCGCCGATACCTCTTCGTCGCGTCGTATACTGACATCCTTCAAGGCTTCTCTTCAGCAACCCCGTCTGGTCTGGCGCCGATAGCATTCCATCGACAATCATCAGGAACATTACCGCGCTCTCCGTGAGTCGTTCCCCGCTTGACGCAGCCTCCATCGGGCCCGAATACGTCCTGCCCCATCGCTCCCGGCCTCTTATTAATGTCTTACAGAGCGACATAGCCTATTCCGCAGAGATCAACGACAACATAACCATCCTGTCCTCTAGATACGCCCAGACAAACAATGGCATCATTCAAGGGCTGCTCTATGTGCCCGATCTCGAGGCCCGTGACCCGTGCACCGACTTCGAGTCTGCATATGTGCCCAGCACCGCTGTGCGACAAGCCCACCTGCCACCTTCCGATTACAACCTGATCGCTCTGGTGCCTTGGTATAATGCGAACTGCACGAAATCATATCTCGCTTCTGCAGCATTGGATCCGATTCGCGCCTTGATCACGTACAGACCCGATAACAGCATTGGGCGGCCCCCGCCTGCCGAGGACGAGATCTGGAATCTCCAGGACCGCGATGCCTGGAAGTCCTACAGCAAATTCCCCATATACGCCGTCTCAGGTGCCGTCGGTTCATCTATGATGACACAGCTCAGCCTATATTCAGGCAACGTAACGTCTGTTCCCTATGGAGAGAACATCTCTGCACTATACAACCCCGACGCCGACGATTACGTCCGGATTTGGTCCCAGATCCACGTAGCGACGACAGATTCATTGCCGACTATCTGGATCTTTATCCTGATATGTGTGGCGGCACTATTCTTTATTGTGGCCGGCATCTCCTGCACCATGCATTATGTTCAACACAAGCGTCGGGCTTCTCTTCAGCGTCGTGTTATGAGTGGCGAGGTGAATCTGGAGGCCATGAACATCAAACACGTCTTGGTTCCTATCGAGCACGTCGAAAAGTTCCCACTTTTCACATATAACTACGAGCCAAATGCGAACAGCATGCCACCCTCACCGACGACACCACGGGCACCTGCACGAGCCCATGTTCGACACAATAGCCTGGGAATCGACGAGACAATCACATCCATTCCCGCACCGCCTTATTCGGAAAAAGCTTTGCCCAGCCCAACAGCGAAATCAACAGTCACTGGTATCACTGCCGCTAGTACGGCAACAGACTATCAACCTGCATGTTCGATATGTTCCCAGGACTACGAAAACAGGGTAACCATCATACGCGAACTCCCCTGTGGTCATATCTTCCACCCAGATTGTATCGACGAATTCCTTAGCAGCCACAGCTCCCTATGCCCCCAATGCAAGGCCTCCATGCTTCCGAAAGGCTTTTGTCCAAAGGTCACCAACTCGATGGTGCGTCGGGAGAGGGCGATTCGGAAGCTTCGGGGTCGT
Source organism: Diaporthe ampelina (assembly GCA_023522825.1). Classification (NCBI taxonomy): domain Eukaryota; kingdom Fungi; phylum Ascomycota; class Sordariomycetes; order Diaporthales; family Diaporthaceae; genus Diaporthe; species Diaporthe ampelina. The sequence continues at coordinate 195,068 of JAMFTM010000026.1, read as the reverse complement.
GTCCTCGTCGATGACTCGGACGTGGAGAGCGGCCGTGCTCAGCCAGACACCTGGAAGTCGAATGTGAGGAGGAAGCTGTTCCGTCCAAGTAACAACGCGGCCAACCTAGTGCAGCGGGCACCAGCTCGTCAAGCTGAAGGGCCAACACACGAGACCCGACTTCGAATGCGCGACCTGGCTGGCGAAGAGTTCCACGATGGCCGGAGCTTAAACGGACAGCCCAAATGGAAGAGGGCTACGCGAACATTATTCCCTGGATTTTCCTGATCTTTTCTTCATTCTCATATTCTGGGCTCTTTTCTTTTTCTTTTTTTTATATGGAACGGTTCCCACGTGATACCCCGGAGCTATCTCCACAACTGATTTAGTGAGCATTGGACGGCGTTACTAGGCCTGGTGGGTTCAGGCCGTGCATATTGGGGCTTTGAGGGACGAGCACCATACTGGAGACATTTTGTGGCAAAACCGGCCAGAGGAGAATTATCAAGTCGTAGGATAGACTTCTTACGACAGGAAGGTGGTCAAGAAGCACATGAAGTTTGCTGCCCTCGAGGCTGAGGAGAAGAGGCTCAAGAAGAGGTCGTCGCCAAGCTAGGCGCCGAGCCGGGCGACAAGGAATGGCCGACCCGGACACAAATGTGTGCCAAGTCAAGTTGTACATGTAGCCACTTCATCTTGACCCTCACAATGGGTATCAAGACTCGCATAAAGACATAGACCTAAGCGTACCAATAGAAAATAGTATACTTGTATATTCGTGGACTGCGAACACGATTGTGGAAATGAAGAACACGGATTTTACAGTAAAAAATGCGCGGACTTTTAAATCACAACTACTAGCACTAGTTAAGTGACCATTTGAAATCATCAGAATAGGTTGTTTTCCCAATACAGGGTGCTGGGTTCAACAGGAATAGGAACTTGTGTCCTCCAACTTGATACTGTCCTGTTCTCATCGCCTAAATCTTTTCTGTATGGACACCAGCGTTAGGTTTGTTTCGGGGGCAAATGGACGCTGTTCGCGAGCAATTGATGCTTGTCGATAGAGCATCATTTGATATGTCTGTACATATTCAGCCGTCACTTACTAATTCTATAAAGACCACCTCGAACATGAGCCGGAGTCACCGTCAAATCCAGCGTCTCGGTCCATGGCAGGCTTGTCGCGGGCCTCGATGCCTTGAAATCCTGCACGAATTGCGTGATAATGTAAACAGTCTCCGCAATACCTAGCGTATTGTTGGCCTAGACACATTCTCGGTCCCCCGTTGAAAGGTAGATACTCCTTTATTAAGATGTGTCAGCATGTGCCAGTGTATTGGTCAGACTTCGTGGCGTTAATCGGGAGTAAGGAGTTGCACACCCAGCAATGCCTCGCACCAACCTAACGCTTGGGCTGGAACTGGTTGGCTTCGTCGCCCCAGATGTCTCTACGTCGATGCATCGAGTATGTAGAGTAGAGCACCTCCAAGCCTTTTGGGATGTATATTGGTGACTCGCCGTCCGCGCCGCCATCGCGAGGAAGTATCGTGTCACGAACAGCGCCCTTTGCGCTCATTCGGGACTGGTGGGTAGAGCCGCAATGCTGAATCATTGGGTCCTAGAAATCGGGTGACTTGCCCACGTTTATGCAGAACTTCGAGTAAGTCAGATTCCTTACTTCTGCGTACGTGGGCTTACGGCCGCCCAGTACGTCGATCTCCTCGCGCGTCTTCTCCCATACATGTGCTCTTCGCGAGATATGGTAGAAGAGGCTACTCAATAGGCTGGCGGTCGTATCCTGCCAACAAGAAGCAAGCTGAGGAGTTCGCCTCGGCTGTTTGCCTTGTCGTTCGTCGCGGTGGTGAGGTCCCTAAGGAATGAATTGCGCCGGATCCCTCCCTTCTCAACCACATGTCAACCGGGGCCTTGCCCTTCTTGCACGCCAGTACCTCGTCCAGAAAAGTGTCAACTGGCATATTTCATTCGACCTCTTGAATGCGCGTCGAGGACTGAAAAGGGTAGGCTGGCTTAGAAATTGGTTATTGATTGGCATTGTTCTCAGCGTCTGAAGCTGGGCAGATACCAGATACCCTTGGAGCTCATGGCGGATCGCAGTTCCGCTCTTGGTTGGTCTTGCCAGCTTGATTGCTTTCCATATCTACGAGACGAGTTCCTTTTGTTTGATCCTACGATCCCTCCACGTCTGTTTGGCAACAGAACGGCGGCCATTGCGTCCCTGAGCAACTAGGTACCTTGCGGGAGCAATCACATTCTGGCGACCCTCGTCACAGTACTTTACATCAACCTGGACCAGGAGGCCTCCCTCTGAAGGATAGTCATATATCAGATCATTGCGGGCTGGGGATCCGGGATGCTCATCACCACAATCCTGCCCACCGCCCAGGCCCCCCTTCCGAAAACTGATGCCGTGCCGGCGAGCGCGTTATGGGCAGATCTCCGGTCATTCGGTAGCATTTGGGGAATTTCCGTTCCGGCCGCGATCTTTAACAGCCGCTTTGCTCAACTATCATACACTATCACGGAGGAGAATGCGCGGGATGTGCTCGGTGGTGGCAACGCTTACTCGCACGTTTCGAGCCAGTATGTACCGTCAGTTTCGGACGAGGTGAAGGCGCAGGTGGTCCATGTTTACGACTGTAATTTGAGGTTGGTCTGGTATGTCTGCCTCGCGTTCAGCGCGTATGCGATACTGATTACATTGATGAAGAAGGAGGTTGTGATGTGGACTGCACTTGACGCTCCACAGAAACGCCAGGCACTACTGGAAAGGTTGCAAAGGACCCGGAGTCCGAGGGCAGCCCGCACCACTGAACATGGGAGGCGACTTCTCCATGGTGACCTAAACATACCTAGGCATGGATGTACTGTGACACAGCGTGGGCTGAGAGGGTGTGGAACGAGAGAAGGAAAGAAGATGAAATGGAGGGGAGAATGAAGGCAACAATGGGTCCAATTCAACTGCTTACGGATCTATCTACAAGCTTTTGGTCTTGGAGAAGGTAATCGCTGAGGGCATCTGCATATTGGGTTAGTCCAAGTCTCATTTTGCAGGCATCTCTAGTTGTATCAGAAAATGGGAAGCCTTGAAAGCTTGTTAATATTCTGTAGAAGTATTTGCAGTGCAGTGATATAGTCTCATGGACAGTGAATAATGAGTTTTACGTGAGGCTGTAGGCCTCGCGGCATGGTCCGAAATGACCAGTCGACGCCACCCACATATCAACCTTGGAAGACAGGTAGGTAGATACACGGATGACACCAACACTTTGGGCTCTGCACATTTGAAGCGACTGATTCCAGGACTCGCTTCCAGATGGGCATCATGGAATAGATCCTTTCGAGAGAGGAAGATACAGTAGTTACGAGCTGTCCATCATGGGTGAAGGGATCAAGGTGGGAGGCCGTGCAACGGGCCAGGCGGCTCCTGAAACAAAGGTGCCCGCCCCTGTTGTCAGCTCATGGAACGACAAGAGTAATAAGTACTTACTGGTTATTAGCCGATGAGCAAGACTTATCGAGTGCTACCGCCTGCCCGGGTACATGCTAGAGACCAAGGACAGATCTACCTAGGTACTGTCGAAGGTCTGGTCATACCTAGGTACACTGAATCGTTGGTCCTCGGAATGATGTCAGGCCTAGCACGCAGCGCAGTCCCGCATGTCTCGTTCTCTGACATGGCTTGCTCGCTAACAACTCTTGCTCGATCCTGTGGGTTTGATCGAATCCATCGGCAGCAGATTCCATGCAATACAAGTACCGAGCGAGCCACCGACTGGCCAGGAACGGCCCAGTAGGTTGCAGATCAACATTAGTAGCTACCAAGAGTGATGCGCGGCTGGGTTTTGTTGGAGCTTGAGGCAGCCCTACTGAGGGTCCCCGTAGCTCATGATCTTGGGACCCCTCGCCAAGGCTGTCACAAGCAAACGACCCGTCTCGTCGCACCCACACCGAGCAGAAGGGGCGACCATCACGCACAAGCAGCACTGAACCGACGATTTGTGGCATGAGCTCAACCATGGCTCTCTGAGAAAGGGCAGGCGTTCGACTTGGCTGTAGCTTGGAGGCCTGGGAGGGCAAACGCGACGAAAAAGAAACGGACCCCTGAGCGACTCGCCTGGCTGTATTTCTTGGCTGACGACGTACGCGACCAGAACACCCCGCCATCTGCCACGGAAGCTGCCCCTCTCCCCACTCAAGCTCACAGGAAGTGAGCTCTGTATGGAGTCTTGGCGCGTTTGACACTCCTCCCTGGCCAGTCCCTCTGCGCCGCTTTCCAAGGTTGACCACACCAGAGACAGTGTCTTCTCCCTCCTCTTCCCCTTTCCCTTCCTCTGTTCTCCCACATACACCAGCTTCATCACAACAAACTGTCTGCCAAGGGGCTGATCGAAGTCGTCTCCTTTGAGCAAACCACGCAACTACCCCGCCACTGCTTCCTTGAGCTTCACAGAGCTCCCAACTTGTCACCAACGCGGTACATTCACACAGGCCCAACCAACAAGGCGGTCAGCAAGGTTCGTCGCCCTCGTTTTCCAAGACATGGCCTTACCAAACAACACTCGTGGCCAGTCCAGCCAGTCCAGCCAGTCTGCCTAGAACAATAGCAATGAGCCAATCACTCAGTCACAAAGCCACCCACTCACTCGAGCCTTGCCCCTCCACCGGATCCAAGCTGACCACTGTCTTGAACCGACAGACTATAGATCGCCATGTCGTCCTCCCTCAAGATGACCCCCCTCTTGATGGGGGTGATCGTCCTTTTCCTCTTTGCTGGTCACGTTCATGCCTTCGGTGCTGGAAATATTGCCAGCATCTCCAAGGTTGAAGGACAGAACTGTAAGCGCGCACCACCATGCTGATCCTACTGGAGGGGACTCGTACTAACCATCGCTTCTGACAGGGCGTCACGGCGACATCGAGGACGCTCTCCTGAAGATTATGATGGCCCGGGCCGTCGGAGGCAAGAAGTTCGACAAGCTGTCTGTCTCGCGTACTTACTTCGGCAACTGGTAAACAATACACAATGAATCTCATATCAGCCTTCACACTAACACGGCTCTAGGCTGAGAGATTACTCCCAGGCCATCGATGTCGGCACGGTCAAGAGCGTTTCGGCTGAGGCTATTCGCCTCCTCCTCTGCGTCTTGGGCTTCTTGACATTTGGCTACGGATCTCGCGAGTTCGAGGTCACTGCTGACCGTCTAGGCTGCTACCGCCCAGAAGGTGACCAAACTTCGTCAATTGACAGATTGCTCAACGAATCCAGGGGCTGACAGCTTTCACAGACCACATTGACAACCCCAAGAACTATGCCGACAACGAAGACGCACGTCAATATGACCGTCGCCTGCGAGGCCCCATCGACGAGAGCGTCGAGCTGGCCGTCGATGAAGAGACAGGCATGAAGAACTACATCGCCAATGAGAACGTGAACATCATGACCAGTGCTCTCCATGTCCGACGCCTCTTCACTAAGTGTGTCGAGCTCGGCAGACGGTATCAGCGCGATAACAGGAAGGAAGACCTGTACGAAGCGCTTCGCCTGATGGGCACTGGGCTACACTGCTTGGAAGGTCAGTTTGGCCATCAAAGACTTCACAAAATCCGGTTCTAATGCCACGCTACAGACTACCTGGCTCACAGCAACTACTGCGAGCTCGCTCTGATTGAGATGGGAGAGCGCGATGTGTTCCCCCACGTTGGTCGCAACACCCAGATGCGTCTGCCCGGTGCACGCCACGAAGTCTACCCGATTGTTACCGGAACCTTCGGAGGTGTTGACTTCCTGCACTCCGTCACGGGTGAGGTTTCCGACAAGCTGACCCAGAACGAGATTGATGAGCTTGAGGGCACCCTCCAGCAGAGCCAGAACACAGACACCAGCCTTCTGCGCAATCTCCTGGACAAGATCCCCGACGGCCTTTTCGGAGGTGATGACAAGAAGTCCAAGATGGACAACATCCAGCAGAACGCAAGCGCCGCCCAGGTCGAGCAGATGTCTGTGTCTCCCCGCGACCCTGAAGAGTACACGCTCTACGTCCAGCAAATCTTCCGCCAAGTCATGCCTGCGATTGAGTTCCATGACGAAATCCTCCAAAGTGTCACCGAGGCCATCGAGAAGATCCCAGTCCTGCCCCAGATCGTTGAGCAACTCGAGGAGCAGCTCTCCGTCTTCGTGTTTTCCGTCATCGCCCCTTTTGTTGTTCCCGTCATCAACCAGGTCAAGAACGAGCTCAAAACTGGCTCTGAGGAGGTTATCCACTCCAGTGAGAACGAGCAGCACATCGTCTTTAACGACGATGACAGCACTGATCCCACTCACTCCATGCTGTCAAAGGATCACTTCTCCAACATCCTGAACGAAATCGCCGGAAGGACTGCTAGCAAAGTTGTCGCTTGGACCGTCCCACAGCTCATGGAGGCCATTGACGATGATGGCACCGACATTGACCGTGTTTGCAGCCGGATCATCTCGGGCGTCCTACACCACCCTGCCCAGCGCGACCAGGGTCACGATGGGGCACGCGAAGGCCGCGAGATGATGTTCCGCAGTGTTGAAGAGTGGTGGAACGAGATGTCCGAGGATGCCAAGGATGAGTACCGCCAGAAGCTGTCCCGCAGGGGAGTTCAGAACGGAGAGAACCACAAGGAGGGCGTGCATGACACCGGCCACGGTCACGGATGCTCTGGCAAGCTGAGCATGCACAAGCAGTTCGGCAAGGGTGGCGATCAATCCGTCGAGGACAGGATCGCGTCCGCGGCCGCAGGCGCTATCATCGGCGGTGTCACTTCTGGCATCTCCGACATGGTTTCCAATCAGACGGGCGGCAGGGTCAACCTACCCGATAGCAATGACCCTAACAAGGGCGGTGGCCTTCTCGGTAACGTGTCATCGCTTCTTGAGGGCGCACTCGACAAGAATTCGAGCACGTTTGAGTCGCGCCGCCGTGACGACGATGGCGGATACACCCAGTCCGTCTCACAGTACGGCCGTAGCGACGACGGCCGTCGCTATGAGCAGGCGGAGTACTCACAAACCCGTTATGACGACGGACGTGAGAGGGAAGAATACCGTCGCACCGAGCAGAGGGAGGACGGCCATGGCCGGGAGCATGGCTACGGCTACCAGGAGACCCAGGAGAGCTATGGTGGGCGTCAGCACCACGAGGAGAGGCGCTGGGAGGGCGAGACCTCCAGCTACCGCCGGGAGGAGAGTGAGAGCTACAGCTCGCGACGCGAAGAGTCTGGCGGCTACGGGGGAGGCTATGGCTCCTCTCGGCAGGAAGAGTCCGGCGGCTACGGTGGCGGCTACGGCCGACAAGAGTCCGGAGGCTACGGCGGTGGAGGAGGCGGCTATGGCTCCTCCGGGCGCGAGGAGAGCTACGGGGGAGGTCATGACTCTGGGCGCCGCGATGAGTACGGTGGCGGCCGACAGGAGGGTGGCTATGGAGGCTACGACTCTGGACGACGTGACGATTACGGCGGCGGCCGACAGGAGGGAGGATACGGAGGCGACAACTCGTCTGGCAGGCGCCGGGATGATGATGACAACAACAACGATCTGGTCGGAAACCTCGTTGAAGGCGCTGCGAAGCACTTCTTTGGCGGCGACAAGGACCGTCGCGAGGGCGGAGGCGGAGGCTGGTTCTCTTAGGCAGATGACCTCTCACGCAGGTTTCGTTCCAGATCCTCAGATCGTGGAGCAGACTAGATTAAGCCTACTGAAGCTGAGCCGGGCCCCAGTCTCGTTAGATAGGACTGGCCGGGCCTGGCGGACGTATCAAAAGTGTTTGCTTTTAGTAACGATATTTCGCCATGCTCCTTCAATCAAAGATTAGAAATCTCGAACGCCAGCTCGCAATGATTTCGCAATGACAGACGCGTCCACAATTGTAGCAGATCAGTGTTGCGCATCCGCCATAGCATGTTGCATCATGTGTTGCTCTCCTGGCAAGTAGCTCCTCGCGAGCTCTAGGCGATGGAACTGATCCAGACTGCGAAACCACCCACGGTCCGTCCCGCGCGGTGCCTAGGTGCCTTCTCGACCAAGTTACAGGCCATTCTGCTGCACTGCAATCTGCAGCTAGGCATATTGAACGGCCCATTATAGGAGCCAGCAGGCAAGACAAGCACGGACGGGCACGCGTTTCATCCTCGAGGGGGAAAATGCCGCGCTCGCTGAAGAACTGGCAGGAGCCATGGGTGCATCAGCAGAAGCAGAAGCAGCAGCCGGTGCAAGCTTACTCCGTACTGAGGCCAGGCCCAGGACCCCTAGGTGGTTGGGTGTTGCGGAATGTCTTTGACGCACGATCTTCCCGCGTCCAAGACCAAACCTCGGGCCGTTGCGCGGGACCCCACCTGGAAACCACATGGAGGTGGTACGTGGGCGCTGGCAGGTCCCTTGGTTCCGGAAACCATTCTGCCCGTGGTTTGGGCTCGTGGGCGCAGGCGATATGTACGATCGTTCTTCTTTCCCGCAGATGGAGCACAGGAAAGTACAGGGTGTGGGCTACAATGGCAACATGATCTTGGTGCCACGCGATTTATTCGTTCTGCCCCAGCTCCTGACGGCTTCTTCCCTTAGCTGCGCCTACTAACCACCTACCTACTAGGTATGTACCTACGTATCTCGTTACCTAGGTACATGGGTAGGTAGGTATCCATGGGCAGGAAGACAGGCCATAGTATAATAAACAGCAGCGACACGCTACATCAAAGCCTATATCGAACGGTGGACGCCTAGCGAGACTGTCGCTGTGCACAGAATGCGCTACGGTCTCCTCCACCTTAGCTGCACTTACGCATTTATTCAAGACATGGCAGCAAGATCGCCCTTGCTACTAGGCATTCGAGTCCATCATTGAAACCTGGCTGGCAGGCATACAAGATAGACCGTTGTTGCCCGTACTCGGTGTGTACTAGTAGATTGTCTATTTGGTGTATATATGGCCAGAGCACAAGAGGTGGTGCTAGGCGTCGCGAGATGATCTGATACATCCTAACAGACACTTGTACATGTTCTCTATTAGGTGCTATGAATATGGCAAGCCACGTCCAAGCCGGTATAGTCCCGCGACTTGGGATCAATTTAAGTAAATAGTTGGGAAGGATGTGGTCACGCTGAGTATACGGATCGCGTGTGGGTGTCCCCACTCACCACAGCTCCCGGCGCGTCTTGTCTGGCCTCGCCTCGCCTCTCCCAGAGCTGGCATTGTCCTCGACAATGTCAAGAAACATGTCCCCTGTATGTGTTTATAATGCTTCGTGTGTTGGCACATACCAGAAGCTTGTCGGATGTCAATATAGGCGATTCTGGTCTTGGCCCCTTGCACTGAGGATAGGAGCATCTGCAGGCTTGCTGTCTAGAACAGCATGGTGCTCGCTAGTATGACCAACTGAAGTGAACCGACTAGTAAGGCTTCTAGAATGTGATGAGGGCACAGCCAGAGGCCAGGGTGAGGTCGCAGCAGTTGCACGGTAAGGACTATACCATAGTACGGGTATCATTCCTTGCCGCATTTCCAATGGCTGTGCCTACACAGCAGCACCAAGGGAAGAGCTCCAACGGGGCGGCCGTGCTGGCTCGGAGGGGTCTCAGTGCGACTGAGAGGACTGTATGAAAAGAGGCGCACCTGGGCTGGGCACCCGGGTGCCTGCGACAAGCCGCCAAGAGGGTGGGTGAGCTACGGGCGGGTGAGGGTGGCTGCAAAGGACAACTGTCGGCTAGGCAGGGCAGGGCAGGGCAGGCGAGCTCGGAAGAGCTGGGAAGAGCTGGGAACAGCATGGCACGTCTCATCGTCCTCGGGGAGGGGGCAGGCCTGGAGCCCTGTTCCGAGCTGGACAGCTCCCTCCGGACAGCTCCCTCCTCTTTCCCCTCTCGGCGCCTGGGCAGAAGACCCTATGAGATTGGGCGCCCACAGCGACCCCTGCCAAGCAGGACGTTGAGCCACACAATTGGCTCGAGCTTCTCTGTGAATCCCCAGCCCCTCATTTGATGATCTCTGGCGGGTGTTGCACACAATAACGCTGTGTCGAAGGCGGGCAGCGTTTCGGAGTTTGCGCTGAGGACCGCGTTTACGTCGACAGGCTGCATTGCTCGTGTGGTCACTGGAGCCATGATGGCTCTCATGATTATCTATCTTGGGCAGTTGGAACATGAGATATACGAAATCTGAGCATTATGGATTTAAGCAAGATATTGTAGACACAGTAGCACCACCGCCTGCAATGCTTGAGAAAGCGGCAGGTATCGAGCAAAGCACAGGCACGAGTGGTGGTGCATGTGCTGGCAGAGATGGAGAGTCAACGGAGGCAAGAGGCAGGTGCAGAGGTAGGTGCAGCCGCAGCCGCAGGTGTAGCGTCCGTAGGTGTAGGTGTTGGTGCAGGCAATTGAATTTACGGGTGGTGCTGAAGCCCGAATTCGGAGGTTGTCAACGACGGGCTGTGTTGAATTCAGAAGCGGAGCCAGAAGGAGGCAGAGGAGACCTTTCTGATCCAGATTCTCGTAGGCGTTGCAGGCTGGGGCAGGACAAACAGCAGTGCAGTGAAGCCCAGCAGGAGGCGCGCCGTGGGACGGTGGGGTGGGCTGTGTGGAAGGGGAGTGGGATGACCTCAGTCAATGCCCAGGCGTGGGCAGCAGCCCGAAGGACGGGGGACGGGGGAGAAGGAGGCAGAAGAGAGGCAGAGAGGCAGAGGCTGAGGCAGACCTGGAGGCAGGCCGGCTGGCTGGCGGGCAGGCTGCTTGATGAGGAAGAACGAAAGCCAGTTTCCACAAACCCACGTTGGCTTTCCCTGCCTGGTCCTGCCTGCTGCCCTCCTCCCTCCCCTGGGACGGCGGGCACCTGTGCAGCTTGGGAGACTTGGGAGACTTGGGGTCGGCAGGCTTGCCCCTCGCCGGTCGCTCACAGAGAAAAATGCCCAGTGGAAAAAGTGCAGGTGCAAGTGTGTGGGTGCGGTGCGGTTCGGCTGCTCTTGCGCCTGCACCTGCACCGGCGGACTCCTGCGCCGTCCCAAAAGCTGCACACGCTCCAAATCAGCCAGCAGCTCTGGGGCCCCCCAAATTTCCAATAAACCGTCCCCCGCCCACCTTGGCCTGTCGGTTGGGTTTCCCCCTCCTCTCTCTTTCATCCTCTAAACCTCCAGGCTTCCCAGGGCATTTCCACCCACCGCGTACTGAAGCAATTATCACTAGAGCATCAGACCAAAGACACACCACACCAGCTGCACCCTGCACCTGGCCCACCACTCCACTGCGGCAGCTCTCCCCATTTCCCATTCACCTCCAGACCACCACTCTGCAACCCACCCGCTGCAGCCCGCAGCCAGATTCACTGCAAAACCACCAAACCACCACAAACCACCACAGCTACCACCGCAATGGCGCGCCCCAAGAAGGTCGAGGAGAAGCAGCTGGCCCCGGCCGTCCCCCAGCCCGTGCCCATCGCTGCTCCCCAGCAGCCTCAGCAGCAGCCCAACCTGGTCGGCAACAACCTGCAGGGCAGAGTCATCGATGTTGATAACTTCATCAAAGTGAGGAACTCTGTAAGTGCCAACGCCCCCAACCCCGCCCTGCCGCTTGCATCAATGCCCACCACATCCATCACCAGATATCGCCAATATCACCCCCCGTCCTGCCCATTTGTCTTGGACGCTTCGGCATCAACCTGCCTTGCCCCCCCTCCCCCCCACAAACCCGACCACCACAGCTCTCTTTCACGAGCGAGCCACCGTGGTCCATCACCGCTTTTGGCGCCTGGCCTGGCCTGGTCCTGGTCCTGGTCCAACCCAGGCGCGTCCCGTTCTCAATGGGATTTCTCACGGCAACCCAAAAACCAAACACACTGGACGGGCCATGACACCAGAAATGCCCGTCTTGTACCACCTTTTACTTCATTGCCCAATGCACATGTATTTCACAATGCACCCCAGTAATCCGGTCTTGTTTCACGTGATCACAAGCAATCTATCCTCGGCCTTCGCATCTCCTACTACCACTTCCACTCCACCCGAGTACCCCCTGGCTGCATTTGTTTACATCACCATGTCGCGTCGCACAATTGGCACGCGTCGCGTTGATTGACATGATGCCACACCAACTGCCCAACCACGGAGGTCCCAACCTCGAGGCTGCGACTGCAGCATTCGACAGTTGGCCTGCTGCTCCTCTCTTTCTCATCGCCATGGCGGTCCTATCACCGCAAGCAACCGGCACTTGATGCTAATGCCCCGACAGGTTTACCACCGTCTGGCCACCATCCAGGAGTTCATCCGCTCCACCAATGCGGACTACCTGCGCCAGACCAACCTCCTGATTGGGGAGCCCACCCTTCCTGAGGATGATGCCGGTCTTGCAGACATTGCCGACATGTTTACGGCGCAGTCGCTGCCTCAAGTGCCTGGTATCCCAAATCCTGCCCCTGCTCCCGTCCCCGTCGTGGAGGAGAAGAAGGAGCGCAAGAAGCGCCAGCATGACCCCAACGCGCCCAAGCGCCCCCTGACCCCCTACTTCCTCTACATGCAGACCGCCCGCCCCATCATTGCCGCCGACCTTGGTGACTCGGTCCCCAAGGGCGCCGTGCAGGATGAGGGACAGCGCCGCTGGAGCTCCATGTCTGCCCAGGAAAAACTGGTTAGTACCCATCCCCCGTCCTCGTCCGTATTCCACTAACATTCGCACCAGGGTTGGAACTCGGCCTACCAGTACAACTTGCGCCTGTACAACGCCCGTGTGGCTTCGTACAAGGCCGGCAACCTGAACGCCAAGAACATGACTGATGACGAGGCCATGGAGTATGCTGAGGAGTTCAACATCCCCATGCCTCCCCTGGGCGGCGGTGACGCCAACCATGCCAACGACCAGGCTGCTATTGCCGAGCAGCTGCAACAGAGCGCGCCCGCCCCGGAGCCCGTCGTTGAGGAGCCCGCCAGCACCACCAAAGCAGCCAAACCAAAGGCGTCCCGCAAGCGCAAGAGCGAGGCTGAGCCTACGGCTACCCCCGCTCAGCAGGCGGCGGCGACACCCGCGGCCAGCCCGGACAAGAAGCGCAAGAGGGCGTCTACAAAGCCGGTAGAGCAGCCTGAGAAGGATGAACCCAAGAAATCGGGACGCAAGAAGGCTAAGAGCGGTTAGGCGGCCCCATTCCTTGATCAACACGCTATCGATCCGGCCCTCTTCCAAATCCAACGATGATACCTCTCTTTCGGTGCGGCTCTCGTCTTTGTTTTCAGTTCCAAGTCCCGAGAGAAATGTCGACACCCGGCCCCGGAAACCCCTCTACCCCGACACAAAAGTACGAAAGCATCTTGCCCACACCTGCCGACGTCAATGGCATGGCTCAATTTGCGAGCCATGGCTGACAGTCAAGTGCAAAGCCCTGCCATACCAGCTGGGCTCCTCGCCTGGTGCAAGCGCACAAGCGGCAACTCTTCTGTCTGTCTCGTCTGGTCTCGTTTCCAGTAGATTCGGGGTCTGGTAGGATCCCGTACAACCCTGGGTCCTAGGCCTAGACAAGGGAAGTATACCTGGGCGGCTCTTGTTGAGAGGTCTCTTGTTTTGCCCCAGCTTGCCTGCGTTGCATGTTTTGCATGATCGATGAAAAGATGCGGATCCAGACCGTGCGGTCACGAGGGATAGCTTAGAAATGAAATCCCCACTGCCCTAATTAGGGCCAAATATCTGGATGGAGTCGGTCTGCGCGTGGTGTTGGGCGGTAGGGGCGTACAGGACAATGCAGGGCAAATGCGTGGTTTACGTTACTGGCTCTGCTTATTGTATTTCTTTTTGGTTGTGTAACTATTTGTTGCTGGCTCCGGTCTTGATAAGGGGCAGTCTGGTACATGGACTGGGATGATAGCAATTCACGAACACTTGAAGCATGCATCGTGCCCAACATACTACTCGTACGTTTATCACAGGTGTCGAGACAGAACCCAGAGCAAGCCGTAGCTGGTTTGCACCAATCTTCCCCAGTTGCAAATAATAGGCTGACATTGATTGTCACGGCAGAGCCGTCGACAGCGGATGACAACTCTCTCTCTCACTCTGAGCGGTAATCTCGTTGGCACAGGTTTTGACCTTATAAACAACTACGGTGCACGTAGAGTTGGCATGCCCTTCTCTCGGCCCCAGCTCGTCGTACTTGTAGGTAGATGCCTTGGCTCGATCAAACGCAGCAGCCCAAGAGATGGGACGAGATGAGACAGCGGGCGCCCACCTCGAGACCGCTGGACACTGGCCAGCTCTGTTGGTCGTACGGGGTGCAACGATATCCCGGCACTGGGTTAAACTCTCCGGCGGAGTGGTACGGGATGTGTTGGAGGGCCTGGATTCGTGGCCCAGTGTCACCCTTGGCAGGACGTCGTCATTCCAACTCGTAGGGTCCTACTGGTGGGGAGGGGTCCTGTGCCTGTTGTTTCTGCGTTCACGCAGGGCGTGTGTAGTTCGATGGGCAATAAGGGCTAACCTAGGTGCCCAGCCATGGGCTGGGCTGCTTGCTCTCCCGAGGCCAACGGGTTGGCTGCGTCAACCTGTGCCGGGAGGGCAGCTGGAGTGGCCGGGGGGGTTTCCATGCTAGATGCTAGGACGGTAGTATCTACAAGTTACCCAGGCGGGCTGGGAGGTCCCTCTGACCGTTAATATACACACGACAGCATCCGGCACCTCACAGGACAGAGGGCCCCTGATCTAGTATGCGTCGGCTCAACAAGATCCCTCTGCATTGTCTTTGGTGCCTGGTCAAGTCTACGGCTGCCAGGACTCGCTCCATAGTTGAAGACGCAGATGTACACCACGGTTCCGGTTATCTACTCGATACACAGTAGAGCCAAGTACCCGAAAGCGCCAGTATACAATATACAATACTGGACAGACGATCGATCGTCTCGGTGCTCGGTGGAGGGGGGGGGTCAAACCCAGCAAATGATAAGCACTCACACATCCGAGTCCAACCTGCTGCAGGTGTCAGGGCCCGGGGCGAGTGGATAGTGGATAGGTGGAGTGGTGAGCAGAAGAAGGAACAAGTGGTTGTTCAGGGCGATAGCCGTTGCACATGCACGCGAGACAGCGGTCAGGTCGCGGGCACCGGGTTGAGGTTGGATCTTAACGGTGACGATCAAGGGGAGGAGGGGTAAGGATGGCGGGGGCTGCTTCTTATCAGCTTAGTGGCCCTGGCACAAGATGTTTTGTTTATAGCTCGTCGGGGAATCGTCCAGTGTCTGACCATCTGCCATCTTGATATTCCATCCGTCTCGTCTGTGTGTTCCCTCCCCGATTGCGGGGTAGTAGTGTAATGACTGCAGGATGCGGTACTGACCTGACAGGTCAGACTGACTCTGGCTGATATGGAGCTCGCCCATGCTGGGACAATGCTGGGGGTGGCAGACTGGCAGATCATGACGGAACCCAGTCGAGGTCGGAGAAGGGCCCAGACCCTACGTCCCACGCCGGGAACCCCTCCAGAAACCCCTCGCTGCAACTGTGGACTGACACCGGCCGGATGCATGGGCAGCTACTGCACAGTAGCTAAGTAAGCAGCCCACCCATACCTACCTACCCATACACATACCAACCTTGAAGGTAGGTAGGTCAGCTAGAGTATCTGATAGTACCCAAGGCATGTACTGTGCAGGTACCTGGGCGGGCAGTTAGGCATGTGCCTGGGACGAGACACGCATGAACGACGGCCTAGACTGCACCAGCGTCAGGTAAACCCAGCAAAGCTGTGCATGTCCGTCTCTCATCATCCATCCATCCATCCACCTATCTGTCTGTCTATCAGTTCGTCCTGCTTCTTGCTCTGCTTACTGCTGCGACCGCTGCTGCTGCTACTGCTGCCTTTATCCATCCCCTCCCCCCAAGAAAGGGCCACGCAGCCCAGCCCAAGTCCGGCACGGCTCAGCCCAGCCCAGCCCAGACCGAGACAAGCCCAGTGGCAGCTCCCGAGACGTTGGCTTGACTTCTTTTTATTACTCACTCGTATCCGTACACCTCTTCCGCGACGCTGCACCGAGATCCCACCCACTCCCACCTTTGACCCTGGCAGCCCGGCCGCCCTTGGCCGTTTATTATACCAGCGGGACCCCATATGAATATTCCATGACACTTGCTGCTCCTGGCTTCGTGACGACGGGTGTGCAGACGAGAGAACAGTCCGCAAGCAGGCAAGATGCATCTTGTCCCAAAAGAGGTGCGTGCCATATAATCTGTCCGGAGACATGTGATGCAGTGCAGCCAGCCCAGCCCAGCCCAGTGCAGTGCAGTGCAGTGCAGTGCAGTGCAGCCCGGTCAAGCTTTTGCTTTGACCCGCAGCCTCCCCGATGCTCCCTCGCGGATTGTGTGGGCTCGCAGCTCTTTTGCAGACTGCCTGCTGCTCCCCCAACACGCCTCCGCGATGCTAACCTTGGACTCCCCGTCACCAGCTTGATAAGCTCGCAATCTCGCAGCTGGGCCTCCTCGCCCAGCGCCGCCTCGCCAGAGGCGTCAAGCTGAACCATTCAGAGGCCACTGTAAGCTTGCTTGATCCGCTCCGGCCTCCCTGCTCCCCCGGGCCGCCCACCTGGGGCCCGCCCCGTATGTACACCCATAACTCAGCTAACCTCCTCCCACAGGCCCTTATCGCCAACAACTTGCAGGAGTTGATTCGCGATGGCAACCATAGCGTCGCCGACCTCATGTCCCTCGGCGCCACCATGCTGGGCCGTCGCCATGTCCTGCCCTCCGTGCTGGCCACTCTGCACGAGATCCAGGTCGAGGGCACCTTCCCATCCGGCACATATCTGGTGACCGTCCACAACCCTATTTCAAGTGACGATGGCGATCTCGCCCGAGCCCTCTACGGCTCGTTCCTGCCCATTCCAAATGCGGATCTCTTCTCTCTGCCCCGTACTGAGGACTTTGAGCCCACGCGCCAGCCTGGCGCTGTTGTGCCGCTGAAGGCCCATGTCGAGTGCAACAGGGGCCGCAGGAGGGTGCGCCTCAGGGTCACCAGCAGGGGGGACAGGCCTATACAGGTCGGCAGCCACTACCATTTCACCGAGACGAACCCGCAGCTCGAATTTGACCGCAGCAAGGCCTATGGGTACCGCCTGGACATCGCCGCTGGCACGAGCGTCAGGTTCGAGCCCGGCGACACCAAGACCGTAACCCTTGTCGAGATCGCAGGAAACCGCATCATCCAGGGCGGCAACGGTATTGCCAAGGGCGTGGTTAGCGCTTCCCGTAAGGATGAGATCGTGACAAAGCTGCAGCAGGCCGGGTTCGCGCACACCCCCCAACCGGATGCCGACTCCTCGCTCAGCATTGAGGGCTTCAAGATGAGCCGAGCCGCGTATGCCGCCATGTTTGGGCCCACGACGGGCGACGTTGTGAGGTTAGGCCTGACGGACTTGTGGATAAAGGTCGAGAAGGACTTTACCGTCTACGGTGACGAGTGCAAATTCGGCGGAGGCAAGACACTCCGCGAGGGAATGGGCCAGGCTACCGGACGCCCAGACTCAAGAACTCTGGATCTAGTTGTTACAAATGCTCTGATTGTAGATTGGACAGGCATATATAAGGCGGACATTGGCGTAAAGGACGGACTTATCGTGGGTATTGGCAAGGCGGGCAACCCGGATGTCATGGAGGGCGTGACGCCAGGCATGGTGGTAGGCAGCTGTACAGATGTCATTGCTGGAGAGGGCAAGATCATCACCGCTGGTGGTATTGACACGCATATCCACTTCATCTGCCCACAGCAGGCGGACGAAGCCATTGCTAGTGGTATCACAACCATGTTAGGCGGTGGTACAGGGCCGAGGTCAGTCTTCCACACCCAGTTCCGGCCCACGACAATTGATTTTTGGGTGTCTCACATACTGACCTGGCATTGCAGCGCTGGCACATCTGCGACAACATGTACTCCCGGCGCTAATTACATGCGGCAGATGCTCCAGGCGTGCGACAACGTGCCAGTCAATATTGGCATCACTGGCAAGGGCAATGATAGCGACCCAAAAGCTCTGCGCGAACAGATTATTGCTGGCGCGTGCGGGCTCAAGCTTCACGAGGACTGGGGCAGCACGCCCGCGGCTATCGACGCGTGCCTCAGCGTGTGCGATGAGCTTGACGTGCAGTGCTTGATTCATACGGACACCCTTAATGAGTCTGGGTTCGTGGAGAGCACAATCGCAGCGTTCAAGGGGCGCACCATCCACACCTACCACACCGAAGGTGCGGGCGGTGGACACGCGCCAGACATCATTAGTGTTGTGGAGCATCCCAACGTGCTGCCAAGTAGTACGAACCCGACGCGGCCATACACACGCAACACGCTGGACGAGCACCTGGACATGCTGATGGTGTGTCACCACCTTTCCAAGAACATACCAGAGGATGTGGCATTTGCCGAGTCGCGTATCCGCGCCGAGACCATCGCCGCCGAGGACGTGCTGCACGACCTCGGCGCCATCAGCATGATGTCCTCCGACTCGCAGGCCATGGGACGTTGTGGTGAGGTCATCCTGCGCACGTGGAACACGGCTCATAAGAACAAGGTGCAGCGCGGCTATTTGCCTGAGGACGAGGGGACGGGCGCAGATAACTTCCGCGTCAAAAGATACGTCAGCAAGTATACCATCAACCCGGCGCTCGCGCAGGGCATGGGCCACCTCGTTGGCAGTGTGGAAGTGGGCAAGCTGGCGGACCTCTTGGTCTGGGACCCGGCATGGTTTGGCACAAAGCCCAACCTGGTTATCAAAAGCGGGTTGGTCTCGTGGGCGATGATGGCAAGTCTTCCTCATATACTGCCCCCCCCCCTCCGACATGTGGCTCTGGCCAAGCTAACAAGACGACCAGGGCGACCCCAATGCCTCCATCCCGACGGTCCAGCCCATCGTGGCACGGCCAATGTATGCGCCCATGGTGCCCGCAACGTCGGTGCTGTTCGTGTCACAGGCATCCATAGAGCACGGCGTCGTGCAGACGTACAACCTGCGCAAGCGTGTTGAGCCCGTCAGGGCCTGTAGATCCGTTGGCAAGAAGGACATGCGGTACAATGACGCCATGCCGCGCATGCGCGTCGACCCCGAGAGTTATACGGTCGAGGCGGACGGGCAAGTCTGCGAGGCCGAGCCCAGCGAGACACTACCGCTTACGCAGGGGTATTTTGTATACTGATCAACCCAATTGTGCGGGTGGCCCCCTCTGGGTTCGTTCTGAGTTGAAAAGAAAGGGAGGAGAAAGAAGGGCCGGTTCTCCCTCGCTAAAGAAGTGGGACGCGGACAAAGCCAGGCCCCCTCTTCACAGCGCTGGAGTTAGAAGCTCCAATATTGCACTGGATTTCAGTCAAGTGCGCTACAGAAGCAAAGGAGAGAGAGAATGGTTACAGTGCTCGGCAAGATCTAGGGGGACCATATGAGGCGGGCTATAATAATTTGGCGGCTCTTCGGCCCTCATCAAAGAAGTGTTAGAGTCAGTACTTAAGCAGGTATATCATTCTCGGATTTCACAATAATTACATGCCACCGCCACGCGGCCGTTTCCTATCACCGCCAGCTTTTTGTTCAGTTGTGAGGCGTGCCCAGATTGTTAAAGAGATGAGGGATTCGCACCCGCAAAAACGGAGGGTACACCCAAGCCGCATAGGATAACCTCCCATAGGATAACCTCCCATAGGATAACCTCCCATAGGGTAACCTCCCATAGGGTAACCTCCCATAGGATAACCTCCCATAGGATAAGATCCCATATAATATTAACCTCTAGCCTCTTATAGGACAAGCTCCTATAGGATAACCTTCTACAGAATAACCTTCTATGGGATAACCTCCTATGAGATAACTGCTCGGGTGGGAACCCAACCATTTTGATTTCCGAGTTACCTAATATGGGTGCACCCTCCGTTTGACGGGTGCGAATCCCCCATCTCTTGTTGAATATGGTGTATATTGCTGGGGATATCAGATAGTATGTGGAAATTGGTCCCGGCCATTTGTGATGGCTTCAATGCAGTCGGGGCGACAAAGCCCTCGTCAGGGCATACCTTTGATCCTGATGGCTGTTATGAAAGCGGCATAATGCTTCTGGAGGACGGATCTTGCCCTTGATGTCACGTTGTGTTGGGGAAAGCGTGAGATAAGATTCGAGTTGGATATGTTCGACATGGACTGACAGATCACGGGGTCTTCAATACTCGTAGTGAGGCTACCCTGAAGGATTATGTATGCATCCCTGCAAGGCACGGTGTTCACCCTAGTCCTTCTTCACCTCGCTATCGGGCTTCTCCCCGGCGGCCTGGGCAGCACATATCAAGGCGGCCCCAACCTCCTCGCTCTTGCCCTCCAAGGCCTGCTTCGTCCAGAACTTGTCCAGGTCAGCCATGCGGGCGTCGCTCCTCTTGCGACGCAGCTCGACGCCACCCCCAGCGCTGAGCAAGAGGGCGTCGCGCATCTTGCTCTGGGCTTCGAGCTCGTCCAGGTGGCGCTTGCGGAATGCGTAGCGCTCGTCCTTCTCGCGGCGCAGCTGCTTGCTCCCCACCACGCGCTGCAGCACCGTGTGGACGAGCACCCGCAGCAGGATGTAGATGTGCTCGCTGACGAAAATGGTCGCCAGCAGGCCCAGCCACGACGCGGCCGAGCCCTCGAAGCCTCGCCCGCCTCCGGCCCCAGAGAACATGTGCACGATGGCTGCGGTCGAGATGCTGCCCAGCCACACGAGGGCATCCAACGCTCCTATCCACGGCCCAATTCCATCGGTCCGTACCGGATGCGGGCGCTGGTGCTGCGTGCACAGCTTGAGGAAGTCAGAGCGCAGCTCGATCCAGTCGTTGATCAAGAACCCCACAGACACGAGCGGCCACGCCGGCGCGAAGAGCGCGAGGTGTCCGAACTGGATCGCCATCTCCGAGATGTCATCCTGCACGTTGTACGGCTCCAGGTCGGCCTGGTGCCGCACGCTCCGCAGAAATGCCGCCTCGCTCGGGTCGTCGGCAACGACGGCCGAGATCGACCGGCGGTGCGAGCTTGGCTTCGCCGCCGCTGTCTGCCGGTCGTGCCACCAGTCACGGAGCCGGATCTTGATCCAGGGGAGAATCAGCTCTTCGAACATGTCTGAGAATTGGCCTGTCATGGTCATGGCGATGATTTCGTTGCGCAGGCGATCCGGGTCGCTGCGAAAGTCTGCCGCGATGTGGATCAAGGTCGAGTCGGTGCCGCGGCCGAGCATCTTGCGCAGGCCGTCCCTGAGCTGGGGCACGATAAGGTCGCCCATTGGTATGTACACGAATGCTGTCAGCAGTATGGGCAGGTAGTTGGCGATGAAGCTCAGGACGAAGCGCTTCTGCGTGAGCGAGACATCCAGAGTGTCACTCGTGCGGTGGTTCTCGAACTCGGCCAGCCATTCGGCTACGTCCTCGAGGAACGTGTTGATGTAAGGCAGGGAAACGGCGAGCAATACCGTCGGGAGATATTCGAGCCAGTTTTGATAGGGGCCGTCGTAGGCCTCCGACACCAGAACCTCAATAGCAAAGACGACGGTGATGATGGAGCCAAGCACTAAAAGCGCCACGACGAAAAACGGGACTTGAACCAGCTGCCGCAGGATCGCCTTCCACTTGGGATAGATGTGTTTTGTGCGTCCCACGGCGTCTACCACGACCTTTTCGTATCGGAAGGTCGGCCGGCTGACCTTGAGCGACCCGACCCCCTTGACATTCCATCGGATGCTGAGGTCGGTCTGTCGGATTTTCCAATACTCCAGGAAAATGGTGCAGCCGAACAGCACGAGCATAGCGTAGGTGAGTGAGTACTTGGGGAGGAACATCCAGGCGAGGAAGCCCGTGACGGCAGGGAAGAACAGAAACGCCGTGTAGGCCTGCATAAAGGCAAAGTAGAACGCGACCTTACTCCCAAAGAGGTCTCTGATGGAGTCAAGGTCGTCATCCCCGAGGAACAGCTTCTTGCTCAGGTGGCGGAGCAGGGCGCTGTTGGCCGGCTCGTTGTGGATAGGGAAGATGGACTTGACGCACTCCCACTTGCCGCGCCCAGGTGTGATAGCGGCGCCGCCAATCTCCTGGGGCCAGTTGACCAGGTGATACATGGAAAGCACGTTCTCAGCCTCAAAGGCGTCGTCGACGAGGGGGCCGTCCTTTCCCGTCGGGGGCTGCAGCCTCGTGATCTCCCACAGCCAGTCCTTCACTCGCGACTTGAAGACGGTCGAGTCAAGGTGCTCCTTTCGGGCTCTTGCGAAAACCAGCAGCGACTGGCCGTTTCCAGGGCGGACCTCCACCTCGAGGCCGGCACTGCTCAGGCCCCCACACAGGGTATTGAGCTTGGCAACCGCCTCATCCTGGCCGATATCCGAGAAATCGTAGTGAATCACGTACTTGTCGTGGTAAGTGATTGGGAATGCAGCCTCGTCCTCTCTCGGCGGATCATGCGCAGGCACTCCTCCATTTTCGTGCTCGAGTCCCATGTGTGAGCCTGTGGAGGATTCAAGGTCGAATTGCATGCGTCTGGGGGAGACTTCGTGGGTTTCTTCTCCTCGTCGCCGCTGAAGAACCGAAAAGAAGAAAGAGAGAACAGAATGGAACAGGGTGGGTAAATGTTCAGCAGGTGAGAATGTACACGTCGGATATCGGTGAGACAAGCTGCAGGATGATAAAAGATTCCTGACGACCCACAGCATTAAGTAATCCGTGCCGTTTAAACATCCGAGCTGAGGTCCGTGTTGTTGTGAGGCTGTGTAGGTGCCGCTTTTCCGGTGTCGTGGATACGTACCGTCCAAATGGATCGAGGCTGTCCAAAAGGAGGTACCAACAAATGCTGATGTACAACCCCTTGGTGGGATCAACGGTACATCCCGATACAAAGTAACACTCTGGGTCTGAAATAGACAGAATGGACGTTGTCAACTATTAGCCTACTCCTTTTGATGAACCCGAGCTATTGTGCTCAGCCGGATTGTCATGGATACTGAGTTATGGATGGGAAGACAAATGATGCTATCTGGCTAACAAGCGATAGACCGAGACATGTAGGTCTGCTCAAATCACCTATATAGATGTTGTCGCTTCATAGCGTCAAGACCACTTCAACCTCTGACTCTCCACATGTTCCATGCCACAATGTCAAGACATGTGGGGACCTGCCAGTTTTAGGTTTCTGCCCTATGCTGTCTACTTACACTAACTAGTGTGAAGTGGTCTTGGGTTACATTCCTTCGCTTACGGGCCGAGTAGTCTGGGCGACTGAATAGGGTGGGACTGGCCGGATGGAGTCTTGGACTCTTGGGAGATGACGAACAACACGGTACTGTAGAATGGACAAGGGGGTCGTAAATTGTTCTCGCCAGCTGCCTTGCGGTGCGGCAGCCTCCGCAAGAACCGAGACAGACACTGAAAGGTACCCTAGGGCAGAGACGAAGTCGTCACCTCGTGCGATCAGGGCCACAACTAGTACATTCGGTATTGGACTTCTTTTACATTGAGTAGGAGAAATGAGTTGGATTTGCAATTAAATGACGTGTCACTAAGCTTCTGGGTAGTCGCTCGACAGCCGTTCTGCTTCATGTTTTCGTGAGAATGACTTCCCAAGACGGTTAAAGCCCGTAAAACGGTGGATAGAGATGAGTTCATCTCTATCTTTTTCCGTCTCAATCATTTCACGCTGTTAATCCTTCGGCCCGGCGTGAATCTTGGCAGACCTGCTTGATACTACTATGCTGCATCTAATCTAGCCGCTTTCATTTGGCATTGAGCAGTACAAGAGACGTGAGCGCAACTTGAACTGCAGACAGTGCACAATGTACAGTTGCTTGATTGTGGTACCCGCCCAGTCAAAGATCAAGTTCAATGTGCAACGCCGATAAGTCTTTTGGACCTAGCTACCATGATGAAGTAAGTGAAGGTCTGCATGAGAACAAATTGCCCACCCACAGTCTTGGCTGACTGAATGTGATACCATGCCTAGTATAACTTGACGAGCTTTGCTCAGGTGTCGCTACACGGCCACAGCATCCATACCCCGGAACTCTCACAGCATAACATCCTGTAGGATAACCTGGCCGGAGGCTAGCATCCTGTAGAATCAATTCACATAGGAAAACCTCACGTAGGCTAATCTCCCACAGGATAGCCTCCCAATCTCCCGTATGACAACGTTATAGGATGGCATTCTATAATATAACACACTAGAGGGAGCAAAGTTATAGGGACTATATTATGATATTACCTGATTTTTCTTTGTGCAGATGTGGTGATGTTACAGTAATAGCACTTGAGTGTATGTGACACTGTCCAGGGAATTCACTAAAATACATGAAGAGCGCTCACTCGTGGATCAATCCTAGTAATTACTTACAATGGGAATAAAAACGCTCTACTGGTGAAAGGGGATTCGCGTGTGGCATGGTTTAGAGCAACGCTTTCCATTCTGATGAGCTCCCATACTGTACGACCATGGGAATGGCAGTCGTTGCATGAAATTGAACGTCAATGGAGTCCTCGAAATATCGCAATACGGAAATGAGACAGTGTCCTTGCAGCACTTCCGCTTTCAGCCTCAGCAAAAAAAGAATTCTGGATTTCAGGGCACTTGGAACATACAAGGAACCGGGGTATTCTGTATCTGCTACCACTATCTGCACAATTCGAGAAAGCAAGCTACAGTTATGCAGGCTATGTTCTGTGAATCCAAACCATTCAGTAAACCAGAATGACTCCATCCGCTCAAACGCCCTGTTTCTGACTGTCGTGGCTCTATGATTCATGATATCCGTATTGCATCCCGCAATTTCTTTCTTAAGGAGCCGTTTTCCGTTTGGATCAATTCTCACGTGGATTCTATCAGACGCTCCTCAATTTTCCCCCTGGCCAGGACTTCGTGAATTCGATCATTTTCAATCGCCCTGATCCGGCTCCTCGCATGCTCCAGCCGCTCGACGCCGCGGTCAATCGTCTCGATGTGCACACTGAGCGGCATCGGTCCCTTGGGCGAGGCCGCCGCCACCTCGGGCTCCGCGACCCTATCGCGCAGATCGTCCAGCCCAGCCTGGATCTTCTCCAGCTCCACGATGAGCTCCGATACTTGTTTGACAGCATCGCTCCTCTGCGAGTCCACGCGGCGCAAAAGGGAGAGCTGGGAGTTGAGCTTCGAGATCCGTCGGTAGTTGGCCCCGACCAGCGTCCAAATGGTCCAGAGGACGTCGTCCTTGCGGGACTGGACCGTCTCTTGCGTGCGCGTTACGAATTCGTATATGATCCCCAGGTGATTCTCCGCCTGGTTCAAGGTCTTCAGAACCGCCTGCGCCTCGATGATCAGATCGGCGATTTTGTCACCCACCAAGGCCGTGTGCTCGACGTACTTGTCGAGGAGGTTCCGCTCGGAGAAAGTGGCCGGCTGGAAAGGCGAAAAAATCCAGGAAGTAAAGTCGCTCAGCAGACCTTGACCTTCCTGGTCGGCTACCAGACCGTCGAGATAGCGACTTGTCCACCGGTTAATACTGATCACGGAGTCCACTGCGGAGCCGACGTGTGAGTTGAACCTTTGCAGCTCGTTTGAGGCCGACTTGGCAGTCTCGATGAAGCCGTCGAACTCGAGCACCAGCTCGTCTTTGCCCTGGAGCTGACTGTAGCGGACCAAGGTGCGCAAATCTCGAATAGAAGCCTCAGAACGCTTCATTTCCATCGGCAAAGAGACGCCGTTTGCGCTCTTCTCCAGGACCTCCTCGAACCGTTCTTGGACGTCCATCAGACCATCAAACTCCACGGGTGGCTTGTCCCCCGGGGTTGGGATGTTGGGGCCGGTGGGGCAAAATGGCAGCTCCAGGTAAGAAGCCCCAGGGATGCGGCAAATCGGGGACAGCGAGGTGTATATTGATTGGGTGACCATGTTCTGCACGATGATGAGCCCTCCAAAAGTGAAATAGGCGGCGAGGGCGAGGGCAAGTGGCTTCTGCGCCATTCGGAACGCCATGCCGACCACACCGAAAGCCCAGACCAAAATGTTGTAAAGGCCGTGTGGGAGATCCGAGGACACGCGGTGGCTCACACTCAGGGGCTGCTCTTCAGGCGCGGTCTGTTGCTGCCGTCGTTTCGTAGGACTCCCGCGAGCAGTCCTCCCTGGCACACGCTGCCGAAAAGACTGTCCGTCTGCCGGTACCATCGTCCGAGACGAGCCAGTGGATGACACGCGGCGGGGGCTGTCAACGTCGACACGTGGCATGAAGAACTCGGGATCGGGTGAGTGGGGATGATTCTGGTTCCTTGGTGATCTCCTCGCTGCGGCGGGGACTGACGGCTGGAAGGGAGACCTCATGATGACACGCTCGTCGTCGGCTCTGCTGATGAAGTCCTGGATGGTGCTATCGTCCTGAGAACTGCCTATGTGCCAGTTGCCCCGTGACTGTGATGAGAGCTGTGACAGCTGGGACAGGTTTGATAACTGAGATGGCCCTGTCGACAAGGGAGCATCGTCGTCGAGAAACTCATCGGCAACAACGGAGGCGTCGAAGCTGTCGTTCTCACCCTCCACCATGCGCCAGGAGCTCTCCACAGGGATTTCCTGCCTCCTCGACCTCGAGTTGCTCATGTCGGAGGACCGAGCTGCGAAGATGATGGATCGTGGAAAGAGCAGAGTTGGGCTGAGTTTGTCTGCTATGGAGTAAGATGCGCCTGCGCCGAGCTCGACTGTTGCGTATTTGCGCCTGCGCCTGAGCCTGAGCCTGAGCCTGAGCCTGAGCCTGATATATATCAGACGGACAATGATGGACCGGCTTCAAGCGGAGGGTGGACTGCCAAGAGAAAGCGAGTGGAGTGGGCAAGATAGGGCGAGAGTATGGGAGTGGCAAAACAAACACCGTCTTGGGTGTGCTGCCTAGTTGGGTGTTTTGAGCGCGACTCGAAGTGGGAGTGATGTGAAGCAGCGCGTCGCTTGTTCGTGAGCGAAAGTCGGTGTGGGTGAGTCACGGTGCAGCAGGCAGCGTCTTGGGGCTGCTTTGACAGATCTATAGATGCAAGGTAATGTCTTGCTGCGTTTGAACGCGTCGTGGTGAGTGGTTTCGACCCTGGTTGCCATTCACGGCCACCGTTAAGCGCGTCGTCGCACCGAGGTGAGAGGCGGCAATGTACTTAGTTCCCCAGATACGACTATCGCTGGATGACGTCGGGTGCGGCGGGACGCCCGTGTCACGCTCCCCGGTCAGCTGGTCCCTGCGGTCGGCTCTGCGACAGGGGTCCAATCTTCGGGACCCACCCAGTCGGGTTCAAGCTCAGGTCGGCGGGAACTGAACGGCTCGGAGCTTCGAATGTCTGTCCAGACCCGGAATCGACAACGCCATGCTGGGCACACGATTCACCAGGGTTCCCTTACGGTCAGCTCGACATACACGGCCCCGGCCTCCCGCAGGCTGCCTCTCCTACCAGCTCCAAGATGTCAACAGCAACGGCATTGCGCGAGCTGCCCTCCTCCCAAGCAGTCGCCCCTGCCAAAACCACCCGCTGATCACCGCCACCTCGCCGTGCAGCAGGAGCTCTTCACAACCTCGGTCTACTCCCCCGGCAGCCCCATATTCCTGCCCGCTGGCGCCCGCATCTTCAACCGCCTCGTCGAGTTCCTCCGCCGCAAGTACGTCAAGTATGGCTTCCAGGAGGTCATCACCCCCACGATCTACAAGAAGGCGCTGTGGGCAAGGTCCGGCCACCTCGAGAACTACGCCGACGACATGTTCACTGTAACGAGCACATCGCCCTCACGTAACGACCCTGCCCCCGAGTCCGCTGTGAAAGACGGGCGAGCTGCTCAAGAGGAGGACGAGTACGGCCTGAAACCAATGAACTGCCCGGGCCACTGCCTCATCTTCGCCGCCCGCCGCCACTCCTACCGCGACCTCCCCATCCGCTATGCCGACTTCTCCCCGCTGCATAGGAATGAGATTTCTGGCGCCCTGAGCGGCCTCACGCGCGTGCGTCGTTTCCACCAGGACGATGGCCACATCTTCTGCCGCCCCTCGCAGATCGAAGACGAGATCCGGCGCACCCTCGACTTTGTGCGCGAGACATATGAGACCTTCAGCTTGGGCCCCTACAGGCTGGTCCTGTCCACGAGGCCGCAGGAGCATTACATCGGCACGCTGGACGAGTGGGACCAGGCCGAGAGTGCCTTGAAGAGCGCGCTGGACCACACCGGCCAGTCGTGGACCCTCAACGAGGGGGACGGGGCGTTTTATGGGCCCAAGATCGACATCATCCTCAAGGACTCGGACGGAAAAGAGCACCAGACCGCGACGGTACAGCTGGACTTCCAGCTGCCCAAGCGGTTCGAGCTGGAGTATGAGGCCCCTGCGCCTGAGCTGGAGCAGAGGGGCATGACCTCTTCCGATCCTGTCCAACAGTCTGTCGTGGGCCGCGTCCGGCCCGTGATGATCCACAGGGCCGTGCTGGGCTCCGTGGAGCGGTTGATGGCGCTGCTGATCGAGCACTTCAACGGCAAGTGGCCATTTTGGCTGAACCCTAGGCAGGTCGCCATCATCACTGTCAACGACACTGAGCCTGTCGTAGCTATGGCCAGGGAGACCATGGACATCTTACTGGGTACGGAAAACAACCGCAGTGAGCCGTCGGCGGATGGCGAGGCGGCGCCAGCCTCGACCAGCCACACATCACAGCTGGCGGTTGATCTGGACGATAGCCCTCGGAGTGTCAGCTTGAAGGTCCGCGAGGCGAAAGCCAAGGGCTACGGCGCGATTGTCGTGATTGGACCCAAGAATGTAGAGAGTGGGAGTGTAAGTGCCAACTTGTCAGGCATACCGTCATTAGAAGACCAGAAGGGCGATGCGCCCATGACTGCAATAGAGCTCCTGCGCTTCCTGAAGCAGCAGGTAGACATGTATCATTAGGAGAAATGAAAAAAAATGTAAAAGTCGTGATACCCTCGCCTCGCTCAGGGAGAGCTGTACTCAGAGGACCCCTTTCGGCTTGGTGGTCACTGGAGATTTGACAATTGTTTTCAGTTGACTGTACTACAAGGAGAGTTATTTCTCTTCGTCTGAGGCCAATTCTGATGGACTCGTCTCATAATGTGACTCTACAAGTGTTCACATAAGTCGCAAAAGAGAAGAAAAAGCAGTCGATAAGTATTGCTCAGTCCAGGAGTTGAACAAGCGCTCCGGGGGAGGAAGTGATCACATCGTATGAAAACATCAGTCAGGAAAGTCCAAAAAATTACACGTTCTTATGGCGTCTTTTTGGATGTTCCGTCACCAGTACGGCGGCTCGACCCCTAGTGACCTATGATCTCTTTCACCTACTCGTTCCAAGTCGACTCCCAATGCCCAAGGTTGTCCTAGAGATCCCGTGGGTGTTGCAGCAGAACTGCCAGGTCGGGGATGCGCTTCCAAGGGCGCAAGATCAACAATCGAAGCCTAACGCGGTGAACCGCTGCGCCAACAGCCCCCATGTTCAGTGAGATCCTAGTGGAATCGACTGGTACATAAGTGAGGGTCGAGGCGGGGTCCGAGATGGGATAAAAATCTGGAGAGCCGTAGTCGACAATGCAGATGGCCGGCCAATTCACCCCCACCCCTCCCTCTCAACCCGGCCGACCTGCCTGGTTCGAGTATCTCCTGCGCTATCACACCTTCGACATACTCGCCCTCCCCTCACTCGCCTCGTTCCTCCTCCTCATCACTCCACTGAACCTCCTCCTCCCCTTGCTGGAAGATCGCCTTCTCCGCCAGCGCCAGCGTCTTGCGCACCGGCAGCCCGACCACGTTGTCCACGCTGCCCTCGAGCTTCTCGATCAGCACCAAGCCGCCAATCCCCTGCACGGCGTATCCCCCGGCCTTGTCTGCGCCTTCGCGAGTGCGCACATACGAGTCAATGACGTCGTCGGGCAGGCCGTCGTCCTCGCTGGCGAAGAAGACCCTGGTCTCCTCGGTGTGGGAGGCGATCTCGTAGCCCGGGTGGGAGGCGTCCGCCTTGGGTGCTACGCAGACGACCGCGGTCAGGACCCTGTGCATGCGCGTGTCGCGCAGGTGGCGGAGCATGCGCACGTGGTCGGCCTCACTGCGCGGCTTCTCTAGGATGCGCCCGTCCTTGGTGACGATGACGGTGTCGGCGGCGATGACGAGCTCCGGGTCGGCCGGGGTCTCGGCCTTGGACTCGGCCAGCTCCGCCTGGGTCTTGAGGGCCGACTCGTAGACGTCCAGGCACTTTTGGCGGGCTGTTGCTGAGACGTACTCGTGGGGGGTGTATTCCTTCTTGGAGAGGTCTTCGGGTTTCGTGGAGGGGAGGATCTCGAGGTCCTTGAGGCCGACCTGTGTGCGAGGGCTGGTCAGTATGGGCGGGTGCCCGGTCTCGAGCTGGGGCTGACTGGGTCTGGCTCACCTGTGCCAGGAGTGCTTTCCTCCTTGGCGAGGCCGAGGCGAGGATGACTCTCTTGCCCTTGAGATGGCTGATGATGGGCAGTTCGAAGGGAAGCGGGCCCTTTTTAACAGGGGCGCTCTGCCTCAGGCGTATGCCATGCTCCCGGGCGGACTGGATATAGTCCGGTGGGTGGTCGGAGGGTACTGACGTGTAAGCCATTGTGCCGTGCAGTCTCCCGAGAACTCGGTCTGAAGAGCGGTGGGCGACGAGGACACTGTCGACATGTCCCGTCTGAACCGTGAAGGGGTTACCTAGGTAGCGTGCGCGGCTCAGCGAGTGACGTCTGCCAGGATAGGAGCCAGGCCCCACTAGGGTAGCTAGCTCAGGGGTTCTGCTGGCCCTACGGGCTGCTCGATCGGGTCCCAAGGGTTCCCCGCAAAACGCTTGACAAGCTCCGGGCCGGCTGGGAGTGGGAGTGGGAGCCCATATGCCCTGTAGACGCAGCTGCAGGGGTGCTTGCGGATCTGCGACGGTACATGGTCTATCACATGTCTGCCTCGCTTCATCGCCCGCCCAACACTGCGCAAGAGGTCGGTCTCAGGTCCCTTGGTACCTTCCCAACAGGAAACGGTAGCACAAGGAGGAGCAGGAGCCCAAGAGGAGAAACCGGGCTCATCCACCCGTAGACCCTGAGCACATCAACAGTTCATAGCGGAGCAGACGACGTTTTTACCATCGGGCTCTTGACATTACGGCTCTGCACATTCCACGTCATGTCTTCTCCCGAGAAGTCATCGCCTCCACGCGACGGCGCCAACGGCCAAGAGGAGAAGCCCCGGCTGACAGAAGAACAGAAGCGTCAAAATCACATTTCTTCGGGTACGTCTTCATCCCACATGCCAGCTCGTAGAACCGATGCGCCCATATAGGGGGTTTCCCAGCCCAGTCTGTCGCCCGTTGGGCCGAGTTCGGTCGCGTCACCCCAACGGCTTTTGGCTAACGTCCCTCCAAAGAACAAAAACGGCGTCAGGCCATCCGCGATGGCTTTGACAAAATGGCATCCATCGTGCCGGGTCTCGAAGGCCAGGGCCGCTCCGAGGGCCACGTCCTGAACGTCTCAGTCCAGTTCATACTGGAGCAAATCCAGGAGCGCCGACGGCTCATCGAGCAGGTCGAGGCGAGAGGTGGTGTGGTCTCAGAGGAACTGAAAGCGTAAGTTAGACATAAAACCAGCCCCCCCACCCCCTACCCTTTTCACCAATGTCGCCACGTCGAAGCTCGGACGTTGACTCGTGAGACACAGCCCGCTCAACGTGGATTTGAGCAAGGTGAACCTCGAACATCTCCAACGTAATGGCAGCACAGGTGGCCCAGGCTTATGAGCGGCCGCTTCTGCACGCTGGCCTGAGGAAACTACCCTCGAGCCGGTGGCTGATCACATGCAGTTCATGCCGGAAGCCGGAAGCTTCCGTTACCAACTTACAAGACATATTCGTCACTTTCAGTATCGTCGGAACTTCTGGGAGCTACTGAAAAGACCCAGGCCTTCGCAAAATGGACGAGCTTAGGGTTGGTGTCAATCCATAGAGGGGAGTTATTTGAATGGAGAAGGATAGGATCCCAACAGATTCCAAGGCATCGTCCGAATCGGCTTCAGACTAGAGGCGCAGAGGCGCTCCGAGAATTGACGGCTGCACAGGATGCACAGGATGCAGGGAGATAGTCAGGATCCAAGGGGCAGGTCCCCATTGCTGTTTCTGGCTGGAGCGTTTGACATGATGATACCCAAAATCATCCCCGGATAATAGTATTGACCACAGTGTACGTAACACATCAGTAACAGCGGCCAAAACTCATTACGAACCCCCTGTTTCAGAGAGCGGGTCGTACACGATCAAATGTCAGCCGATTCTATAATCACGCTGCAGACAGCTATTGTTGACGGATGTTGCTTCGCTGAAAGTCCCAATAGCCTCGCATGGGGTGCATCATGTGAGCATGCGACTTGTGCGCAAAGAAGTCTTTTTTCTTTGGCCTTGAGATCATGGTGCCAAAAAGAGTGTATGTGGATAACTCAAGAAA
The DNA here is from genome assembly GCA_023522825.1 of Diaporthe ampelina. Lineage (NCBI taxonomy): Eukaryota > Fungi > Ascomycota > Sordariomycetes > Diaporthales > Diaporthaceae > Diaporthe > Diaporthe ampelina. The sequence continues at coordinate 162,648 of JAMFTM010000026.1, read as the reverse complement.
CCACTGTAGATTTCCGGGCAATTTACGCAATGAGTATTGTGTCATGTAATATGTGAATATAATGTTTCCAGCAGTTCTGTCGAGTTTCTCTGGTCTAACCGATGCTCCATAACTCCATGCAATGTGGAAAGATCATGACAATGCCCATTTGATCTCAGGTATACTATTCGCTATTTCCCAAAGATGCAAGTGATAAGAAGCCTTCGGGACGTGGTGTTTAAATTAAAATTGGTGTACGTCCTCATTCATTTCTCACATCCTGTTTGCCGGTTATGCTGCGCGAGGACGTTTTTTTCCTGCCTAGGCATCATAAACTCGCGAATGGATGCCGCGTCGCACATACTGCGGGCAAGATGCCATTCTTGCCCATACGAAGTCCAAGTCTATGCCCATCTCCTTCCCACTTCTTCAGTCATGGCTTCGGTATCCGCAGGGGGTGCGCCTCGGTGTTAAGCGCATAGTCGTCCAAGCTGATCAAGTCGGGCTCAGAAAAGATCAGATAAAAATACTTGAGGGTCTCGGCGAGCCAGAAGCTCTCCATGGAGTCGAGCTTCTTGGGTGAGGTGCCCCTGGTCACGTCCTCGATGGCAGAGAAGCCATACTTGGTCTCGGTGACCTTCTTGATATTCTGGAACATGTCCCAAGCCATATCCTGCCATTTGGAGTCGCCGGTGATGCGATACAGGTAAAAGAGGCTCTCGATGCGACGGGCCGTAGGAAATACCCAGGGGCGTGGACACTGGAAAAGCCTTTGGGAAAGTTCTTGTTGCCCTCCTTCTCCCATCGCTCCTCGTCAAAGGAGCACTTGCCCATGTTTGCCTCCTTGCAGGGGACCATGGTGAATTCCTCGGGCATCACACCAGCAGGCATCGTCTCATATGCCCAGGCACACCCACGCGCCAGCTGAGCGCCGATCTCGAGGTCCTCGGGAATGTCGAACAGCTTTCCGCCAAGGGCGAACATGCCCCCCACAAAGCAGGTTAAGTGCTGGCCCTGTGGCTGAAGATCGATGATCCCTACACCATTCGAGAGCACAGTGCCCGAAAAGAGGATGTCGACGTCGCTCTCGGTGTCAGGCAGCATAGGGCGGAAGAGAAGGAAGGCCTTGGCCGTGTTGACAGCCTTGAGATACATCTCCATGTACGACTCGTCCAGGCCGCCCAGTAGCGCGTACATCTTTGGAAGATACTCGTAGAGCGAGTCGGCCATGGAGCCGAGCGTAAATGAGCTGTCAGGTGTCAAGAACCCGTTTTGCACATCCACGTAGGTCGGCCAGAGCCCCGGGAGCTTGGTACCATCCTGGGTCCGCTTGAGCTCCCTCTTGACCCGCTCGGTCGCGTCGAAGAACTTCGGATCTCCTGTAAGCTGCGACAGTCGCGTGAATTCCATGGAGAGGCTCCCCACGTTAGCGGAGATCTCGCGTGTGGAGGGAAGGAGCTCGCCCCCCTTGGCCCTCTCGAAATGGAACGAGTTGGCTGGCATCCGGTTTGGGGTGTCAAACGCGCTATAGAGCATTTCGCCGAGCTCAATGGCCTTGTGCAGGATGACTGTCTCATTACTGAGGTCGTACGCGGCGAGAAGGCCACCCAGATATCGAATCGTAGTTTCGAACGTACTGCACATTTGGTGATCTGGATGAAAGTCCCAGTCGATCGAAACAACCTGATGAATGGCCTCCCTGAACTCCAGCTTCATGTCCATGATCCACAGAGCATCCAGAGAGTCGACGAGTGTGGCACCCCAGCCTGAGAAGGTGTTGGCTCCCATCAGAGAGATGGGTTTCAGCTCGTCAAATCCCCACGCATATTTCCTATAGTTGTGCCAGCACTTCTTAAAGGTGTTTTTCACCTCCTTTCTTCGGTACTCCTGGACGCCCTGGCCCTCCTCAAATTCGAACTGTATTCTGGGTAACTGATGGGGAGGGTCTTGAGACGGCGTTGCGTAGGATGAGACGGGATATCTTTGCTTGCGACGCCCCCAGTCATAGCTGCTGCGGACGTATGCATAGGGATGATTTATATAGAGGGCGAGATTCGATGACTCGAAGTAATCGGACGAGAGTGTGAAAAAGGAGAGAGCCAAAACAAACCCAACAAACAATACTAGCCTGAGGGGCTTGCGAGGGGTGCTCAGGATGGCCATTGTCTAGCAAATGGAACGAGAACCCCGGGACGAAGCGAACGCAGAAAGACCAACAGAGCCTTGTACTATGTCATGGGGAAGCATGGACACAACAGTTTGGAGAGAAGAGGACAGGAAGAGAAGGAGAGACTACATTTCCAATTCTCCTTCAGACAAAGTGCTCAAAGGAATGGGTCGTCCGTGGTCCCAGCTTGGGCTGCTCCCAGCAGCCAGCCACACTGCTCCTTGTACCAAAAGTTGGCAAACAGGCAGGGATACAAGTCGACCTCAACGGGTTCTGGATCTCCATTGCTTCTGAAGACTGAAGAGGCGCTTGACCCACTGACGGAACATCGGAAAAGCAAGTTGATCGGCAGCGCTGTTGCAGGCTGCAGGCTCTTCCAGTGCTTATCCCGAAGGAAACGCTTGTGGAGGCCCACCGTGGTTTCACGGTCGGGTGGTTGCAGCGATATGCCATGATTCAACCAAATGGCGGACTTCGTATAGAAAGGTAGAAGCGACCAGCCAATCAGAAGACTATGCTCTAGGAGGTTAGGAAGTTGTCTCATAGGAGATTATCCTATAGGAAGCTGTCCTATCCCACAAAGGAGGTTCGAGGGGCATGAGATGGGCCATGGCCGCGTAGCGGACACCCAAGCAGAGCCCGTAAAAGATAATCCCACGCAATGATTTTATGACATCACAATCATGGCAGCTTCGTATTTGAGAAGGCCGGTCTGGGGTTCGTTACCGAGATCGAGAGAAGCCTGTGGGCCCCGAAATAGAAGGTCTGGAAAAGGGGCTGCAGGCACACATCGATATTGTGTCGCAACAGACCAGCGGGTCAAGGCCTGGATCGGCGACCCGGGGAAGTCTAATAAGGGTGTGTTTGTGTGTGCGCGCCCCTGGGTCCCACGGCTTCTAAGGCGCAGCCGAAGCCAATCTTAATTCCAGTGGCCCGTTCACACTCCGTACCGAGTGGATGCTGCTTCTGGCCGATGCTTCGAAACAGATCAACAACTTACATGCGCCAGCACATGCTTGACTGAAGCGATCGACATATACTTCCCACGCATGCCGTGTGGGATCAGGCTTCTGCAAGCAGTGGCAGCAAGAAGTGAGTCGAACTGGACCGCCACTCCCCAAGAATCCTAGAGCACACCCAATTTAGCAGAACCAAACATCTACGGTCCTCCAGACCAAAAGTGCTGACCCATGACGATACTCGCGGGCGGTAAACCAGCTGATGAAGCTTGTTTTGGACCCGGCTTGGAGGCTATGAAGGCTGTCAGCTGTACTACAGGTTGCAGTCGGTGGCTTTCTCTCTGAATAACCAAGTAGGCCGAATTCTCATGAACGTAAAAGCATATCCAATTGTCGGCTCAGCGGTCATGCCCTGAGACTCTGGATTCGAGCCTCCTACCATGCACCGCATGATCCAGCCGGCTCGGCGCGGGTGGGTAATAAATGTCAGGGTACTCACCTGGGCGCTAACAGCAGAGCGCCCCAGGTCTTATCTTATCGCCCGCGACCTTAAGATTTTCCCAGACCGGCTTCCAAGCCCATTTGCCCTGCGACGGTTCCTTTCTCAGCAACCAGTCAACACCAAGACAAACAGCAAAAATGTCGTCCATGCGAAACTCGATACAGCGGCGCTCGCACCGCGAGAGAGGCCAGCTCAAAGGCCGTGAGAAACTCGGTCTCCTCGAAAAGCACAAGGTACGCTCCTACTCCACGACGCCTCCCCGTCGACGGCGAACCAGCTGACAGCGAGCCAGGATTACTCCCTACGTGCAAAAGACCACAAAAAGAAACAGACCGTCCTCAAGAGCCTCAAACAGAAGGCAGCCGAACGAAACGAAGATGAATTCTATTTTGGCATGGTTTCCCGGGGCAAGTTCTCCTCAGGGAAGCTGTCAGCAGGCAAGAAGTGGGACGGCACCGTAGCCGGCGACAGAGGAAATAAGGCCTTGGACATGGACACTGTCAGGCTTCTCAAGACCCAAGACATTGGATACCTGCGGACGGTGCGCAATGTCGTAGCCAAGGAGGTCAGAGAACTGGAGCAGAAGGCAGCCATCGCGGGGACGTTTGCGGGTGTGGACGGCGAGGACGACGATGATGAGGACGACGACTTTGACAGCGACGAGGATGCCGCACCCAGAAAGTCAAAATCACAATCAAAACCGAAGAAGATTGTGTTTGCTGAGACAGAAGAGGAACTGGAGGAAAAACTGCCGGAGCCGGAGGACAGCGACGACGACGACATGGATATGGACGATGACGACTCGGAGGGCTTTGACAACGAGAAAGACCGCGAGGCAAGAAAGAGAGCACAAAACGCAGAGAGATTACGCAAAAAGTTGCGAAATGCGAGGAAGAAGCTCAAGGCTCTCACGGACGCGGAGAACGAGCTCGAGCTGCAGCGGGCGCGGATGGCGAAAACAGCTACGGTGGCAAGCGTCACAAAGAGGGGCCAGAAGATCAAGATTCGGGAACGCAAGAGGTAGAGTCTTGGATTTCTGCTCTTGCTGCCGCAGGCGGGGCCGCCGATTGTTCAACCCCGTAGGATCGCCCAGATCTGTTCATATACCCGAACATCGTGCCCTGCCTGCGAGGTATCATGTTGGGGGTTGAAGAGAAGAAAGTAAGAGAAGAAAAACTCCCCCAAAGACCAGCCTTTGAATGCATAATCCTTCGACTCGCTCGGAACCATTACCGGGTGTCTTGCCCGTTCGTTTTTTACTCATCCAGTTCGTACAATAACATTTGCCCGCTGTTGGCTACCACACTTACATGTCTACAACTTCTCAGAAGTTATACACCTGGCGAATAACGAGATGCATCCCGTCAGCGCCTTGAACAGGACCGTGGCGCACCAGATGAAGCACTTGAAGATGGCACTCAGCAGCGAGATGATGACCCTCGCGCAGCCGGGCATCTTGTCCTCGTCCTTGCTCCGCCTCTTGGAATGCTTCTTGAGGTCGCTCGTCTGGCTCTCGAGGTCCAGCTCGAACTCCTCCATGCGCGCCCTGCCGGCCTTCTTGTCCTTCTTGTCCCCACTGTTGACGCGCGGGCTCATGCGGCTGAGGCGGCTGCCCCGCCCGTCCTGCTGGCCCTGGCCCTGCCTGCTCTCGCTGCGCAGTGACGCCGGCGGCGGCGGCGGGTCAAAGACCTCGACGCGGCTGAACTCGCCGTCGGCGTGCGCGACGAGCATGAGGGCCGCGACGGCCACGTCGACCAGGTAGACGGCGTCGATCTTGGCCGCGATGCCCGTGTCGACCTCGAGCCACCCGGTGCCCGTCCCGTCGCGCGTCAGCCGCGCCAGGTGCTGCGGGCTCTCGACGTGCTCGAGCGTGTACTCTGTCCGGCTCCACGCCGGGTTGCGCTCCACCGTCACGCAGAAGGGCATGGCCAGCGCCGGGTGCACGAGGAAGTGGTTGCCGCTGTCGTCGTCCCACACCAGCCGCGCACACTCGCGCTCCGCCGTCGCGAACGCCGCCGCGTTGGTGAAGCGGCTCTCCACCGCCAGCTTCGCCGCGGGCAGCGGGTACAGCAGCGCCACCAGGCCGTCGTGCGGCGCGTGGTGCCGCGCCGTCTCCTCCAACGTCGTGCTCAGCACCTCCTGCCAGCCCTTGGCGCCAGGCTCGCCGCCCCCGGCGATGCTCTCACTGCTGCCGCCCCTGGGGCTGCCGCCGTCCTTGGGCGGCACCGGCGGCTTGTACGGCTTGCTGGGGTCGAAGCGCGACAGCGAGACGTACGCCGACGCCGACGTCGGGTCCAGCTTGAGCCGGTAGAAGGGCTGTGACGACTTGGACCCCAGGGTGTAGATGGGCGTGTCCCGCTCGCTCGACACGGTGAAGGTGTACACACGGCCCTCGGAAGCCGTCGCCTTCCACCCGTTGGCGACCTTCCAGAAGTTGCGCAGCTCCTCGGTGCTGCTCGGCTCCGGGGTCGAGGGCTTCACATTCACTCTTGGCGGCGGCCATTTCCGGGTTGCCGTCTGTTGGTGGGTACGGGAACTATTGGCGCTCATGGGGCTCCGCAGGGGGCTGGTGGTGTCCTCATTGGGTTCGGGCCTCTCTTCAGACGTGGGCGAGTATAGGCGGCGGCTGATGGCTCCGGCCGGGATGTTGGCCGGATGTGTTGGACTTGACTGTGGCGGGTAGTAATTTTGCTGGGAGAGGGGGAGGTTTGGGTTGTATTCTGGGAAAATGGAGCGCAGGGGAGCCTCTGATGACCCTTCCCCGTACTGGGTCGCTCGGTTGTCTAAGGGTGGCTTGGCTATCGAGTTCCTGGACCGATCGCTGTTGGCGCGGACGAGGGTCTGGGCCTCGGAGAAGGCCGTGCCACAGCGAGCGGGAGGGTCGACCGTGACAACGGCGGCCGGCCGTTGTATTATGGGATCTGCCTGTCTGCTCTCGGATGGCCAGGCAACTGTGCTCTCGCCTGTGTCTACGGGCTCTGCCGGGCCCACTGGAGGACCTGTTGCTTGTGTCGCGGGAGCCCTCTTGCCGTCACGGACGGACATGTTGCGCTCGAGCGGAGTACGTCTTCCTGCTCTGGAGGGGGAGTCTCGAGATGCCGAGTCTATTGATGGGCGGCCTGGCGTGGTGTTTTGAGTCCTGGAGGGTGGGCGCTCCCTGGGGAATAGGGAAAACGTCCCTTGCTGGGATGGTCCTGTCGACATTGTTGAAGCGCCGTGTGTCTGCCTCGAGCAGATTTGCCGGCTCTAAGTCTGCCTTTGCCTTTCTGTTCCTTTTTCTCGAGGCGAGCGCCCAGGCTCGGACGGGAAGCTGGGGGTGAGATGATGGACGCCCAGATCTACTATCGACGCATGTTGGCTGGTGACAGAGGGAGCCCAGGACGAGTCGGAGGCTTCGAGGGTGTAATTCGACGGGAACAACAGTCAGAAGTGATGGAGAAGAGCACAATAATTTTACTTGTGGCCCGGCAGATGCGGAAAAGCAGACTATATCAGGATCTACGGAGTGTACATGGAGCCAACCGCCCAGGTCAAGCCCGCAAAAAGGGAACAAGCTTCTTGATTAGACAGAAGCCGGGAGATAGGCCAGATCCTTGCGCGGTGGGCGATTGTCATTCGAGAAGCACATGGCGTCGGCACCCGCTCACCCGCAGGATATCTATGGTTATTTTAAGCGCTGTGGGTACATTGCCAGGTCTTGTCTGGGGCGATCTGGACGGGCGCCGAGTGCTCGCCGTGTGCTGGGCGGCTCTCTGGCTGGGCAGAGACGGTAGAGGGAGGTAGAGGAATTGTTGAAGAGGCGGTAGGCAGGTCCCTCTCGCACGAGATTTGCGCGGCGGTGGTACGGGCCCGGACAGGCTCATGTTCAAAATAGCAACATGAGGGACAAGACAGGGGTGGTGTAAGTGGTGTCAGGGTCCCGTGTCCAATCGTTGGCCCCATCACGCTGCAGTTAGACGCCCGGCGACAAAAGCGGGCAGGTTTCGCGCGGGGAAGGGAGATCAGCGCTGCCCTCTTGTCCCCCTGCCCCGTCGGGCCTCGCCCGTGATTGGGCTTGTTGTAAATTTCCCGCCAGCAACGGCTCTCTCTGAGTCTGACCTGGGCCGCCCACACTGGCCCCTCGCCAAGCCGGCGGCTCTAGCGCTCGTGGATGCGACGGTCGGTCTCGCAGACTCGCAGTCTCGCAGACTCGCAGACTCGCAGACTCGCAGCTCTCAGGTCGGGGGCACGGGGGCACGGGGGCTGTCGCCGGCCGCCTGTTTATTTAAGTGTGTTAGGCGGCGGCCGCATTGGTGGTGAGTGCCGTGGCGGCTAGTGAGGCTCGCAGGCTCGACGGAGCTGGCAGTTCTGGAGGTGATGCCCGACACAAGGCGGTCAGGTTTCTGGTCGCTGAATCAGTCTGAATGATACCCCATCGCCTTCCTCCCGAGCGCACGAGCGCACGAGGGCACGAGGGCACTCGACTGCCAAAGCGGGCAAGGGCTGTCATGTCTCTGGCTCATCTATATGTCTCCAACATCTGGTCGAGATTTATTGGTCCTCCAGGGGACATGTGTTCCTCGTCTTGGGCGGTCGGATCTCCGTGGGCCAAGGCCCCGCAGCCCGGTGCTTCCCACGCCGCATTTCTCGGTGGGGGCCGATGGTGTGCATCTGACATGTACAGAGACTTGCATGCTCGATATCGGCATCGTTCATGCGCTGTAGTGCTCTTCCCACAGGAAATGACTGCATGCACCAAGTGGCACCAAGTGCTGCTACAAGCATGACCGCTCGGCCCTGCCATGTATCGGACTCGCCAGCTTCCACGGTGCTGCAGATCATGTCAGATTTGCACCTAGAGACGCCCAAGTTCCGACCCATGTACGATGAGATGCACCTTGAGCCCAAGGCAAAATTCCTGGCCCTGCTCGGTGATGTTGGCCTTGCTGGTGACGACGCCCTGTTCGACTTCCTGACCCGTCACTTGCGCCAATTCGAGGTCATTTTCTACGTGCTTGGAAATCACGAGCCGTATTTCATCCAGTATGAAGACGCCGTGGCGAAGCTGGAGGCCTTCGAGAGCTCATCAATCGCTTCCAGCAAAGCCAATGACCACGAGCCCGGCGGAATCGGCCCCCATCCCGGCCGCTTCGTCTTCCTGAACCGCACACGGTTTGACCTTTCGTCCAGAGTGACCGTCCTGGGCTGCACGCTCTTCTCTCATATATCCGACGAACAACGCAGCACTGTCTCCCTGTTCGTCTCTGACTTCTCCAACATTGGTGACTGGTCCGTCGACAAACACAATGCCGCGCACCACGCCGACCTCTCCTGGTTGAACGTCCAGGTTAATGCCATCGCCAGGGAGGAGCCACAACGCAGCGTTGTCGTGCTCACCCACTACAGTCCAACAGCCACCCCAGAAGCCAACGACCCGGGGCACCTAGAAGACTCTCGAGGCGTACAGTCCGCTTCCGTGACGAACCTCCAGGATGAGCCTTGCTGGGTGTCGTCAGTCGTCAAGGTCTGGGCTTTCGGGCATACTCACTACAACTTCGAGTTTGTTGATAAGAAAACGGGCAAGCTGGTCATTGCAAACCAGAGAGGATATGGGCGGGAAGATATCTTCGACTTCGATGCAGAAAAGACTATTCACATAGGTTAAACAGCTGCTCAGAGAATCTCAACTTCCTGTGGCCTGGTTGACGTCTTGGTTCACATCTCATGTCATGAATGCACCGTCACATATCCTCGTCGAAATCGAGGGACCTTGACCCCCTTCCTCAGAGACATGGTGGGGTTTTGAAAGTGACTGGGTCGACAAGCCTTGAAACCAGTCCGCAGCCTGCTCGTTATACTCACTCCAACATAACTATGCGCCTTCTCAGCAATGCCCTCCCTACATACTGAGATCCTTGAAAAGCTCGCACACAGACACGACCGTCTCTGGCATAATGGTAGCATCAATGTTGAGGGGTATACACAAGCACAGTGTCAAAGAATTTGGGATAACAGAGCAACAGGTTGCGTAGTGACCTAGGTTCCTTTTATTGACTCCACATATCAGCTACCTCGGCTACTTACTTATGCTCAATTCAGATGATCTTTCTGGTTTGAAAATATGAGTACGAGCTGCTTATTTCTCTGGAGCCATCTAGTGACTTTGACTTGTAAAACAGTTGTCTGAGCCCCCCCTTCTGTTCTCCCTGTGAAGGGTTAGATCTATATGGTCCAAAACCCTGAAAGAACATCAGGGGCACCAACCCCCCACCTACTACCTCCAGTACTAGGACTCGGGAGGGAGATGTTGTGCTTCGTCATGTAGCTGGCCACTCACTCCTTCAAAATCGGCCTTTTTTTTTTCGTTGATATCCAAATGGCCATACATGGATACACTCGTCTCGACCTGGGGAGAGACGCTATTCGACTTCTTAGACTCGAGAAGGGCTATCCTGCAGAGCCGCTCCGCTGCGAGTTGTTCGAGGCCTATCTCCATGAGGTCGACGGAGTGCCCTACGAGGCACTGTCTTACACCTGGGGTGACACTTCTTCCAAGCAGGAGATCAGTGTGGACCAGCAGCCATTCAGCGTGACGGCCAATCTCAACACGGCACTGCAGGCCCTGAGATTACCAAATCAGGATCGACTTCTATGGGTTGATGCAATCTGCATAGATCAGGCCTCTGATGCAGAGAAGAGCCACCAAGTTGGCCAGATGAGACTGGTCTATAAGCTCGCGGAGCAGGTCATTATCTGGCTGGGACCAAGCATTGAAGGCAGCGACCTCCTCATGAGCCTCGCAAAGACGCTCGATTTGCATGCGTCCAAGACAAAGGCTTGGGAGCAGGAGTGGGAATCAATTGTGGTGGCGAATGGAGGGCCAGCGACCGACTTGTTCCGCCAAGCCTACGCGGCATTGGAAGTGCTCCTTGCCAGACCATGGTTCAGACGCGTCTGGGTCCTGCAAGAGGTAGCAAGCGCGAGGTCAGCAGTTGTCCTGTGTGGTGCAAAGGACGTTTCAGCCAGGACCTTTGCTCAGCTGCCGGCTCTCCTAGGCTTGGAGAAGGTCGATACTCACGTTCAGGCAGTGCTTGATATCATGCCGGGCCCTATGAGGCAAAAGTCTTGGTGGAATTCCAATCGCGAACTCAAGACTCTCCTGTGCAAGTTCCGCTCCAGTCAGGCGAGCGACCCAAGGGACCGTATTTACGCGTTACTGGGCATCTCTTCCGATGCTCACAGCGAGGCAGTTATCCCTCCTGATTATGGGGCGGACGTTTATACCGTGGTCCAACGCACTATCTCCCACCTACTATTCAGCGACAGGGGGCCCGACTCACCTGTCGCGCCTCTTTGGGGTCTCGATGATTTCTTTGACGCTTTGGATGACCTTCCTCGTCGGGTGCTAGGCTGGTACTTTGCAAATGAATCCCGACGCCAATATGAACGGTATCGACTGATGCTTTACGGCATCGAGAAAGATTGTGCGGTATCAAGACATGATGTATTCCCCCCACATCGATCGGTACCAAGAGTCAAACCCCCCTAGGCTGAACATTCCACCGGTTCATGTCCGTCGTGTTACTGTTCGGGGTTGCCTTGGCGTCTGAATGCAGCAAGCATGGCTTCGCTGGTGTGTTATTGACCCCAGACTCTGCCAGTATGCAGAATGTCAAGCCATACAAAAGAATAAAGCTCCACATGCACTGATGAACGCCGCACGACGAGAAGATTGCATCAAAGCCAAACTGGCCAGAGACGACATATACACCATGGCTACTTCAACACAAGACGCACTTCGAAGACTCCGCCAGATTTAGCCGTTCACACAACGTGAAGGCAACGCGCTGTCGAACTGCTCCTGGGCCGGGACGTCTGCATTCTTAACATACTACAGGGCAGGCATATACCGGATCAGGCACTCTTAGCCTTGACTATGCCTCTTGGAGATGTGCCGTGGTCATGGCGAAGGCAGTGCCCTCTCGAGTCCGCTTGGATAAAACCCAGAGTTCCGGGACGCGGCCGCGGGCAACACTTTAGCGTGGTTCGTCACACGGAGCGGCCCTTTGAGCATGGGATGCGGTCTCGTTTCGATCCGTATAGATCCGAAGGCGTATGTGGTCCCTTCACACAGTGGTAAACGCTCAAAGACTGGGCTAATAAGCTTGATCGTTGAGAAAAGTGTCATCGTACGAACTAAGAATGCCAGATTCAAGAGGAGAATTTCACCAGCCTCTTCGCATTTGGAGTCAATGACTACACATAGCGCCATAGAAAAGATGAAGGACATCAGTGGAGGACTTACGGAACCTTTCTCCACGGGCGACTGTAAGGTATATATAGAAACAAGTTTTGTGTGGCTTTTTCGACTGCGTATACAAATGTCTCTCACTGACGTTGATTCTGTTTCAAAGGTGCCAACCTTGGAATGCCCGAGATTGGACTCGAACTGCCATACAAGCCCCGAACATGGACCATCTACGAGTAGGCGACCTAAACCATTTGGTCAGCGATTACAAGAGTACTCGCTCCTTCACGATCGCCAACAATCACGAGCTCAGCCCCTACTATGCACTCCGCACGATAAACAATGCTCGAGCTCGGTCCTTTCCTCGGCCGAGGCCATACCCAAAGGCCAAGAGTGACGAACAGGACAAAGACAAGAATGCTGCGTCAGATGACGTGAAGCACTTTGACACTGACGAGCTGAATGAGGACGCAGAGGACGGTGCCGACTTCGTGTTTCCATGTGTCAACAAACGTACTGACGAGAACGGTGAGCCAATTCACACCAACAAGCAGCTTTGCAATCCCAACGTGTTGTATTGGAGCAGCAGCGGCAGCGAGCCTTCCTCCGTGGATTAGTCGTCGAAGGGGGCGACTCAATCGAGTAAGAGACGCAGGATTTGACAAGGAGAGTGGCTGGGCTACTGAGCGACGGTCTCGGGCTTTCCCTTCTCATAGGTACTGGTCCACCACCGAACTGACTGAAGAGTGTAGAAGAATACATTCTAATCACCATTCTCTGATGATTGGTCACAGTTCGTAGGTAGCTTCTGGCACTCAGTCCCAACGACTGAATAGCTACAAGTTGTGACTTGATCCTGCTTGGGGACTTGAAAAGGGTGGGTTTTGATGGCGTCTAGATTTGTTTCTGTTTATTCTCAACCGAGCACCCATAAGCAATACCAAATCTAAAAGTTTAAACCAAGCAATCCCTCAAGTCCACGCTCAAACTCTGCGCACACAACCTGAACTCAAACAAGTATCCTCAACTGCAATTTCAAGACAGCTAGACCCAGCGCCCTACAGCGAACGAAAATGCCCCCCAAGCAAGCCCCCAAGGAGGGAAGCTCCAGAACCACAAAAGATGGCCCGGGCAGCGACCCTGGAGGCTCTACAACTGACCAGGGATCCTGTATATCTCTGGCGGCCAATGTATGTCAAGGTTGTAGGAAGGCGCTCAAGGATTGCGCGAAAGCTGGCGGCTGCGGCGGATCGAGCAGCGGCAGCAGCGCTGGCCAGGGTGAGGACTACATTTACAACTACAAGAAATAGGGCTATATGGGTAGCTACGTTTGAGATGTCTAACAAGCACACCAAATAGTGGAAACAACAATCAAGACTTGATCAATGAATGATGTATAATGCTAATGTACTGTAAGGTGGGTATGCGTCGCCAACAAGATCTCTAAGAGGGTCTAGGAAATGCCCAGTCGCTTGACTTGCTCGTGTAAATGTGAAAGTATTTTCCGGTCCCGTCCCAATTTCCCTAAAAAAAACAGAAAGTAAAGCATATGCTCAAAACACAGCCGCCCCCTGCGGTTTGCCTTGGCCCTTCTAAAAATGAGGTGCGTTAAGGAAAAGACCCATGAGAATGCCGCCTAGTGTGCCGGCAATGGGAATGGTGGCGATCCATGCGATGACGAGCAGGCCGACACGCTGGAAGTTGACGGCCTTGAGCGTGCCGTTGCACAGACCGACGCCGACGGTGGCACCGGTGATGCACATGGATGTAGAGACGGGGAGAGAGAACTGCGAGAAGACCAGGACGGTGACGGCTGCACCCATCTCCATGGAGCAGCCACGGCTGGGGGAGTGGTATGTGATCTTGTTGCCCATGACTGTTTTTTGGATGAGTTAGTTTATAGATCTTTGAGCGGGAATAGGGTTGATGAATGGATTGGTGCTTACCCTTCATGATGTTGTAACCATAGGTGATGAGACCAAGAGAAATGGTAGCAGACAGGACAGCAAGCTGCCAGATCGGGACAGGCGCCTTAGCGGCGGCAGCCTCGCCCGTCGACCAGGCTGAGTAGATGACAGCCCAGGGGCCGACCGAGTTGCCGATGTCGTTGGCGCCGTGGGCAAACGAGGCAGTGCAGGCCGTCAGGATCTGCACAAATGAGTACGTGTGCTCAACCTCGTTGGGGTATTTCTCGGCGTTGGCGTAGACACGCTCCATGCGAGCGCCCTCCGGGGTGCCGGCGTGGCCGCTCTGCGCGGCGTGGATGTCGTAGTGCAGACCGTAGAGCAGACCGACGGTGATCATGGCAGGAATGCGCTTCATGAGCATCTTCATGTTGTGCAGCTCGTAGATCTGACCTGCGCCCATGGGGTTGTCGCGCAGCGTGCGCATGGCCCAACCCAGTGGCCCGCGCTTCTTGAGCAGCTTTGCGCGCAGCCTGGCATCGCCCTGTTCCTGGATCTCCTTGTATGTGAGCTGCTTGGTCTCGGAGGCGACGACGTCCTTCTCCTGGTCTGCCTGCTTCTCAGTCGGGGTCGAGGTGCCGCTGGCGGATCTAGGGGCTGTGGGAGTGTTGTCGGTTTCGTCCTCGTCCTCTTGGACGACTGCGTAGTTGGGTACGACTGCGCGCTCTGCCTCCGCGACGGCCGGACGGCGGAAAAGCAGAGGACCCTGAAGGCAGTGGTACCACTTGACGGAGGCATCCCTCTTGATGATCTTGGCGTGGACATATGGGACGAAAATGAGAGCCGCCAGCAGAGCGACTCCGAAACCGGTACCCATGGTGACTGAGGCGACATACCAGTCCGGCTTCTTGTTCAGGCCCAGGTTTGGGGAGCCCTTGTAGACAATGGAAAGTGTGCAGATGGTGCCGGCGATAAGGAAGAAGAAGGGTGAGGTCCAGACGGCCCAGGGGACCGGGTTCTTTCGCATGTGAACGACCAGCTTGATGAGCATGAAGATGGTGGCACCAAAGCCGGCAGAGATGGCCGGGGCCATACCGAGACCTGCGAAGATGGCGCCCAAGCCCTTGCCCTTGTTCCATCCCCACTGGACCTCTGAAGCACCGACAGTTGCGACACCGACACCAGCGACGGCGGAGATGAGGGAGTACGTGGAGGAGACGTGAGCAGAGTGCTTTGTGCACCACATGACCCATGACGAGGCAGCGGCGAGGGCGCACGTGAATGCGAGCATCTGGACCCCAGCGTTACCCTGGAAGGCAGAGTTGGGGATGATCCCGTTCTTGATGGTGTCTGCCGTCCGGGCACCGACGGTGATGGCCCCCAGCATCTCGAAGATGGTACCGAAAATCATGGCCTGCCTGTATGAGATGGACCTCGACGACACGCTCGTTGCCCAGGCGTTTGCGACATCGTCTACCACACGCGGTTAGCACACCAAGGCTGGGAGGCGGGAAAAGGAGGGACGGCCAAGAAGGGGGCCAAGCTGGAGGAAGAAGCTTACTTGCGCCATTGTTGAAGGCATCGAGCATCGCAAAGAGCGTGCCGATCACGAATACATAAGTATACTGGTCAAGCATTTTGGCGGCTGATGACAAGATGCAAGCCTAGAAATATTGTCTTGGGGTTGTCGCTGAATCGAGGAATCCGGGCATTGGCACATGTCGAGGGTGGGCGGGAGACAAGATGTTATATACTGCCTCCACCATGGTCGTCCTCCTCCTCCACCGCTGGGAGCGTGGGAGAGGGCACACGTGCTCCAGGACCCGAGTTTGGGCTGGACCCCACAGGCCATCATGCTATCCCATGGAAGCCCATTATCCCCCGAGGATGGCAAGTCTGATGGGCGTTTTTGCCCACTTTGGTGTCCATATCCGTTTGGGTGATCCTGTCCACTAGGAGCTTGGACACACCGGCGGCAGGAGAGGCACACCCTAGCGGAAGGGTCCGCCTCGAGGCTTGGTCGTTGGCCAAGGCCGGGCGTGGCGAGTCCTCGGTGTCCTCAATTGGGTTGTCTGGCCAGAGTTGAAGTCGAAGGAAGGAGAAATCTGTTGACTTGGCAGATCCAGCAGGCTGGACTGGGCTTGAAAGCCAAGAGGCCTATGGTGGAGGTTTATATGATTCCGGGATGGTGTCCTGCTCGAGGCTCTCGGCGAACCTTGGCGACGTGGGCTGCTCTCGCCTATAAGATGGCTCTGGTCGCCCACGTGGGTAAGCTTTGCCAATGCATTCTTGTCCGTTTGACATTGAGCCGACGCAGCACCCGAGTGAGGGCGAAAGCAGGCCGTGGCAATCTCTGTCCGACTCGACGCCCACAGGCCCAGCCTCCCAAGCCCGCTTCGCATGTCAATCACGTACGGCCAAGTACACCAAGTCGATTGTCGGTCGCCTATTCCCGTCGTTCGGTGGGCTGCAGCCCAATTCGCGCATACATAAGATAGTCCTTGGTCGACTAGGCGATGTCTTGCCTGGTCGACCCACAAGCTGAGCGTTCCTGGCATCCAGGCACGTCAAGTGCTGTGCGGGCGGCAGAATGGTGGTGTTCTAGCCTGCGGGCCGGGTTGTTGACGAACCAGGCACCGTCGGGCAGTGGTTGCGCATGGCTGCACGATCTGCGATCCCTCCGGGTTATGAGGAGAGCACGTGCGTGCTCTGGGCAGCCGGAGACTCTGCCAAGGCGCCCATGTCAGACCTTGTCAGACCTTGACGATCGTTCTTGAATCGCCATCTGGACCGCTATAATTGGAAATCATGCGATAAAATTCGATAGACTGGATGCCGTATTTGCACGAGAGCTGGAATGTCGATTGGAGAGCCGCGGCGAGGCGCCTCAGGTCGCAGACAGGCCGCCGAACCGCCGAAGCGCAGAAGCGCAGTCCTTGAGCCGACAGGCCCTCGGCTCCGATATCCTGCACCTGCCCTAGGCTGCCGGCTGGGCTATACCATCAGCGACTTCGGACCTCGATATGTGACTGCCGTTGGAGCTCGACAGAGACAAAATATAGGAAGAAAATTGTCATGTAGACTCACACTGGCATCGCCCCCCTCATCGAATTCCGGCCTGCTCGCTTTGAATCCATCAGATCCGGCCGGTCTGGGCGTGAGCTCCTCGGTCAAAGGCGTCACTTGCTTGCACACCACCACAACCGCAGTATCGTCCCACGCGTGAATAGCATCCAACTAGACCCAGTCTTGGGCCGTGTCGGCAACCAACCACGAGCACCAGGCAGGCAGCTGGGCTGAAGCAGACCGCACCGTACCATGTGTTCTCAGATCGTAGTCATAGGGTGCACACACACCCCCTCCTCGCCACCTGTTTCCTCTGGCAGCCCAGCAGAACTAACACCCCATGTCTCAGCGCCGGCGTCACCGGCTTGAGCTGCGCCATTCAGCTGCAGGAAGCCGCCCACGCTGCACCGGGGGCAGTCACCATCATTGCTAGGGACTTCCCAACGCCCTTTGCCCTCATAGATCCCAAGGCCCAGATCAACTTCACCAGCCCGTGGGGAGGGGCTCACAACAGGTGGGTTCCGCCCCCTGTCCATGGGCAGGCCCAGCCAAACGACCTGAGGGATCACCGCCTTGCCCTGGCCACCTTCCGCCGCATGAGATCACTGCAGGCCTCGAGCCCCGACGCCGGCATCACATTCATGAAGGGTATCGAGTACCTGGAGAACCCCCCGCCCGAGTACCGAGCGCTGGCCCGCGAGGGCAGTGGTGAGGGGGGCGCAAAAGCCCTGGGGCTCGAGGGTTTCCGGGTCCTCGAGGCCAGTGAGCTGCCGGATGACAAGGTCAGCCTGGGTTTCGAGTACGACACGTGGTGTGTCAATCCCATGGTGTACTGCAGCTTCTTGCTCAACAGGTTTGTCTTCCGCGGTGGCCGGATCCTCCGCAGGGAACTCAGCCGCCCCGAGGAGGTCTTTGAGATGCGAGATCTAGGCGGGCCCATCAGGGCGGTAGTGAACGCCTCGGGGATGGGGTTCAATGATCCAAACTCATTTATCATCAGGGGTATGCCAGCTTTGCCCCCAAAAGACCTTAACCGTTAGGGGGCCTCGGTGCAGGAGCTGACATCCAAGGAATCAAGGACAAACTTGCCTAGTCGCCAATCTCTGCCACGAGACAGTAACAAGACAGAACGCAGACGGCAGCTGGACGTTCTGCGTTCCGCGCAACTTCGAAGGCGGCACCATAATAGGCGGCACCAAGGAGCCCAACAGCTGGGATACCGAGCCGTCTCTGGAAGTCAGGGAGAGGCTTGTGCGGGCCTTCGTGGCCACACACCCAAAGATTGCTGACGAGTCGGGCTCTGTGCGAGTCCTGAAAGATGTCGTAGGGCGGAGGCCAGCCCGTCACGGCGGTGCGAGGCTGGAGAGTGAGGAGATTGCCCCAGGAAAGATAGTTGTACATGCGTACGGGCTGGGCGGCAGAGGATACGAACTCTCATGGGGTGTCGCGGAGACGGTCCAGAAGCTCGTCGACGAGGCCAGCCCCGCCAAGGCCCGTATGTGATGTCAACACTAGCATAACCTCTTGCAGGCGTGACCGTTAATGCATGTACCACAAACCTCGAAATACTCAACTCACTCCAGCTTCTCAAATATACCCGTTTGACTAGAGACCCGAGGGGGTCATTTTGGTGATATGCAAGCCGTCATCTTCAACTCCCGACCAGCGCACGCCGCCTTTGGATATTCAGATCTATTTCCACCGCCATTCACGCATATGTACACTGATAAGGAACATCGACTCCAGATGCTTCCCAGAGTAGCGTGGTGTAATTCAACCCAGGCCATCAAGTCGCTGGATATGCCTGAAACCATCACTCCTGAACGCCGAATCATGCAAGCTCACCAACACGTCCGACCGCCTCCCGTCGGCACTGCTGTGAATGTCCCTCTCGTCGGAGCGCTCAATTCCCAAGCCCCCCCGGTCCACGCCTCACTATTTCTTCTCCCCCTGACCGTCACTCCCGTCGAACCTCCTCCTGCTGCCCGAGGCGAACCCGCCAACGCGCTCCCCCCTCGTGAGCTTCTCCTCGGCCGCCCGCCGCAGTTGCTCCTCGCGCTCGCTCTCCTCGAGCCCCCACCACTCGCGCATGAAGCGCTGCTGCTCCGCCTTGCGCCGTTCTTTTTCCTGCCTCTCCCTCGCCCGCTCCTGCCGCTTGGCGAACCAGTCCTCGCGCGCCGCGTCCTCCTCCTCCGGCGTCGCGTGCCGCTTCATGCACGCGTTCATCACCCGGTGCGGCTCGCGGCAGGCAAACGGCACGGAGAACGTGCGGCCTAGGGCGCAGGCTGCGAATGCTATTTTCCAGGCGCGACTAGGGTCAGCCCATCCGTCTTGCTTTGTCTGTCTCGAGGGGATGAGAGGGCGTGGGGTTGGGGGCCCCGAGAACGGCGAGCGTGTTTACCTTTTATCTCCGGGCCGCAATAGCTCCGTACCCTCTCGTAGAATATCTCTCGTACTTGGGCCTCTTGTGATGCGGAAAGGGGCAGTGGGTTGCGCGAGGGCATCGGTAGTCGCCCTGTCGATGTAGAGTCCGAGCTGGCGCCCGACGGTGATGATTCGGCGGCCATTGCGGCCATTGACACACGAGGATGCGGTTCGGCTGCGTCTCCGTGGTGCTCGAGTACACTTTCTATGATGTCGGGCCGGATGAAGGCAAGCTTGCGGCCTGATGAGGTTGGAGCAGGCAGTGTAAGTGGGTAATATTAGGTGGGCTCTATGTCTGATGTTGAGCTTTGATCGACTGATCTGGAGGTCCGAAATCGAATCTGCCGCCTGGAGCTTAAGCTCGGCACCTCCTGCGCGCTCACCGCCTCTGCCGTTTCGGGCCTCTTCTACAAACCGCAGACCTACCAAGTCCCTACCTACCTAAGCACCATCTACCTAGGTACTTAAGCAGGTATCTAGGTAGATAAATAGGCAGGCAGGGAACCAGCTATGGATTGCACGATGATGCGGTGAACGGGCCTGTATATTTCACAATCGTGAGCATCTTCTAGATTTTTGCAGAGCTGGCAATATATCCATTTTGATTTACTATTATTCTTTTGACGCTGACAACAACGGATGTTGTCTTTTACGCTGGACATGCAAACACCCTAGCTTGGCTTGGTTTTCACCAGGTCAGACGCGTGGCCAACATTAGTCCGCTCACAACTCAGGCCGAAAGCTGCAGAGCCGGTTGCTCCTCAGCAGTGGGCGTTTCAGCACTCTTCTCCCTCTCGATATCCAGGCTCGCCTTTTCCTTTTTCTTGCCCATGGAGAACCACCTACCGCCTTTCGACTTATTGGCTCCGATGGACGGGCTGGAATTGAGCGAGTCGAAGCTCTTGCCCAGGAGGTCCTCCCCGGCGCCGCCTTCCTTGCCGGTCCAGCTGTTCTCGGCGACATCACTGCCGCCAAAGCTTGGGCGGTGCTCCCTGTCCGAGCCTGCAGCTGAGCCTGGCCCGGTCGCCTTCCTGGAGCCGCCAAGCCTGGATGAGATCGCCGATCCCTTACGAAACAGCTTTCTCACCACATTGTCCGGCCCGGCGCTGGCTGAAAGCTCCTTGAGGCTCATCGGTGGCTCCGAGGGGGTGTTTGAGAAGGATTGGTCGAGAGATAGGGAATCATGAGATTCGCTGATAGATGCACGACTGCGGACAGACATTGACAGTCGGGAGTCGGACCGTTCAGCGACGGAGTCGTTGCCAGAAGAGGCCGGTGGATCCTCAAAAGCCCCCCTGGTATGGTCTCTGGCCTCCTTGGTCTTCTCCCTATTTTTCGCCTTGTCCTTGCTGCTGAAAATACTGCCCATGAAATTCGGAGAGAATGACGGCACAGTAGGGTTGAGAGCTTTAAGAGACTTCTTTGTAGGCCTGCTTCCAATCACCCCAACCTGTGACGGCGAGACCTGCGGGTTCAGTAGTTCGTGCTCGTCAAGAATTTCATCGTCCGCGGACGCGAGGGTCGTCTGAAGAGCTGAAGGAGAACCGCCGATCGAGGGACGCCGGGAAGGGTTCCTGGACCATGTGTTATTCTCAGGTGACCAGACGAGTCTTGATCGAGGAAAGCCTTGTTGCTCTGGGGGCGGCGCCCAGAGGTGAGATCCGCTGTCGGTCGAGGGCCGAGGCATTTCGGACGAAGATATTGAGGCAGGTCGTGGGCTGCTCTGGTCACGATCAAAGACGCCAGTCATTGCTCGAGCACCAAAGGGCAGCAGGTTCCTAGCCGAGAAGCCTCTCGTCCCCGGTGGAGGTGCGTAGGTGTCCATGGTATCTGGTCCGACTGAGTTGCGATTAAAGACGTTCCAATTTGAAAGGCTAATCCGGCGCCTGTTCGGCACCCCGTCCAGCTCATCTGTCTGGCGGGGGAACGACTGGCTTTGTCCATGCTTGAGACTACCCAACTGAGGTGGCTCGTCCATTGCTCGCGGAGGTTTCCCTCGCTGGAACGAGAACAGAGAAGCCAGCCGCTGAGTCGCGGGTTGTCCGGGCGCTGGGGCGGGGGACGCGAAGTTCCCCGAGTTGGTCGAACGCCTTTCGCTGTCGTCATTTGGGAACGCCGGGAACGGTAAATTCTGCTGTGACCCATGAGCGCTGGAGAAGATGCTGCCAGAGCGAGCTGATTGAGGTGACTGAGGATCACGCTCAGGAGATGCCGTTTGCACAGGTGCGAACGGACTGGCAGGGTCGCGATAAGAGACGGGGCTGCCAGGTGCCTCATCCCCAGAATGTTCATCATCCGTGAAGATGTTGCTCGGCAATAGAGCCGCTGCCGAGGGGCTGAGGGGTGCTCCAGCCGTCAACGCTCTGAGTTCATCGCCATCCATGTCGTCCATGTCCATCGAAGATAAATCGATGAATGGTGCAGCTGCGAAGCCTGGCGGAGGTCGGGTGCCGCTGTACCCCGCTGGCTGCGGAAGCGATTCCAGCGTAGCGAAGGGAGGTGCAGGCGATATGACGGCGTTGGAGAGCGAGCTGCCATGATGGCTTCGGCGCTTCGCTTGGGACTGCGAAGGAGCATCGAACTCGGCGCCCGAGGTGTTTGCCTGGTTGTATAGGGCGAAGGCGGCTTGTGGGATCTGTTGGAGCTGAGCGTGGATCGAATTGAGACTCTCGTCCAGCTCCTTAGCCCGCCTCGTCTCTTGGAACAGTTTCGAGTTCCAATCGCGCTCCCTCCGCTGCCACTCGCGTCTCTTCTCGAGGTTATTCTGCCTCCACTCCTCATCATCCTCGCCACCTGGTAGCTTCTTCCGATCGTCCTCCAGGAGCTTCACCTGGTCCCTCTTGAACTTCAAATCCGCTTCCAACTGCGAGCATTCCGCCTGCAATTTTTCGTTGCACTGGCGAACCTCTGCCATTTTCGACTTCGCCTCCTCTTCGACTGCTTTCTTCTGCTCTTCGAAACTTTCCTTTTCCTTGCGCCACTCTTGGATCTGTCTCTCCATCTTCGCGATGTTGTCGTAGTATCGAGAGCGCTCGGCTTGTTTCGACTTGAGTTCCTTCTCCAATTGCGTCCGGCGCTGCACGGTCGATCGCATCGCCCGCTCGGTCATGCCCATCTCCTTCTTCAGTTTCTCAGTCTGCTCCTCCTTCTTTTTCTGCTCCGCCTTTTTCTGTTGTTTCTCCTGCTCCAGCTCATCCAACAATTTCTTGCTGTCTTCTTCCTCCCTCGTGATGACCGCTATGGTGTCCTCAATCTCCGCCTTGATGCTGCTGAATCTTTCCCCAAGCTCTCTGACTTCGGCTTCAGAGGTACTGTCCTTGCGCATCGGTTTCTGCTCTATGCTGCTAACCGAAGGTGATGCTCTCCTACCAACAGTATTCCTCCTAGGCACCGACCCAGCTGTACCTGACTCTCTTGCCAAAGCCGGGCCACCGTCTGGGATCGTCGCGGATTCAATAGCCGGCAAGGGACTCCTGGGCGCGCCATTCTCGTCGGAATTTTCGCCCTGCGTAGTGGAGGGTGGGTCTTCGGGCTCAAAGTTCGGGGGCAGGCGGGAGTTGCCCAAGCGCGGTCGGCCACTGGGATCAAAGGTCTGGAGGCGGACGACCTGGCTGCCAGCTTGAAAGCTATTGGACCCGACGGCGATGACCCGTACGTTGTAGAAGTGGTTTGGCTTAAGGCCGGTCACGGTGATGGCCGTTTCTTGGTTGGCTGGAGATTCGCCCACTATTTTCCCGTGACAGATGTGTTAAAGTCTAGACACACATATTGGGGCCTCAACATCACACCCATTGCGCCGTGATAAGTTTGCTTACCGACTACGCCATTGACTTGTATGAGGAACTTGTGCACCGGCTTGCTGGGGTGTGGTCTCGCCCAGCTCACAGTCGCCTTGTCGAGGCCAATGCCGGAGAGCACTACATCGGGAGCGTCGGGAACATCGACGCCAAGGATGTTGATGAGTTCGGGAACTGGCTTCCACAGCGTCTGTGAGGCCCTTCGAAGCAGCCTGTGGGGAATTATTGTCAGCAACAGCCTTCCCAAGTCTCCAAGCCAGGTCGCGTGCCCGTGCGAGAGGCAAGCGCCGGGTCAGCTCGTACCATAAAGCTGCGACGCTGAAGAGCACCATGGTGGCATTCTCCTCGCAAAGGCGGTCTAGATGGTCAAAGTCGATATGGGAAGCGGCTTTCATGTAGATGTTGTCGACGGAGATGTCGTTCTGGTCGATGTAGGCGGCGACGTAGATGAGGATACAGCAGGTGGCGACGGTAACATGCACGAAGGCGCTCTTACGCTCAATAAGCCAGGCGATGAGCAGACAAATGAGGGTGAGTAGCGGCAGAATCGACGTCCAAGAGATCCATAACATATCGGAGTGGGAGTAGTGCCGGCCGAGGAGAGGAGGGAGGGTGGAGCGGATCGGGATCGGGGTGGGATGGTGGTGAGGCGGAGGCGGAGGAGGAGGAGGAGGGAAACATAGAATCGGTCGATTTGGGGGGGGGGATGGAAAAAGTAAAAATGCGATGTGATGTGGTAAACGCTGTTTAATGCCGGACGGAGAGTGCACACAAGGTCCAAGTCGGCCGAGTCAAGGCACGGGAGGCCAACAAGGAAAGCTGGCACATGCACGAGGATCAAGAGCTAAAGTTGTCTGCTGTATGTAAACGACAAGGTCTCGTCTCGGCGCGACAGGACAGAGAAGGGATTTTCTCTCATGCGATGGTGACGGCCTTGTGACTCTCTTGGGGCAAGGCAGAGTAGCAAGCAGTATGGAGAAGTCGGTAAGAGAAGGACAGGGCGGCCAGGCGGCACATGCCCTGGGCGCCTCAAGCCTCAAGCAGCCAAGCTCGTCTCCACGATCTGAGGGCTCAGGGGTTCCTCATTCGCCGGCCCAGGGTACCAGCGGCAGCTGCCCTGACCACGGCTTTCCCACCCACCCTCGTACGTGTAGGCGCAAGACCTATTGACGCTAAGCCTTGAGCGAATCTTTCAACCGCCAAATTGCAGCGGGCTCAATATAACCTTGAACAAAGCGAGAGCCTCACCTCGGCACTTGGGAACGGAGGCAGCATTAGGCCTGCCCGCCACTGCACCCGAGTGCTAGTAGCCCTGGTGTTCCCTGGCAGATGATTACCTACTTAAGTACTTACCTAGTAGGTGGACCTGCAGGATGCCAACTTGGTCACCTAGGTACTGTAGTCACTTGCTGCTGTGAGGATGCGCGCCTGTTGTGCTTGCATTTGCGCCCGGACATTTTTTTTGGGGGGGGGGTAGTTCAGCTCGACAAGCGGATTCTCACACAAACTGATCGACAACTGCAAACGGGAGACTGGCCCCCAATCATGCCCTGCACAACGGCACAATGCGATGACAGTTGCAGTAGTGTGCTGGAGCTGGCAAGGCCCCCTGATGCCTGATATGGCTGATATGCTGCCTTCACCCCCGGAGGTCCTCTCGATACGTCGGTCGCCTGGCGGCACGTCACGATGTGAGTGCAACCAAGAACACGGGCGGACCAAGAGGGAGCTTATCTTGCACGCGTGCTAGTGCGCTCCTAGTCGCAACGGTGGTTCGCAGACCAGGTCCGCAGGTTCCATTCACCTCGCTTTGGAGTTCATCTGCGACGAGTGGTCGAGCCCCCATGCCCGTCTTCGTCCGCGGTTCTGCGGGGTCGTCGACCAAATGCGCCCGGCGATCTTTTCGGCCATTGACTTCGAGATTTTCCTGGCTCCCGCTTGAGCGTTGAGCGGCGCGTCCCAACCCTTGCAAATGTGCGATTTCACAACAGCAGTCCCGGGTTGCTCGCTGGGGATGCCACTGGAGTCAAGTACCTTCCTCAGGGACCAAGGGCGACTGGGCGCGGCCGCCTGGGAAATCTACAAGGTCTGGGCGGCAGGGCTGAGGCAAGGTTCTCCTAGACGGGCCTCAGCCTCGTCCATCAATCCCTCGCTCTGACGGCGAGACGGTGGGTGATGACCTCAGCAATAGGTCTCTTGGGGGCATTCCGACGTGCCATGCCCTAGAGGCTGGCATGCCTAGAGAAAAATGTCTCAGGGGCGGCTCTGTCCGGGGCAGGCGAGGGTCTATATCGGATGAACGTCCGAGTGTCGTTGCGGCCTCTGCAGCAATGTGGGCAGCGCGAGGAGGCCCTGTCCCGCATGGACGAGACCTTGGTTTCTCAGCCTAACCTAATAGGCATATATGTTCGCGTATGGCTCCCGGAACTTCACTGCAGCTGTCAGTCAACGGGCCCGGCAGCATCCCGTGGCTCAGGCCGCCCATCCAGAAGTGGGCTGCAGATTACATAGATCGCGTAGAATCGCAAATCCACTTATTCGAGCGCCGTGTGTTGTTACAGGAAGATCGACATGAACATATCCAGCGTTGATGTACGCAACATTTATCTTAGCAGTGGAAACATGAGAGCACAGGCTGCTGTCTGACTCGCAGGGATCGAGGAAGGCACTCGAAACATGATGGAACATCATCGCTGCTACAGTCATGGTGCCTACTAGGCACAGACAGCGCAGCATGTCCTGGGACCATCGCACGCTGGTTCCAGTCCTTGGAACCACACGCCCATCTTTGTGGCACGATGGTTGTCCGCCGTGTGCTCCCAGCAAACCGCGGCCCGCACCACAGAAGAACGTTGTAGTGAACACGTGAGCAGTTAATGGCAAGTTAACATGGTCTCGAGCATGCAGCACAGCAAGGCAGGTTGAACTTGGAAGAATGTTGGGACGTGTTTCGTCCTCACCGTCAGCTTTTGGGATGGAGTGCCCAACAAGCTCCGGGGTGCCGAATGGGAGGGAAATGGGGAAAGGCAGCGGGGCTGGGCCGGATTCGCCCTCGCCGCGAGAGGCCTGGGTCCCACCTACAGGGTCATTCTCCCACAGTAAGGACTCTATACAGAGCATTTTCCTATAGGATAACAACCCATGGGACGCCATCCCGTCAGCACTGTCACACGGTTCGACTCGTGCCCAGAGCTGTGGACCACGTAGTGTAGAGAAAGGGAGGGGGGGTGGACAACTCGCTGACTGCAGATTGTGGAGGATCGTCGCGATGCTACCATGGGTGTTCTTGCCGTGCTCTCGAGTGAGTGAGTGGCACGCTGGTCCCGGCCTATCCTTCAAAACTCATGCAAAGCACTAAGACGGGTACTCCGTAAAGGCATGACATGGAGACATGGAATTTTCACAAACGCCATGATGTCATTCAGCACTCGTAGAAGGACCGCCTTCGGCTCCGTTTCCGGCCGTCTCATCCGGACGGTCACTCCCTCGGCCTCTGGTGGGGAGACATGGGGGGTGGGGGAGCAAGGCGAGGGCCGTCTTGACCAGACGATACCTACCTAGGGGCCTAGGTGTGCTGGCTGCCCTGGTGGCTAGCAAGTACCTAGGCGAATCCCCAACAGCCCCAGGCCTGCCTGCCCAGGTGTCAGCGCGGTCAGCCAGGCAGAAGGCCAAAACGAGTGCGAATCAGGGGCAAAGTCAGGTGGTCTCTTTGGTGGGCATCTATTAAGGTGGTGAGACGTAGGGACGCCGCCTGGGCAGACGGCCAGCGGACGGGCACCTCACTTCGGTTACCTGGGTGCCTAGGTAGGTCACGTAACGGCAAGCTCCTTGTCCGTTGTACCTGGGGCTGGGGCATGGGTGGATGGACATGTATTTGTTGGGCGCTGGACGGCTTTATTATCCCCGGCCCCATGCGAAGAGGTTTGAAGCCTCGTGACACAACAATGACTTGACCAGTCTTTTGTGTCTCTCAGTCCCGCAGCTAGCCTTGCTTTCCCATCGTTGATCGCACCCTTTCGAGCCTGGCCCCTCGTTGTTGTGTCATGTCATACAGCAATAAGAACAAGACCTCCTAGGCCACCGTACGGTTCCAACGGCCAAATATCCTCTTCTCTCCTCTCCTCTCCTCTCCTCTCCTCTCCTCTTCTCTTCCCTCCCTCCCGCTGCTTTTCTCGGCAGGGTTGAGCAGTTCCTGTTCCTGACTGACCCTTGCCTGTCCTGGCCGTATCGGTACCTCGGTACTGCACGCTACCTGCTCCGTCTCCTTCTCCCTGCCTCGGACTGCAGCTCCATCGCAGATAGACAGGCCCTCAGCCCCGGTTTTTTAACCAGAACAAATTCGCATCCGTTGATTCGTCCGCAGCCACTTTCACAAGCTTGCCAGAATCACAAGCAGACATTCCAGGGCCCGTAGCAACTCCCAAAGCAGCCTTGTCCCATCGCTAGACTCCCGTACGTTCCCACCCGCCTCGACGCTTTCCGAGGCTCACCGCGCCCGACCGACCCGTATTTCTCCCCCCCAAACGCTCGAGCAGCCCATCTGAAAAGAGTTGCGCAAACGCCGTCCACCTCAGGGTCAGCCCCTTTTCCTACACACGCCCTCCTCAACCATCGACCTCCCACGCCGCCCCTCAGGACCAAAATTTGCATGTGACGATTCCCGCGCTGTACCACCAGTGGGACACCCACGACGACATCCCTCAGCCTCCACAACAACGCCCCCCCATCCTCTCATCTCGACTCACAGAGCCATGCAGTACGTGCGGAACCTGTCGGACTCTGTCTCGACAGCATGGAATTCCATAAATCCAGCCACCCTCAGCGGTGCCATCGATGTCATAGTGGTAGAGCAGGAAGACGGCACTCTGTCCTGTTCGCCTTTTCACGTCCGCTTCGGCAAGTTCTCGCTCTTGCGTCCGTATGAGAAAAAGGTCGAGTTCAGGGTCAATGGCAAGAAGCAGGACTACGCCATGAAGCTGGGCGAGGGCGGCGAGGCCTTCTTCGTGTTCGAGACCAGCGACACCATCCCCCAGAGCCTGCAAACGTCGCCTCTGGTGTCCCCTGCGTCGAGCCCACCGCTACAGCCTTCTACGCCAGGAAGGGCCGCCACCATGCCACCTGCTTTGCAAGAACCGCCACTGTTGGACTTGGATCTGGATGCGCAGAGGGATGCGGAAAGGGACGCCGAGGGGGACATTGACAAGCTCGCGCCTCAAAGCTTCACGAGACCACCTCCCGGACCCATCTACTCGAGCTCAGTGCCGCGGGAAAAGGGTTCGTCACCGCTGCTCCGTCGTGCTCAGGGTCTGCATGCTCACGAAGCTAACATTTTCTCAGGAATACTCTCTCCCATGCTGACATCGCCCGAACTGGCGGGTGGTAGGCCCGCCTCAGGAGACTGGTCTTCACTTCGACCGCATAGCGATGATATACTGCGCGAGTCTGCGCGCCACAAGCGCAAGGGGTCGAACCTGAACGACACAGCCGACCTCCCCGACTTCTCTGACAGATCCCACAGCCCCCCACCGTTGGCGCCTAGCGAGGCTCTCGAGCGCGCAATCAACCTGTCTAGAGAGCTGCAGGCTGTGAATCTCCCCACCCATGTCACCGAAACAGGCGATCTTATGTTAGATATGACCGGTTTCAAGAACAATGAGGAGGATGCCATACACGCTGAAATTCTAGCGAGGAAAGTTCTATCTCAAGAGCTTGAAGGAAACTACGATATCGGGGCCCTCTTCGGGATTGACGAGCACGGCAATCTCTGGATTTACAGCAGTGAGGAGGCCAAGGACGCAGCTATGCGCAAGACGATGGAGTCTGCTTCGGGACTTCGGTCGCAGACGTTCGATGCCGACGCCGTGTCTGATCCGGGCTACCATAGCGATGACAGCAGCCGTGATTCTGCGACGGCAGCATTCCCAGGCCATCGCCGAACCGAGTCGGACGTGGGCCACGGGATGGACTTGCAGACCCCACCTTCGTCACCCGGATCAAGCAAGGCCGGCCGTGTTGGGATGGGGGATCCAAACATCAACTATGCCAAGACCCTGCGCCTGACTAGCGATCAGTTGCATGCCTTGAACCTGAAGCCTGGCGAGAACTCTATGAGCTTCACGGTCAACCGTGCCACTTGCACAGCAGCCCTTTACTTGTGGAAACATGACACTCCGGTGGTGATTTCAGACATTGACGGAACCATCACGAAATCCGACGCCTTGGGCCACGTGCTGAACATGATAGGGCGTGACTGGACACACGCCGGCGTTGCGAAGCTGTATTCGGACATCGAAGCTAACGGATACAACATCATGTACCTCACATCACGCTCAGTTGGACAAGCGGATACCACACGCGCCTATTTGGGTGGCATTGTGCAGGATGGGTACAGACTGCCTCGAGGCCCGACGATATTGTCCCCGGACAGGACGATGGCCGCGTTGAGGAGGGAGATTTACCTGCGGAAGCCGCACGTGTTCAAGATGGCCACACTCCGCGATATCAAGAACTTGTACGGCTCGGATTACCACCCGTTCTATGCCGGCTTCGGCAACCGTCTTACGGATCAGATCTCGTATCGCACGGTAGACGTACCGAGGACGAGGATCTTCACAATCAACTCCAACGCCGAGGTATCCCTCGACCTCCTGTCTCTTAACAAGCTCAAGCTGTCCTACGTGTCGATGACGGACGTGGTGGACCACTACTTCCCACCCGTGTCCACCATCGTCAAGGGCGGCGGGGAGGAGTACACCGACTTCGCCTACTGGCGAGACAAGCCGCTCGACGTGGATGAGTTCTCGGCATCCGAGTCTGATTCGGATAACGACGACACCTCCCGCAGGAGGCCCGGCGACCTCGAAAGCCAGTACGCGGAGGACGACGATGACGACGAGGTCGAGGGTGACGGCCTGGCGGACTCGTACATCTCGCGGGGCTCGTTCGATGACGGGTATGGTTACGCCGAAGGCGAGGGTGACGGTGAGGGCAGCGTGTTCAGCGGCGACTACGATGACGAGCAGCTCGACGGCGGGATGATGGGGAGCCTTGTGCTCGAGGAGGACGAAGCTGACGATGAGGACGACGAGCGTGATGTTGACGAGGCAGAGCAAGGGGGCGAAGAGCAGCAGATGCTTGCGCTGCCCAAAGCGGTGGTGCCGCCCAGAGCCCCTTCGCCCAAGGTCGCGGTCGAGGATCTCAGCGCGGAGATGATCACGGGCATGATGAACCTCTCTATGGAGAAGGAGCTCGAGCAGTGAGTGTGGTGGAGTGGTTCGATGCCCAGATTGAGAGCATTTGTACGGTTGAAGGGGACAAGTGAGGTTGGGTTGCATGCTTAATTCGGTGGGCTTCTCTAGGGGATCATTGCAACAGCGTTACAGTTGGAGTAAGCCGCGGTACGGATTCAGGAGATTGTAAGGGACTATGCACAGCCCCGAAGTGTCGTTCACCATTGTTGCACAGCAAGGCGTCTTGGTTTGAATTCACAGGGGATAAACAGGAGCATTAGAAATACGCATTAGAAGCGTGGAATTATCATCTATGAATCTTTGGTCCGTGTCAAAGATCAGGGTGGCTCGCTTGAACTCTTCCGTGGTGCTGCATGATTATCATGCGAGCCGCATGTGACGACGTTGCGTGGCCCTTTTTACTTCTGTTTTTGAGAAGAGTGAACACGGCCGATGATCCTCGCGCGAATTGCTGTAAGCGACCACGCTGAGCGATCGACACACAGCCAGTAGCAAATCCCTTTATCCTCCAACCATCAGCATTGGCGATCTGGACTCAATTTTCGGCGTCGGTCTTATGACCTCGTAGGCCACGCCACCCCCTGGATTCTTCTCAATACCCTCGAGACAAGACTGAATTCCCAGCCTGGTTGAAGTAATCGGTTTCTATCTGTGGCCATGTCGTATATGCCGCCCGCAATGCCACGAGCTCTCTGGGACCTGGGTGTCGAACTCATAGATACTGAGCTGGTCAATGCCACTGCCTCTCTCAGAGTGTATGAGACTTCTCGGTATCAGGCTTCTAATACTGAGTAACACATGAAGCCCGAGAGTTGCTGTTGTTCATCGCAGCCTATCTTAATCGAAGAATATCATATGTTGTTGGCTCAAAGACCCCCCTCGCGCGTTGCGCGCCTCTAATAATGGCTGTGATGCTGCGCCCTGCGCTCGCGCTGGGTCTGGTGTAGTCTGAGTCGATTCGCCCGATGCCCATGAGGATCGCCTAGAGACCGGCGTTACGAAAGCTGATCGCGGGATGCCCAGAATGTCCCATGGGTGTTGCTGCAATGACCACTGGTTAGCTCCGGAACCGGCTTGTCCAGGAGTCCATGATCTGGGTGGGACATATTGGCCGGCGTCGCCATCGCTGCCTTCGGAAGTGTGACTGAAGCTCCCTGCACTGCCACCGCGGAGATACGTCGTCCCGTCGTCCGACGAGTTTGGTAGAGCCCCATTAGCCACCATTTGGTGGCCGTCGAATGTCATTCTGTCGTCTTGGGAGACACGGTTGTCTGCATTTGGCGTTGCAAATTGGAACAATGGCGCGGGATTACAGGCGACTCCCGGTCGCGAGGCATTGTTAGACGTGCCATCGAAGCCGTTAAGCAATGATGCAGGTGAATCCCGGACAGAGCCAGGTGTGAGGTTGTCTCGTGCAGAGCCCTACTCCGCCATATCAACATCCTCTTCCCCGACTTGCTCGCCGACCTGTGCATCTTGGCCTGCACCAAAAATGTCTTCCATAGTGCCGCCCTCGACCCCATCACCGCCGACATCCTCGTCATTCGGCTGATGTTCCATCGCGTCGACCATCTCCTCGTCATCGTCGTCGTCCTCGCTGTCGTCTTCGGCGTTTCGCGCGAGAACATCTCGCAAGCCCCAGCCTACGCCGCTGAGCACAAACTTCTCGCTTGGCAGTCGCACACCCCATTCTCCGGGTGGCACACGTGGCAGCGCGACCTTGTTTCTCTCTGCGGCTATGCTTGCAAGAGCATCCTTGCTGATCGCTCCGCCGCCAGTCGCGCCGCCGCCGCCGCGAAACTGGAAAGCCAGCCTTGCACCAATGGCCAGTTTCACAGCGTTGGCGGTGACAATTGCATCCCCGCCACTGCCTGGAACTGTAGCTGTGCCACCCGCCGTAGCAGATGGCTTCGATCCAGCGTGGGTGGTATAGGGATCGGCAGCGAGGTAGATCGAGTCACTGAGGATAGTGGCCGTGTGTCGGTATGCAAAGTCGAGCAGGAGAAGTGGTATTCGAGACTCGAACGCCGTAACACCTTGGGCGTTAAGGAGCAGCTCGATTGTACGTTGGTCGCGCGGTCGCGGGGCGGAGGCAGTGGGTGATGTCGGTGGAGCAGGTTGGGAGGCTGCAGCCGCTGCTACTGCCGGGGAGCCCTGTGCTGCTGTCGAGGTATGGGGCTGCGATTGCGACTGCGACGGTTGCGAGTTGGAGGTCACGCCATTGGTAGCTGGCTGTGTCTGTGAGTTGGCCGGTTGTGATTGCGACTGGGTGTTGTTAACGGTCTGAGAGGCGGAGCCGCCAGGTGAGGAGGAGGGCACGCCGTTTGTCTGGGGCGCGGTCGCGGAAGACATTGTGGAGGATGTCGGACGTGATGGCGACCTGATGGCGACCTGATGGCGACCTGATGGCGACCTGATGGCAAGTGGTTGCTAGGACGAGTAAAGTTCGCGACGGTACAGTACACCAGCGCCGAGGTAGAGAGTGGAGGATTGGTGTTGGCCTGACCACTCTCACCCACAGATCGTGGGGTCCAGTCAATAAGTAGTCTGGTTAGATTAGCAGGGTTGTGTGTAGAGAGATCTCAATCAATAACAAATCAACAACGTTGAAGCCGTCACATTGAGTTGAGGTCAGACCGAGATGGAATTGGTCTCATGCCCAAGAGCAGTTCGCATGGGGAAAAGGCTGGCCTAAGCTCTGGACCGCGTCTCCCTGGCTCGCAGATTGGAGCCCGCGGCTGGCAAAACAATTGGCCGCTGTTAGCGCAGTCGGGTACTTCTGCCTTCGTACCTAGAAGCAGCAAGGGTGTGAACCTTAAAGTGCAGAGGTCCACCGAGGGGCAATGGGCAATCAATCGGGGTACCTGTTCACCTGCCAGGTCGCAGGTGATGCTTCTGGCCCACATCAGCCTGGGACGGTAACAAAAATCCTAGATGACTCGTGGGATTCCAGCAATAGTCCTGGACCTCATAACGAGGTCTTTCGTAGTACCTAGGCGTCTACTCAACCAGGCAGCCAGCCTGACCCCTGGGTGTGGCCTTGCCGAGCAAGATGTTCCCGCAACGGGGCCCTGCCAAGTACATGTACCCTGCCGCAGTCTGCCGATGCAGGAGCTCCAGTCGTTACGTAGTACGTGATGCTAGCGAATTGAACTTTTCCAATTAGATGACTCTACCTTCGACTCATATCAAAGATAGTGGTGTGACTTGTAAGAGAGAAGCCAGTTGATAGTCCGACTTGGATTGATCTTTTCTGATCTTTTCGAGTTCCATCTCTCAGCCAGCTCAGTCTCTCTCCCTCTCTCCCTCTCTTTCTCTGCGGACTCTCCCAGGCTTTCAGTCGAATTCCCCGTCATCGCCATTCGGACAACGCTATGGAGACGACTTTGCCCCTCCCTTTCCTTGTCAGCCTTGCTGCACTCCCAGGCCTGGCCGGAGCGGAGGGTCTGAGTCGGGAGGAAATCAGCTGTCTTGGTTCGGTCTTTGCTGAAGTTACTCCGGAGTCCCTGGATGAGACTCTCGCCTTCCTCAGCGAGCACAATGTCGATTTCCTGCCGTTTCTGGATTTGACCCGACTTGAGTCCAAGGACGACGTCCTGTCCCTGCTCGATGCTGGCGCACGAAAGGTATTTGTGAAGCCCGAGAACCTGCCAGAGTACACCAAGTACGGCTCTCGAGTGGTCCCTGCCGTCACTAGCATCGACGCTCTCGAGTCGGCCACAGAGCACGGGGTCCTCCTCTCAGACTTTGATCACTCCAAATGTGAGATTGGCCCGTTCCTGGAGAAGGCAAAGTCGACCAAGATCAAGAACCTCTTCATCAAGCCTGTGGATGGCGCCATTCTTGAGCACTTCATCGATGTTGCTGCCCAGCTGGGGGCCATTCCTATTCTTCCCTCCTCCGGCATGACCACGGCCAAAGATACCGGGAAAGATACCGGCAGCAAGTTGTCAGTCTCAAAAGTGCTGTGTTCCACCTGGAGCTCGGACCGTCCAGACAATCTCATTCCGACCGTCGTTACGGATGAGAGTGGAATCGCTCTTGGTTTGGTCTACAGCAGTGAAGAAAGTGTCGGAGAGGCCTTGCGAACCCAGACTGGCGTGTACCAAAGCAGGAAGCGTGGCCTTTGGTACAAGGGAGCGAGCTCGGGGGACACGCAGGAGCTCGTCAGGATCTCTCTGGACTGCGACAGTGACGCATTGAAGTTTGTTGTTCGGCAGAAGGGCCGCTTCTGCCACCTTGAGCAGTTTGGCTGTTTTGGGGAGCTCAAGGGCATACCCCGGCTGGAGCAGACGCTGAAGTCCAGGAAACAATCCGCTCCGGAGGGCTCGTACACGGCGCGTCTTTTCAACGACGAGAAACTCCTGCGGGCCAAGATCATGGAAGAGGCCGAAGAGCTGTGTGACGCCAAGTCGCAGCAAGACGTTGCTTTTGAGGCTGCTGATCTCATCTACTTTGCCCTTACAAGGGCTGTCTCAGCCGGTGTGAGCCTGTCTGACATTGAGAAGAGCCTTGACGCCAAGAGCTGGAAGGTGAAGAGGCGAACGGGTGACGCGAAGGGCAAGTGGGCTGAGAAGGAGGGCATCAAGCCTGTCGACGGGACCACCACGGCAGCAGTGCAGTCCGCGCCAGCCACATCGAGTCCCGTCCCATCCTCGGACAAGATCACGATGAAGCGCCACGACCTGTCTGCGCTTGCACCCGGTCAGCTCCAGCAAGTGCTGAACAGACCATCACAAAAGTCTGCCGACTCGATTATGAAGATCGTCGTACCTATCATCGACGATGTCAAGAGGAATGGTGACAAAGCTCTTCTGTCTTATACTCAGAAGTTCGAGAAAGCCAGCTCCCTGACTACCACAGTCATCAAGGCTCCTTTCCCTGAATCCCTCATGCAGCTTCCCGCCGAGACTATCAAGGCCATCGACACATCTTTCGACAACATCAGGAAGTTCCACGCTGCGCAACAAGAAGAAAAGCCTCTCCGCGTCGAGACCATGCCTGGAGTGGTCTGCAGTCGATTCTCCCGGCCGATTGAGCGTGTTGGTCTCTATGTACCTGGTGGCACGGCTGTTCTACCTTCTACCGCCCTCATGCTTGGCGTTCCTGCCATGGTCGCCGGCTGTAAGAAGATTGTCCTCGCCTCGCCACCACGGTCCGACGGCAGCGTTACTCCTGAGATTGTATATGCTGCACACAAGGTCGGTGCCGAAAGCATTGTGCTGGCTGGTGGCGCCCAGGCCGTCGCGGCGATGGCATATGGCACCGAGAGCGTGAGCAAGGTGGATAAGATCCTAGGCCCGGGCAATCAATTTGTGACTGCCGCCAAGATGTACGTCAGCAATGACACCAATGCCGGCGTGAGCATCGACATGCCAGCGGGTCCTTCGGAGGTTCTCGTCATCGCCGACAAGGATGCCAACCCCGCGTTCGTGGCGAGCGACCTGCTCAGCCAGGCTGAGCACGGCGTGGACAGTCAGGTCATCCTCATCGCCGTGGATCTTAGCAACGAGGGGCTTCAGGCCATTGAGGACGAGCTACACAAGCAGGCCATGGCCCTGCCGCGGGTCGAGATTGTGCGCGGGGCCATTGCCCACTCTGTCACCATCCAGGTCAAGACGGTCGAACAGGCGATGGAGGTTAGCAACGAGTACGCACCAGAACACTTGATCCTACAGCTCAAAGATGCCGAGAAGGTCTCAGAGCTGGTCATGAATGCGGGAAGTGTGTTCATCGGCCAGTGGACTCCCGAGAGTGTCGGTGATTACTCCGCTGGCGTGAACCACTCGCTACGTAAGTATACAGTGTTTACTCCAAGGCTTTTACAGAACAAGAGCTGACTGTCGTGTGATACAGCAACCTACGGATACGCCAAGCAGTACTCGGGTGTCAACCTTGGGTCCTTCATCAAGCATATCACCAGCGCCAACCTGACAGCTGAAGGACTGCGAAACGTCGGCGGGGCTGTGATGCAGCTGGCTAAGGTGGAGGAACTCGAGGCTCACAGAAGGGCCGTTGGCATTCGCATCGAGCACATGGAAAAGTAGATGAAGTATTGCCCATCAGAGATAGTGACGAAACTTGAATAGCTTGACAGCCGTGTATAGAAATACCAGGATGTGAATAGGAATGAGATTGTGTAGGTACTTGAAGTTAAGCTGAACCGTTAAAACATGGCTGACCTGTCTGTACAGCTCCATCGGGCCCTAATATCCACTGCCCATTGCCATCGTTGAGTATGATGTCTTGCTAGGTCACACCACTCATCAGACACGCAGAGGCGGGCGCTTCTTGACTTTTATCAGAGGACAAAGGGCCATGCAGGGGTGGCGGTTCCTACTGGGGTTTCATTGCAACTGCCACTGGATGTGGAACACCCCCAACACAATGCCAATTAGCAAGAGCGCTGTTCCTATGTTCGTGTATGGGTATCTTGGATCATGGAGTTTGAGCCAACACCCTATAAAGACGAGGGCTATCCAGATAAAGCGCCAGGTCTGGTGAAGGAAACGCCAACAAACGCTGATAAGCCCCACTAGACGAATGATGTTAGCTTAAGGTTCTCTGATAGCAGTGTGGCGGGGATCTGAACGACAGAACCATAGTGACCCGCATGGGACCGCACTCTCCCCCTCGGGATCAGGGAACCAGGGATCTCGTACCTGTCTGATAGGTGTTCGTGAATGAACCCGCGGTCGAGGCTGGCGGCCCAGCGACAACTTCGACGACATAGTCCGGGGGCACCGTCACCGTGGTGGTCTGCGACTTCTTCTTCTTCGACGGTGTTGCGACCCTTCTAGTCGTGACGCCCAGGCTACTGATTGTTCCATCTTCATTTTTGTAGACAGTGGCCGTCTCGATGTTCATTTCTTCAGGATCAGCCCTGCTCTCTACCGATACCGCAGTACTTTTTTCGTAGGTGCCGCGGCCCTTACTGGCCTCACTGCCCTCACTGGCTCCACTGGCCTTCTTGCGCGTCTTGCTCTCACTGGCGCTACTCTTGACGGATGTCGCAGCGTGTTCTTTGAAGGTAGAGCTTGTTCTGGTAGCCTTCTTCTCAGCAATTATCTTGTCTTTGTCGGCCGTTTGCTTGCTACTCTTTGCGGCCTTGACGGAGGCCCTCGACTCTTTTATCACGCTCCTGATGCTCCAACGGCTTCCCGATTTGTCTTCGGGGGGTTCAGTCGCCTCCGCCTGATCCTCTTCAGCTGAGGCCTTGACGGAAACCTTCGATTCTTTTATTGTGCCCCTTGCGCTCAAAGGATCCTCTATTTCCTCTTTAGGGAGGGTATTATCCTCCGCATCATCTTCTTCAAACTCAGCATCTGCGGCATCATCACTACCATCAGTATCATCGTCACCGCCCGTTTCAGACGCGATATTTTCCGAAACTCTGTCGACTCCGGAAGCGAAACTTGCGCCGGCTCGATCAGCTCCTGGAGTTAAGCTCTCCGCAAGCTTCTTTGTTACAGACTCAATACCTGAGCCAGCTTGATCGGTTCCTGACGTAAAGCTTTCCGCGACCTTCTCCGTCACAGACTTAATACCCGAGCCAGCTTGATCGGTTCCTGACGCAAAGCTCTCCGCGACCTTCTCCGTCACAGACGCAATACCCGAGCCAGCTTGATCGGTTCCTGACGTAAAGCTCTCCGCGACCTTCTCCATCACGGACTCAATACCCAAGCCAGCCTCATCCTTCGCGGAAATTATACTTGCGGCGGCCTTGTCCTTCGCGGAAGCTATACTTGCGCGGGCGCTCTTCGCTCCAGACGCGATATTGTCCGCTACGGACGCAATATTGTCGGCAAGGTTGTTCGATCCAGATTTAGTAGTTTCGGTGACCCGTTCTACTCTGGACGAGACGCTTGCGGCGATGCCGTCCGCTGTGCCTGTGTAGCTGTCATCGTCGTTTTTGCCACTAATTTCACCGTAGCTGTTGATTTTGCTGCTGCTGCTACTGTCGCTAACGTAGTCCTTTTGGTGGTCATCATGGTCACCAGAAGCGTCGCCTTGCCCTCCGCCAAGCATTCTAGTAAATGTCTCTGTGATTGTCTCAGTTGTCATGGATACAGACGGGGCCTTGGATCTCTGCCGAGACTCAGAGATCCTATCCTCATCATCGATCTCTACCACAACTGTCTCCGTGGTAGTTGTAGTCTCCACTGGGGCGACCTCGACAGTCGTGGTTTTCCTCCGTTGCACAAACTCTTGGTCGTACGAGGATGATCTGATGTCCTCAATGGGTCCTAGATCATGTGGGAATGGCGATGGCCTCGTGAAGAGAAAAATTAGGACGAAAATCAAGACGTAGCAAAAAATTGCCTTGGTGCTAAACCACTTAGCCCAGCGACGGCTCTTGATATGCTCGCTCAGTGTCAGCCGCTCTTTCAGATCAACAGCATCCGAGTCGTCGCCGTAGTAATAGACAGTCTGTGCTTTCATGATCTGCGTGATGGTCTCGCCCGTGTTGTAAGCACCGTCGCCCGCGTCTCTCTCGCGCATGGGAGTGTAGCGTTTGACGAAGGGCCACATGGCGATCTGGACTTTGGCAGTGCGACGAACCATGGGGCGGGGGTTCTCTGCCTCATATTCTGCCCGGTGTGCCGATGTTATAGCCTGATCTGTGTATCTCTGAGCGAGTGCCGTATCCCTCGTTCTCTCCCACCTCGCTGACTCGGTTCTGTCGTAGTTGAGCGCCTTTTGCTTGGACCGGTTCCAGATGTCGTCAATAGCATGCTCATGTGAAATGTCATTCAACTCGCCTGGCAGGGGGAACTGGATCCAAAAGACCGACCTGGTTGCCCGCATGCCGTTGGTAAAATAGGCGGCCTCCGCGACGATATCGTGGAGCCGCTGATGTACTTGTCTCAAGGGCGGCCAAGGAGAGTCCGGCATATCGCGGCCAAGAAGGTTTATCAGGGGAAGCAGGAGGTCTAGGATTCCCATCGTGACACCTTCTACTTCGTTCCAGAAGTAGTCGGTGAAGAGATCCGTAAGACCTATACCCAGAGGGGCCCGATTCGATTGAATGTAGTTCCTTACAGTCTCCGAGCGGGTCCGGTTCCTCTGGTATGCTTCGACCCGGAGTGTCAGTCAACAATCGGCAGCAGTCACGATGTGAAGTCACGTACAGTTATCCAGAAAGGCTCTTGCTTTGTCATCAGCCATGAGGGCATCCCTTTGTGTTTCGGTGGCTCCGACCAGAAGAGAGTTGAACACATTCTTTTCAAGCAGCTTGGCCATCACGCCGACCACGAGCTTGACCCGAGACATCTTGTCCAGAAACAGGAATTCCCAGTTGTTCGGGTCGTCCGCCTTAGGAGCATCGACAATTGTCATGTCGCCTCTTGCGACCTGTGATGCAAGGACTACAAATTCGTGAGGCAACTTGTCTAACCAATCGACTGTCCAGTCTTGTGAGTTCAATTTCTTGACGAGGTCATCCTCCTCGACACTTTCCGCGCCGAAGGTTTCGGAACAAAAATCCCACACGCGCGCAAACAGGTCCTGGGACATTCTTTCAAACCACAGAGAAGGGATTCTGTCTCCATCCTCAACGCTATCGAGACGCTGTCGGGGGGAAAGTCTGGAGTTTTGGTGGTCGGCTTCGTCGTAAAATTGAGTCAAAGGGGCGAACCCCAGTTGTGTCGGCTGGTATTCATCCCCCCTAGGACCCTTCAATTCGCCTATGGAACGCTCCGTAAATCTTGGCGGGTCAGGGGCGTGGCGGGCAGCGTCCCTAATTTGCGCCGTAAGTCTGTCATGCAGGTGTCTGCTTACGTCCGGGAAAGACGGGGGGAACTTGTCTTGAATGTCGGGCCGCTGTTTGTACAGTCGCCATCTGGCCCATTGTGCACTGGGGACGGTTTCAGCAATCTGAGGAGGAGCATTGGGTCTGTTGGTGTAGTCCTCCACGTTATTGGGGCCCGGCTGGCCGGGCACAGCGGGATTACCGTTGGGAGCACCACCAGGTGCTGGTGCGCCTCCTGGAGCGGCACTCACACCAGTCTGCGTGATTACCTGAGTGCGGGACATGATATCTTGTTCTTGAGAGCCGGCGACGATTCTTGTCACGTCTCCCGTTCTGCGCCCTATCTACTCAGCTTCCAGATTGGCGGCAGTGGGCGTGTCGACGTAGTGGAGTGCCGAGTGTCGTTGGGCTACGACTTGTCCCGTCCTCAGAGGGCGGCGGGCAAAGTGGTCCAATGCCTTTTATGATCCTGGATGGACGGTTTGGTGGGCGCTTCCTTGGCTTTGTCCACTTGGATTTCGAAAACCGTGGAAGGATGTGGCCCGTCCGGTGGCCGGTTTCGCACAGAACAAAGGGGCAGGACGACAATTCCGGTGGGGATTGAAAGTATTCAGCAGACAAATCGTACATCTGAGCTTCCTGGGGTTTCGAAGGTCGTGCTCACCTGGGGACAATGGGAAGCTTGGCTCAGGAAATAGATGACCTGAATGCGGAAAATAAAGGTGCCCACCACACTGTCGACACTGGTACCATGCGGCCACTAGGTTCTCGACAAGTGAAGGAACAAAAGTCGGAATGTTCGTTGCCCAAGCAAGATTGTATCTTCAGACATACTTGTAACGAGAAAAGAAAAAAAGGCATTTTAATGATAGGTGGCTCTTGCGAGCAGAGCAGATAGTCCATGATGATCTGGTGATGCACTCCACTTGGAGTTTTTGAGCCCTCGCGGATGGTGCAAACAAGTGTCCTGGGATGGTCTGGGCCCAGAGCTGCTCAAAGCCATTTCATTGAGGCTTCACTGCGAACCGAGTGAGCCTATCCGTGGGAGCCCAACTTGACCATCTTCCGAATCAAATATCACAGCATCGCCCTGCAACATCTTCGACGATGCAGAGGGTGGCCTGATACCAGATCATTCGTCGACTTATTCAGGCAAGAAGTGAGACTCGACAGCGTCTCTGAAGGGTAGCTTGGTGGCGGTGTGAAGCAGACAAGATGAAGTGGTCTATGCTCGGCCGATTTGTATGTCGTCGCGGCTGGTTTGCTGTCAAATGATGCAGGCAGTGTTGACTGCTTGCGGGTACTTACCTACCTACCTAGGTACCTAGGTACATAGGAATTATATGGACTGTTGTGCCTTTATTACATAAGGGGCTCGGCAAGGCTCAGGAAGAAGGACGGCTTGCGGCTGGGCACCCACCCGCCTGCTGCCTCAAACAGCTTTTTGACTTGGGTGGAAACTCCGAAAATCCGTTTGGTGAGACGAGCGAGACGAGCGAGACAAGACGAGACGAGACGAGAGCACCTTGCCTGGCGCAAAGCTACCTTATTGCTGATAGACTGGACCACTCTCAGTCGCCCGTTTTCCACAGTGTGGTTCCGTGAGACCTCCCGGTAGCGCAAGTGGCGGGCAAGAGGCGCACCTGAGGAGCTTGTTGGGCAAAATCGGTAGTCCCTTAACTGAACCAAACCTTGGGGTAGTCGCGAACTTTTTGCAGCCCACCTGCATCAGTCCCCTACCCACCACCGACAACATAAACCACCAAACCACCAACGCCCCTGCCACTGCTGCCGACTACAGGACAGGCAATCAACCTCAATAATCATCTGCGCCACCATCGTGCCTTCCCTCGAGGAGTCCCTCAAATCTGCTGCCTCTCCTCCTCGCAACCCCCAGACGCAAAAGCCGGAAACTCTCCTGCACCCCGCCTCACCACCTCGCACTCCTGCGCATCACCTTCTTTGCGACAGGCCATCATCCCCGATCACCCTCTCACATCCCTCGCGACAATCGTCCTAGACCATCCGCCCAAGATGGCTGAGCAAGTCGATCTGTCCACCATCCCTGTCTCACCCGAGGGCGGCAACAACGCCTCCGCCTCCACCGATGCCGCTGCCTCCTCCAGCAAGCCCGTCACCGTCTTCGATGACAAGGATAACTTCAACGTCAAGCATCCTCTGGCACACGACTGGACCCTCTGGTTCACCAAGCCCCCTTCTGGCAAGGTCGGTCCAAGCTCGTGGCCCGCCATCCTGATTGCCATTCGCTAACATCCTGCATCAACAATAGGGCGACAACTGGAATGACCTTCTGAAGCAGGTCATCACCTTCAACTCGGTCGAAGAGTTCTGGGGCATCTATGTAAGTGCCCCCGCCGACCATATTTCGCCCTAGTCCTTAGCCACGCCAATACCCAGAGCTGACCCTGTTGCACAGAACAACATCGCACCGGTCTCTGACCTCGCCCTCAAGTCCGACTATCACCTCTTCCAGGCCGGCGTGCGGCCAGAATGGGAAGACCCCCAGAACAAGCACGGTGGCAAGTGGTCCTACCAGTTCAAGGAGAAGCGCAACGTCAACATCGATGAGCTGTGGCTGCATGTCATGCTGGCCGCCATTGGCAACACGCTGGAGGATGAGGAGGATGGCGAAGTCATGGGCGTTGTTGTCAACGTCCGTAAGGCCTTCTACCGTATCGGTGTCTGGACCCGTACCGTCGGCAAGAGCATACCCAACCGTGGCGACGGTGATGTGGCCGGCGGCAAGGGCAGGACCCCCGAGAAGGGCAAGGAGGTCCTCATGACTATTGGCCGCCGCGTCAAGGAGGTCCTGAAGCTGCCTCCCGGCGAGATGCTCGAGTTCTCGAGCCACACCGAGGCCGCACATGCTGGCAGCACGCGGGCCAAGGCTAAGATCACGGTCTAATTTACGCTATCGTGCTCAAAACAACCGTCGAGAATTTGCTACGGCATCCGTACTTGACCATGAGCCATTCGCGGGTGCAACTGTTAGGGCTCTGCTTGCCTACGCGGGATAGCGCCTCGATAGAGGCGGAGATGCTTCAATGAGGCAAAGTGGCATTTCCACGAGAATACCCTGCATGGATTTTCTTTTTTTTTTGGTAGCCAAAGTCAGGCTGAGAGAAAAAAGCATTGCATTTTAGGTGAATAACGGACGAATTGTGGGTCCATATCGCCCATCACGAAATGAGGCGTTGATTATTTCGTTAGCTTTAGAGAACCCAAACGGAACAGAGTTCCGAAATGATTCCTCGAGATGGCATCTTTGACATTGGCCCATGGTGCGTTCTACTTGCCTAGCCTTGGCGTTCAGAGGGCCAGCAACGTGCGGTACTGTACCCGTAGCA
This sequence comes from Diaporthe ampelina, assembly GCA_023522825.1. Taxonomy (NCBI): domain Eukaryota; kingdom Fungi; phylum Ascomycota; class Sordariomycetes; order Diaporthales; family Diaporthaceae; genus Diaporthe; species Diaporthe ampelina. The sequence goes on along the minus strand of JAMFTM010000026.1, from coordinate 119,254 downwards.
AGGGTTGTCAGGCTCACAGGAAACGTGGTGAACGTACGCGCCGGCGTCATCGTGTAGGCTTCTATACGTGTGTTTTTTCTATGCCAGCCTCCATGTGACCCTCTATAATGTAGTTTCTGGTATACAGTACAAGTATTTTCCACAGTTGTCATAGATTCTGGCAGCAGCCTTCCTCTACCCTGTCTTGATCCCCTTTCATAACACCCACAGAGCCATTCAGCCGCGTGATCTCAGAACTGGCCATCCGGGTCCTACATCTCGTCCCCGCTGAAGTCGTCCTGGAAGACGGCCTTGACGAGCTGCTTCTTGTTAATCTTGCCCATGGCGTTGCGCGGGATGTGGTCGACGACGCGCAGGACCTGTGGGATTTTGTAGTTAACGAGGCGGCCCTTGAGGGCGCGGCGCATATCCATGGGCGTCCAGCGGCCACCTTCGGGCCCGGCCTCCTTATCGAGGATAATGACTGCGCCGACCTTTTGGCCCCACTTGCCCGACGGCACAGCCAGCACGGCTGCCTCGGCCACCTCGGGGAGCGACAGCAGCTCGCGCTCGACCTCGAGTGCCGACACCTTCTCGCCGCCCGACTTGATGATGTCAGCCGACTTGCGGCCCAGGATGAAGTACATGTCCGACGAGCCCGTCCAGCCCTGGCTCGGCAGCCGGCCCGCCGACTTGCCCGCCGTTGGCACCGGCCGCCGCACCGCTACATCGCCCGTCTTGAACCACTTGCCGCCTCCGGCATTGTCAGCCACGAACTCGGCTGCCGTGGCCTCCGGGTTGCGCCAGTACTCCTTGAACACGGTCGGCCCACGCAGCTGGATCTCGCCAGCGCGCTCGCGTCCCTCGGCGTCGGTTTCCTCGCCGTGGGCAATCACTTCACCCGAGTCGACGTCCACGAGACGGGCCTCGACCGACGGCAGAGGCCATCCCACGGAACCGTCGACGCGGTCGGAGAAGTCCAGCCCGCAGGAGAGCGCCATGCCGACCTCGGTCATGCCAAAGCGCTCCAGGAGCACGTTCCCATGCGAGAGGTCCTTCCAGGCGCGCTTGACGGGCGTCGGCAGCGCCGCGGACCCAGATATGCACAGGCGCAGATTAGCCGGGGAGATGGCCTCGCGGGTGGCGGCTTGCATCTGTGGCGAGAGCGATTTGTGGGTGGCGAGCAAGCGGGAGTAGACTGTCGGTACCACTGTGAAGAAGGTGATCTTCTCTTGGGGCCCATCTGAGTGAGTGGTGCTGCCATTGGTGCTGCCATTCATCGTGGCACTGCCACGGGCGTGACTGTTGACGCCATTAGTGGTGCCATGGACACCGTTCGCCGCGGCTTGGCCGTTGGTCTCGGCGTGCTGCTCGTGCTTGTGCAGGAAGGGAGCGGCGAAGCGCTTCCACACAGCGTCCGCGTTAAAAGGATAGAGGAACTCGATGCTGCTTCCGGCAAAAAGAGGGGTGAGAATTGCATTGATAGTCCCGTGGATGTGGTGCAGCGGGAGCACGTGCAGCAACCGATCCGCAGGTGAGTACTCCCAGGCTTTGAGCAGGGACCGCGCCTGAGCGGTCATGACTGACTGCGGGATCAGCACGCCCTTGGGTCGGTTGGTCGTGCCCGAGGTGTAGAGCATCATGCCGGCCTCGCCTGGGTCGTCACCCTCTAGAGATATCGCCTCGCGCTGGGACGAGCCCGCGTGCTTTGGGATCTCCACGTGCCTCGGCGGCGACACCAGGGGCAGGCCGAGGGTCTCCTCGGCCTTGGCAGAGAACTTTGCCGACGAGAGCAGAAGCAGGGCCTCGCTATGGCCTAGAATATACTGCAGTTCTGGTGCCGGGAAAGCTGGTGACAGCGGCACGGCTATCGCCCTGGCTGCTAGAACCGCGAGCCATGTGACTGTGGAGGTTGTTCAGCACAAGTTCGTCAAGGACAAGGGACCGAAGTGTAACGAATTCCCGGTGCTCCCGGCTCTTCTTTCAAGCTTACCTACATAGTCGTAACTGTTCTCGACGAGGAAGGCTATGCGCTCGCCGTGAATATCGTCCCTTCCTGCGGCTTCAAGCAGGCGGTTGCGCAAGCGGCACACATCGCCAAGCAGCTCGCCGTACCTGAAGGTTCTCTGGGAGGCCGAGTGGACCACTGCGGTCGAGTGTGGATCATGGCCCGAGATTGCCTCGAAGACGGGCAGTCGAGGCAGTGTCGATGCCATCCTCGAGAAAACAAAGCCGAGCCTGTACACGAGATTGGGTTGTAGGTGGTGGTAGTGGGGAAGCCCGTGGCCCGGACGAAGAGGAGGAGCCGGTCTGATGAGTGGTGACGTTGAGATGCTGCAGCTGCAGCTGCTGCCGAGTAGTCTCCTTGTGGTCGCGGACAGCCTCAGTGGAGAGCCAATGCTCATCATGAAGGGGAGGGGAAAGGCGGACAACAAGATGAGATAAGACCGGGGATATATCAGACAATTAACTGCGCGAGCGACTGACTGCAGGCTCCGGTTCTCTTTCCTGTCAGGGAACTCGGACGATCTGACAAGGGTAGGTCAGGGTTTGGTGTGCTGGAGTTGCCCGTTTTGCTATGTTACGCTGCCCGATCGGCCAGTCGGGCCCATCATTTAAGACGCCGATACCCACCAACCACTCTCTCAGCTGCCGTCCGACCTGCCGCAGCCCCCCAGCCAATATCTCTGCCGGACCCCCACCGCCTGCAAGAGCCGCTGCAACACTGCAGCCCGGGGAGGTTGCAATCGATCTTTCGGTTCCTGACGCCCAGATCAAGGGTTCTGTGCCATGTTGACTTGCGTCCAGAAATCCGGAACACTCGAGAGTGCAGGTGGTTCTCGCCCGCACCTGCTCAGCATGCACCAGAACAGGGAGGGCTGTGCCTTTGTCACTTGAGAATACTGGCCTTTGTACTAAGCATTTCGGCGACCGGGCAAGACTCGGGATCGAGTGCCGAAAAGGTTCCCCAATGTCAAGCCTCCCTCCCGAATCTTCGGCACCTAAAACTATAAGACGGCCTCAACAGTTGGGCTTTTGTTGGCTATGTCATGCGCGTCCACACACACACATACACAACGCCGAATCAGGCCCCTACCATCCAAATCATGAGCTTGCTAAGCTACAACAGTTTCAATTATTGCAAACAGAAAAGGAGACAATAAAGGCTCATAACTTCTCTCACGCTTTGCTCATCTGCTAAGGGTATCTGATCCGCTAAAAAATTGGTGCCACGCCCTTGCGGCCACACTTCACTCGTAAACATGTATCCCGATGCATAGAAGCAACCCGACACCATGCTGTAATGAAAAGAAAAGCTACCTTGCAGTTCCTGGGGTCGAGCCGGGCGCCTTCTTTGACAAGATCTTCTCGAAGTGCTCCCTGTTCCTTTTGCTGCGTTCCTCTTGTGTCTCCCCCATCCGGGCCTTGAACACATCCAAACTAACGCGCGATCTGTTAGATGACGCTGGGCTCCTTCTAGCTCCTATGCTCGGGCCGGTCGATGTTCGGGAAGCAGTCCTTTCGTGCTTAGGGTTGCGCCTCCGAACCACTCCGTCACGATTCAAAGCTGTGGCTGTTGACGCAGTCGATGCTGCTTGCTCTTGCACAGGTTGCGGCTGAGAGGCCATGGGGCTTCTTGCCACGGACTGCCGAGGTGGCGGTGGCATGGGCTCTTCGGGTAGCCGGTCAGGTGTGCCGGGTATTTCATATACCGCTTCTGCCTGTGTCAGAAATGCTGGCTCGTCGCTGTTTGCCGGCTTCGACGGTGGCAAGGCTGTTTTCTTGACGGGCGGATCAAATGAGTCTGACTCGTCTCCAGAGGAGTCGGCCTGTGACATAAATGCTGGCGAGCTCTGTCTGGTCACTCTCTTGGAGAGGAAAGTTGTTGCTTTGTCATTGGCTGATCTACTGACACTTGCAATACCACCCGACGGCGACGATGACTGCAGTGTTGCCAGGAACTTCCTCTGGCTAGATCCCGACTTGAGAGCTGGGCTAGCAGTTCTGGCTGCGTCGCGGCGACTCTGACCCAGGTCTAGGGACTTCCTGCTGGGAGGCGACCTCGCAATCCCGAGGGTGACCTCTTTCAACGAGGCACCTCTGTCCTGAACCCTTTCCGGCTCCCGAGGGTTGGACGTAGAGGGGACTCTGCATCTATGGGAGCCCTCTGGTGCAGCTACATCGTCTGGGGGCGAGCTGTCTGAATTGGCTTCGTCCGCTGTTTCGGTGTACTGCCTTTTGCGAGAGGAACCAGGCACTATGGCGGTCGGTCCGTCTGTCTTCTTTGGGTCGTAATCTCCAACCGCTGCGGGTGTTGCGGCCGCCGCTGGCCCAGGAGAGGAAACATGGAATTCCGGCGAACACCGTGGTTCAGAAATGCTCTCTACTTCAGACTCTTTTGGCCCTAGATCCTCTTCTCGATCCTGATCCCCGTCATCTGTCATGTGCTCATCACCGTCTTGCTTCGAATCGGCTTCTTCGGTCGACTCAGGAGGCTTGGAATCGGGTCGAATAGATTCCTTGACTTGGCGTACTGCAATTGGATCTGCATTCAAGATTGCAGACAGATTGTCTCTTCGGATGATCTTCTTGGCGTAGACAATGTCTTTGACATTCTCATTATACCACTCTGCGGGCAGGAGCACCACCTTGTACTTTCTTCTCTGCGCCTCTTCGTAGTAGTCCATGTACGACGTCGAATACGCCCGAACGAAATCATCATACAGGAATTCTGGGAGTGCGCGTTCAGACTCTAACCTTTTAACAGCTAGGCATGCCCTGATGAAGGCCCTGATACTCTCTTCATAGTCCGGATACGCCGCCTTGAAATCCTCGTATGGCGTGCGATGACGCACGGTGGCTTCACTGTTGGACTGAGGTGATATGACAACGTCCAGATGAGGTGGCTCAGCGGAGGGCTGGGCCGGGGCTGGGGACATGGACGATCCGCACTCCGCGTGTCGAAGGATGTTTTTCTGCTGCGTTGGAGTATCACGAGGTCGGCCTTCGTAGGTTGGTGTGCAATATGAGCTTTGCTCGTTTGGTTGCCCTGCGGACGCCGCCTGCAGACCATCACCACGCTGATGTTGGTGTACAGCAGCCTGCGAATGGAAAGATGGCATGGACGCACTCGCGCTTGAAGTGTTGTAATCGTCATGATTGTCAACGGGTCGCGGCCTCGGATCAAGCCCAAGAGGTGGCTCTCTTTGCCCCGTTGTCTCATACTCTTTGTCCGGAAACTCCATCTCCTCTACACGTCTCCGCTTGTTGAGAGGGCGGACTGTCACACTGGCGGCTCGGTATATGTTGCTAAGGGTGCTTGAAACGGCTTCAGCCTGGGCGGATGGAGGTGTAGCCGCTGGCAGCGTCGACTGCGTTGCCGCTACTCGATTTGCACCACGGTTGACTGGCGAAGGTGGTTTCCCGTCAAGGGCCGAGAGTGGTTCATACGGAACTGCGTCACTCTGCGCAGTGCTACTTGGAGTGCCAACGCCTGAGGACATATGTGGGTGTTTCACCTTCACAAGAGCCGGCTCAGAAGGCAGCTGGTTTCTGAGTGGTGAGGTGGGCTCCGGCTGTTCGGTAGGTTGGGCCGAGCGATCGCCAGGCGGAGGACGAGGCGGGGATGGGGACCAGGACATCTGCGTACCCCGATCATCGCCAGTTTGGTCTTCCTGGCTGCGTTGAGGGCTCAACAGCGGCTCCTTCGGCTTGGTCGGCTTGGGCGGTGCGCTTGATCCAGCTGAGGAGTGGGGCTGGGCGAGACTGGGTTGTTGTGACGACGGCCTTGAGTGTCTGCGTGTATAGAGGTCTTTGACATTCTGAAGGACCTCTGGAGGGACATTGAACATGCCGTGGGGCCCATGGCTGAGGTTCTCGGACCAGGCGTCGGGCTTTTCCAGCAACTCCTTTTGTTCGCCCGGGATCTGAACATAGCGGCGCCTGATCAGGCGATCTGCCTGGACAAAATCCTGAGAGAAGGCGGTGGACATATTCGTCAGGCGTGGTGGGCGCTCCACTTGAATCATTCGAGTGCCGCCCGCAGCAGCGTCGGCATTGTCGCGTCAGGACAGGACCAAAACCATCGGGCGGTCGATCACAGGCGTGGTTGACAAGTCAACTCGACCCGATTAGAGTGAGGCGCGTCTGAGCAGGCGCGATGCGTGCCCCTGCAACTCTTCCCCAGCGGGCCCAGCGGGACCTCCACTCGCTGTCATGTGCTTCTTGGCTTTGCAAGGTTGTGCGTTGTACTCGGTACCTACCCACCTAGGCAGACTCGACCAGTGAGTAATACTCGAGGCCGCGTGCCCAAAAGGTTCCAGGCCCAGTAAAACTTGTCGGTGGCTTCCCCAATGACGCAGCAGCCTCATGCCGATCCTTGCCCCGCGTTTACAGTTGCACTAGGAAAGAAGGAAGGACGACGTTGTGGGCGGCTTATTACGGTCCCGTCCCGCCCTGTCAGCCCAGTAGACTACTCGACTACCTAACTACCTACCTAACTACCTACCTAACTACCTGCCTTCGTTAGTGCCCGAGTCCAGCTTCCTTGACCTTGACCAGACCTAAGCTGCCCTCCATCCCTCCTCGTGCGGCAACCTTGGGAGCAAGGCTCACATGCGACCTCCGTTTGTGCATTTCTCGCCAAACTCAAAAACGGCCGCGTCCCAGGCGTTGCCACCGCCCCTCACTCTTCTCGAATATCAGCCAGACGCATTTATCACCTCTGCGACCCGCTCCTACGCCTGCGCAGTTACGACATTGCCATGAAGCTGTAAGCAGCCAGCCTACTCCATTTGCTAGGTAGACGTCACGGAGGGCTGCGGAAACGGCGATCCAAACACACAGTGTCCCTCGCCTTCCCAGTGATTGGTCGGATGTGAGCCTATGATAACTCCCAGCTCTATTCCTCCCTTCCCACCCCGACAACCATACGAATCCAGAAACTGACGCAGCATGCGTGGCTGGCTGCCAGCAAGTGGCCTCGTCATTTCCAGCCTCTCATGAAGCGACCTTTCTCCGATCTTCGAGCCATGAATATCTGTTTGCCAATCATCCACGTCGCTCGGTTGCCTTGACCTTCGCAAGACACCTGACGAGGAACCGTCCTGGACAAGCCCAGCCCGAACAGGCATCCGATTTAGAGCATCGACAACTGTTGTATCAGTTGTGATTCCAGATGACGAGATGGATCCCACAAATCCGCCAAGGACGCCTCTGTCCCCGGCGGCCACTTCGTCGTTCAGCGACCTCAAATCTCGTCGTGACTCTCTCAACTCCATCTCCGCTACTTCTCAAGTAGATAAAGAGCAGATGGCACAGGCGCTAGACAAGATACATACCTCTGCGAGCCAGTCCGACGTCTTGACCACCTTCAACGACTTCGCCCCGCCGCCCGCCTCCGTTCCCACAGAAGGCAAAGGCTCCCCCGGAGAGCTTGTGCATCAGGGTATCAGCGGGCTTTATAGTCGCTTCAAGGAGGCTGTCGGTGTCGGCGGAAAGGCAGCCCTGCAAGAGCCGGAAGTGGCGGAGCGCAATGAAGGACTATCCAAGAAGGGCAAGACGTCTCTTGGGTCTTTGAAAAGTGCAGACGGCAGCGCGGGCCAAATTACAGACTACCCACCGAGTGCAACACCATCACATGCGTCAACACCAGCGGAAGGCGTCTCGCAGCCTCCACAGTCATCTAAGGCATCCTCCATTGCAACGGTCAGCACAGCAAAGAGTGCGCCTAGCCTCCCAAAGATAGTCAAGGGTGCTGCACCCTCGGTCGCCGCTACCGCTGTGGCACCAATAACAGTCAGCGCCTTCAAGGATAATGATGCGACGCGCGGAGTTACGAGCCGCGTCGAGGAGACTAGCCGGCGGACGAACCAGATGCCTGAGCTGAAGACCACCAGTGCGTCCAGGGGTTCGAGTATCTACGATCCATCAGATGCTAGGAATTTCTCTCCTGGGGATCTCCTTACCAGCCCAAAGGGTGCGCGGAGAGACAGCTCCTTCAGTCACGACGGTGCCTCGGACGGTGCTTCGTTGGGCCATGTCAAGTCAAATTCAACTGCTGGTGGGCTTGAAATACCTCATGCTCGTCAACCAAGAGACAGTCTCAAGAAGCCAGCCGTAATAGACCGGATAAGTCGATCCAGAACATCGGCTGGAGGTCATTCCAGATCGTCGTCGATAGAAGGGACCGCTGAACCAAGCCCCATCAATATGTCTGCGCATGGTTCTGTATACCATGAGTCCTTCGGTCATAATGAGAGACCAGAACAGATCCACGGCGGCGGCATCAAAATCCCAGGCACAACCGCTGTTGAGGGCCACCTGGTGGTGTCAGCAACCGTTTGGAGATGATGAGAAAGCAGGTCCTCAGCAAGGAGTTTTGGATGGCAGATGAGACGACCAAAGAGTGTTTCCAGTGCGGCGCGCCATTCTCAGCTTTTCGGCGAAAGCATCACTGCCGAACCTGTGGCTGCATCTTCGATTCAAAGTGTACCTCGACTATATCTGGCCAAAGATTTGGCGTCGCAGGCAATTTGCGAGTCTGCAAAACCTGTCTGGATGTCATAAACAGCAGGTATGATAGTGGTTCTGATTCGGACAACGACTCCTATCTGCCTGCTATTTTTCGGTCAAATCCTCTGAAGCCTACACCTTTCGCCAAGGCAAATATGGACGACAACATGAGCATTTCTGAGAGGACAGAGGATCATGATGACAACCGGATGGCGACAGCTCCGATGATGGCGATCCCGGCCATGAGGAGAACCGGGGGTGATTCCGCAAACAGACGCTCTGCTATTCTCGAAATTGACGCTGCTCCGCAACTGAGTCGGCCAAGCTCATCGCGCTCGTTGAGGTCCTTGGCCGCAAACAGGCCGCAATCTTCGGGTCACAGGAGGCATCATTCAAAACATAACCTACTGAATCGCCTGAAGGGCTCACCAGTACAAGACGACTCCGCGCCATTCCGCAAGTCAGCCAACGAGGAACTTCAGAGGAAACCCAAGCTACCGGCCTTCCATGACGACAATATCATTGATCCTGAGCTCGCCCCGTACATGTCTGACGAGTCAAGCGGCGATGAGCAGCAGATGAGCATATTTGCCACAATGAACAGCAGTGATATCACGCCTTCTAGTCTTGACCCTGACAAGTCAAATTTTGGTCCATTTTTGAACGCCGGTCGCAGGCACAAGGCACGAGGAGAGAAGAGCATCAGTGGTTTGAGTTTCACCAGTCGTGGACCACCAGATGACAGCAATGCCGGTGTCACGGCGATCAACCATGGGAGGCCAGGCCGGCGGAGGAATATGAGCACCACGAGCAATACTGCTCATCATCTTCGATCGCCTCGGCCGAGATCTGGCATATTCAGAGGTCCAGGAGCATCAACAGAGTCGCTTGCCATATTTGACCCGACCACGCCTATTGAGCCGACAGCACTTATGAGGAGCAATACCATTCGGAAGAAGTCAACACAAGACGATGAACTACCCGCAGCCAGCTTGCAGCATGTTCAGACACTTTTTGGGCAACTGCTCCAAGACAGTGGCATCCAAAATCCCCTTGCATGGGAAAAGGCACTGATACCGATCCTTGTTCGATGCTCAAATGATGTAGACCCCGACACCCGAGTGGGCGACCTGATGGACATTAGACACTATGTCAAGCTGAAAAAGATACCAGGGGGGAAACCGGGCGACACGAGCTACGTATCCGGGGTCATTTTCACCAAGAACCTTGCTTTGAAGAGCATGCCCAGGCGAATACTCAATCCTCGCATTGTCCTCGTGTCCTTTCCTATAGAGTACCAAAGACACCAGCAACAACACTTCATGAGCTTGCAACCGGTTATTGAGCAAGAAAAGGAGTTTCTGCGGATGGTGGTGAATCGCATCATTAATCTTCGACCTCACGTACTACTCGCCCATAAGTCTGTATCAGGAGTCGCTCTCCAGTATCTCTCGGAGGCCGGTATAGCTGTCGCATACAACGTCAAGCTTGCCGTCATCGAAGCCGTGTCTCGATGTGCTAAGGCAGACATCATCGAAACCTTGGACATGCTGGTCTTGCCTACACAAGTCGGTCAAGCGGGCGGGTTCGAGGTCAAGACCTTCGTGAACAATAGCTTCCCCGGTCGAAAGAAGACATACATATTCATCTCTGGCTGCAAGAAAGAGTTGGGCTGTACCATTGCTCTTCGAGGTGCCTCGACAGAAGTGCTCAACAGGATGAAGAGCGTCACGGAATTCATGATCTACGTCGTCTATAACTTGAAGTTGGAAGCTGCTCTGCTCCGAGACCACTTCGTATATATGGGAACAGACCCAGATACTGCACCGACACCATCGAAGGATGGCCTCGGTCAAAGCCTCAGATCGCTGCCGAGTTTTGAGAACAAGAGCGTGCTGGGGACTTTGTCAACCAATGGCGATCAACCTGCGGATAGCGAACAGAACACACAATCCCAGGCCGACTCGGACCCAAAGACAGACGAAAGCCAGCATTCTGACCCCTTGCCACCGCAACCGCCTGAGAAGACCCCAAGTATGCTTTCACTGCACTCCGCTCATTCAACACACGACAGTCACATTCCTGAGGATGTGCCCGCACCGCAATTCTACAGCGAAATGGTTGCGAAGTATGAGACCAAAATCCTATCTGCTTCACCGTTCGTCAAATTCACGCAGCCGTACCTGCTCGTCAAAGCTCGAGAGCAAGAACGCCGGTTGGTGTATCTGAAGCGGCTTCGCGACCAAGACATGATCGAAGAATTAGGAGAAAACGAGAAGGCCAAGCCACAAAAGTTCCAACTCATCAAGCCAGAAATGGTGCACAAGATCGGACAGAAGGCTCCTCGACAGATAATGGAAGTGCTACACGCGGTCCACGACGCCGAGTATGACAAGGCCCTGTACAACTATAGAACACAGACTCGCCAGTGGGAAAACTTCATTGCGGGTGCTCTGGACCTGTTTGACCCTTATTCGCACCAGAACATTGTCGTTCTGTACTCCGTCATCTGCACAGAGACGAAAATTCCGTGCTCTGAGCCTGGGCTGATCGCCTTTGGTTTCTACCACGATGACCCCGCCGACAATATGGACCCGGATTGCACCTTGGGTCAATACATTGAGGATCTGTGCGGGAGTGCTGACTCTATCTGCCATGCTAATGGCTGCGATCGTCAGATGGCTCAGCACCACCGTACGTACGTCCACGACGAGGCACACATCACTGTCTTCATCGAGAAAAATGCCCAATTACCGTTCGACCCGACCATACTGAAAAAGGACGAGGTGATCCTGCAAGATGGGGAAGATCCGGACGATCCCATCTACCTCTGGAGCTATTGCAAGATTTGTAAGAGAGACATGGGTTTCGGGTTTTTATCGCCCACTGCGAGGAAATATTCATTTGGAAAATACCTCGAGTTATCGTTCTGGGGCCGAGGACTGAAGTGTTGGCCAGACCTGGAATGCCCGCACGACTACCAGAAGGAGCACATCCGTTATTTCAACTACCACGACACGTCAATGAGGGTTCACTTTGATCCTATCGACCTCCTTGAGATCATTGTACCACGCACCCGCTTGACGTGGAAAGTTGACAACGATTTGAGGCTAAAAAATGACATCTTCACCAAGGAAGAGCAACGGTGGAACCGCTTCATGAACTCTGTGAAGACCAGGTTGAAGAGCATCCGGATTGACAGCGTCCTTCCTGAAAAAGCTGATGCCTGCAAAACTGAAATCGAGAGACTTAGTAAGAAAGCCTCAGAGGACCAGCCAAGGATGATTCGCGAACTGCAAGCCGCCTACATCAATTCGGCATACTATGAAGTCATCCCACTCAATCGCGTCGTCCGCACAATGATAGAAAGGGTCGCAGAGTGGGACTCTGCCTTTGCCAAGTTCGAGGCCGATTTCCTATCTGACAAGGATGTCAGGCAGATAACCATCAATCAGTTGAAGAAGATGTTTTCTGACAACGACTCCAAAGAGTCTCTGCCAGTTTCTGCAGATGGTACCAGCATTGCTTCGGCGGACACGGACGAGAAGACTTCGCCACCGACGACTCAGAATTCAGTCCTCGAGATGAATGAAAAGGCCCAGAGTGAGCCTCACTTACCTGCTACTTCACCCAAAGCGAATGAGCTCCCGGATAAGGACGAATCCTTACGGGAGGAAAACAATGCTGGTGCTGTTAATATCGAGGCGTCAAAGCCGGAGGGCAATGGTCCCAGCCCAGCATCGTCTGGCCATCCTGTTCCACCGAAGGACGAGGAACCGGCGCGGGATCGTGCGGCTGAGCAAACCGATAATCCTGAGCTCGGGGACCATGATAGCAAGCAGGAATCAGCTGTTGAAGAACCCACCATGCCCCAGGTAGACGTTGACGAGACGAAGGCAGACTCTCCGCCGTCTATGGAAACAATTGACATCTCTGAAACGCTACCAGTCACCCAAATTCCCACCCCAGTGCATTCTAAGGCACCTTCTCGAAATCATTCACGGTCCACTTCTTTGCGGCCCGATTCCTCGCTCTCGCTTACAGAGAAGGTCGAGCAGTTACGGCGCCAGCAACGAGAAGCCGCTGCACCAGAGCCAAATGGTGGTAGGGAAGGCAAGGATGCTTCAAAGGTTCCAGAGAAAGGTCCGTCTCGAAGGGCGGGATTGACAGTGTCACCTCCAATCACTCGTGCCATCTCTCAGCCGATAGGTGTGCTCCCTAGAACGCAGGCGGGCATTAGCAGGCCACTTCAGGCCAATGTGCCAAAAAATGCTGAGCTTCCTGCAGGAGGTGACTCGCGGCGTATTTCAACTGCTGAGTCCACCAAGAGCGACAAATCCAAGCTTTCAGATCGGTTTGGACTTGCAGCTCTCAAGACCAAGAAAGCTGGGGGATCCTCCATCCCGCGGTACGTTCACAAAAGGAAGGAGACCAAGGTCTCGAATCTTGCCCGACATTTCGAGCAGTTGAGCCGTGAGTTCGAGAAGGAGCGCATCCGGGATCGCAAGCAGAGAGCCGCCAAGCTTCAATCGTCTCGGGCTTTCTTGCCACGTACATCGGCGAAGGCGATAGTAGAAGTCTATGACGATGTAGATCAGGCTGTCTTGGAGCCAGGGCCGTCGGATGATGATCATCTGCAGGGCAGTCAGCAGAGCCATACAAAGATGGCAGATTTCAATCCGGATGATCCGCCAACCGCACCCGAGTCGGAGAGGACGTCGGATGAGACTGTCGGGGGCAACGATACGGCTGGGGCGACCGAGCCCATTTCTCAGCCTGACAGCACCAGCACTGAGCATGAAAGCGAGAAGAAGCCAGCCAGCCAAGTTGGTTCAGACGACGAGGTCGAGGGCGTCGCCGGCAGCGATGCCGAGGGCTCACTTCTCGAAGACATCTTGCCCGATGTGCAGGAAATTGCAGACTCCCTGGATTCGAGCGAGGAGATACCTCTCGAGTTGCCCAAACATCAAAAGACCAGCCTCATGAAGATGCTCACGACGTTCTGGGCCGAACGCTCTGCAAGTGGCTGGCCCCAGCTTGATTACCCTATGAACTTCACGGACCACATCTTCACTGATTCTGATGTCATTGTGAGGGAAGACGAGCCAAGCTCTCTTATCGCCTTTGCCTTGGGATCCGAGGATTACAAGGCCAAGCTAGCAGTCATTCAAAGGCAGTGGAAGATGAGCGAGCAAAAGGACAGCGAAGGTGAGGCTTTCAGCGACACCAAGTCTCTGGACCCGTCGGAGCCTGGGGACGAGTTCATGGGTGAAGAGGAGCTGGAAAAGAGCCTGCTGCGCGCTACAGGTACACATCTGAAGTACCAATTCACTGAAGGTTCAGCGAAAATGCTCTGCAAGATCTTCTACGCAGAACAATTCGACGCTCTACGCCGGAAATGTGGTGCGGCAGACCGTATTATCGAGTCACTGTCGCGTTGCCTCAAATGGGACTCCAAAGGCGGCAAAACCAAATCGGTGTTCCTGAAGACCCTCGATGACAGGCTAGTGATGAAGTCGCTCTCACCGATCGAAACCTCTGCGTTCCTGCGCTTCGCCCCAGCATATTTCAACATCATGGCTGAGGCCCTATTCCATGACCTACCTTCGGTGATCGCCAAAATGCTGGGCTTCTTCCAAGTGATTGTCAAGAACCCAGCCACCGGTACGGAGATCAAGCTAGACCTGCTAGTGATGGAAAATCTGTTCTATGACCGCTCGCCAACGCGAATCTTCGATCTCAAGGGATCCATGAGGAACCGCAAGATACAGTCCACTGGCGAGCAGAATGAGGTCCTGTTAGATGAGAACATGGTCGAGTACATCTATGAAAGCCCACTCTTCGCGAGGGAGCATAGTAAGAAGCTTCTTAGGGCATCTGTACGTTTTGATCCCACATCATAGGGCTGTAGCCATCAACAGGCCCGCATGGGTTGTAGAAGAAGCTGACACATCCATAGGTTTGGAACGACACGCTCTTCCTGGCAAGACAGAATGTCATGGACTACTCGCTCATGATCGCAGTCGACGAGTCCCGTAAGGAACTGGTCGTGGGCATCATTGACTGTATACGTACCTACACGTGGGACAAACGACTAGAATCATGGATCAAGGACCGCGGGTTCGCAGGAGGTGGGAGGAACAAGCCAACAGTCACGTCACCAAAGGAGTATAAGAGCAGGTTTAGGGAGGCCATGGCGAGGTATATACTGCAGGCGCCGAATTGTTGGCACCATTTTGGCGTTCCTGGCCACGGTTCGATTGAGAGGGGTTTGCTAGAAGGGCCAAGGTCGGCCTTTGAAGGCGACGCTTGAGGCAGGAACCTTGTGCTCATGGATATATGAGTGGATATGGGCGGATAGGAGGATCACGAGAACGACTGCATGAAATGGGGCATGAGGCGTGTTCACAGGCGTATGGGCCTTACTGCGATACCTAGGAGAGCATAACTAGCGAGTAATAGCATTCTGGTTGTTCCCGTAGAGGAACCCTATATACAGGAGGGGCCGTTATCTCCCTTTCCATGTAGAATCATACTGTAGCCACCTGCGGGGGGTGACTGGGCAGATGGGTGTAGGTGAATGTGAGGTTCATGACAGGTCTGCTTTCGAAGCTGGGTACAACTACCATAACCACCCACTACAGGCCCAACCCCGCCATTGTTGATACCCGCAAGACAGACACTAGGCGGGGTTCCTATTCCTGCCCATGCCCTTCTCATACGGTCAGCATACTCCTGCAGCATGTGGGCACATCTCGTAAGAAGCTCCGTGTATTTACCCCTGCATTCTGCAGTACTACGTGCACGTCGGACGGGTCGCCAGAAGCGGTAAGTATTTTCACGGCGCATTCTCGACTACTGTGTGCTGTCTGCTGGCAACCATCCAACGAGGGGTGGGTCCCTCTTGCCGTGGAGGAGAAGCTGAGGAGTCGTCTCAATGCCTATGAGCAACACCTGGTTTGTGACGCACTTGGACACTTTGCTTCTGTCTTGGTCAGATTTTGGGTCGCACACCCACGCGGTGCGCCTGTCACGTAATGATACAGTCGCACCGCGTCAGGGGTCTTGTTGGCGTGAGGAGCACAGCGTCGATGATTTGATTCCTCATAACGGCCTGGCAACGTGTTCCTGCCTGTCGAGGACTTAACAGGGTTGGTCACCGTTTGAGCGCGGTCGAACACCAAGTCGGCTCACCTGGATCTGTCAGTCAGCTCTAGAGCGGCGCAAGGAGGACTCCAGGACTATTTTGATACAGCTTTGAGCATCTGCGAGCCAGGTCAGTCGGGTGATTGGAAGGCGCCTCCCTGTTCTGCCTGTACTTAAGAAGCTTTGGGGCTTTAGGACGAGTGCTTTTTGCCTACTTACGTGCGGTGCCAAAACCCCAACATCAAGAAACAGAAACAACACCAACAGCAAACCCAGAATCAAACATGTTCAACCTATCGGATGGCACAACTTGCCTCCTCCTCGGCGTCGCTCTTCACTTCCTTGTGTTGAGGAAGGGAGAATGGGATCTTGCCGTCTTCAAGATGTTGACTGCGGCAGCAGTCGGGCCTTTCGCACTTGCGGTAGGGCAGACCGCCATTCACGGCGCGACTTTCTCATCAGCTCTCCGGCGGTCATACTACCTAGGCGGAATCTTGATTTCCGGCATATACCTCAGTATGACCGTCTATCGGGTCTGGTTTCACCGGCTTAGGCGGTTTCCCGGTCCATTCCTGGCCCGAATCTCAAGTTTCTACATCACCGGAGTGGTGTTCAAGAGGCATCAAGAGTATTTGGAGCTTGATAAACTTCACAAAAACTACGGTGACGTGGTCAGGATAGGTTTGTGAGACCACCTGGGAACAAGGAGCAGGATAGATACTGACAACAAGCGAACCTAGGCCCGTCTGCCCTGTCTATCGCCGACCCACAAGCCCTCCACGCTGTCCACCTGAACCCCAGATGCCTCAAGGGCCCGTGGTATCAAGTCCTCGCACCGGATAGTTCTGTTCAGACAGACAGGGACGCCGCAAGCCACGGAGCGAGGCGGAAAGTCTGGGACCGAGGCTTCAGCAGCAAGGCGCTGCGAAACTATGAGCCGCGGGTCGCTTACTACACCGATAAACTTCTCGCCTGTGTCGACTCCCACGTGTCGGATGGCAAGGGAAGGCCCCTCAACGCCTCGCTGTGGTTCAATTTCTACTCTTTCGACGTAATGGGCGACCTTTCCCTGGGCGAGAGCTTCGGAATGTTGGACCGCGGAGAGAGCCACTTTGCTATGCGGACCCTTCACAGCTTTATGTTCATGCTCGGGGTGTTCTCTCACGTCATGTGGGCGTTTCGGGTCATCGGTAATCTTCCCGTTGTAGGGGCTGAGAATGTGAGGTTCAAGGCGTGGGTTGCTGAGCAGGTGAAGAAGAGAATTGAGGTGAGTCACTCCTACTATGGGGAAGAAGAGGCAGTCATACTAACATATCTGGCGAGAACCCACCGGAAATCCCTGACGTGTTTAGCTGGATCATCGACGAGTACGATTCCAACCCCAATAGGACACATCAGGAGAGGCTGAATCTCACTGCGGATGGCCTTACCATCTCTATCGCAGGAAGGTAGGTGGATGATTCAAGATGGGCGATCTTGGATTGGGACGACTTTAAGCTTCTGCTCGGAACTAACACGTCTTCCAGTGACACAACGGCAGCCGCACTCTCTTATCTCTTCCTAGAGCTGGCCACCCGCCCCGAGGTCATGAAAGAATTGCAGGCGGAGCTCGATGCGTTTCTCCAAGGAAACCCGGAGCCCGACGCCAATGCCCTTTCGAAGCTCAAGTATCTCCAAGCCTGCGTTGATGAGGGGTTGCGCGTAATGCCGGTCGTCCCGTCAGGCCCTCAGCGTATGACACCACCTGAGGGCTTACAGATCGGCGAGAACTTGTTCATACCGGGAGACACAATCGTCCAGGTTCCAACCTATACTTTGCACAGAGGTATGGGAACTTCTGTGAGCGGTAAATCATAGCGATCACAAGCTGACACGATCTCAACAGATGAGCGCAATTTTGAGCGTCCGAACGACTTCATCCCCGAGCGATGGATTTCGAAGCCCGAACTGATCAAGAACGCATCTGTTTATTCGCCTTTTTCAATTGGTAAGTCCTGACCGGCATGCGTCTTCCATTCACAGGAACCAAATTACGTTTTCCACTTTTCGTGCCTATGGAATAGCTCACATGCCTCGGTCAGGCCCGTATAACTGTGTCGGGAAACAGCTTGCCTTGACGGAGATCCGCAACGTGACGTGCAGTATACTGCGTCGTTATAACGTGGAGTTGGCTCCCGGTCAGACGAAGGAGGCATTTTTGGACGGTCTGGTTGATGGTTTCACTACTGCTTCCCCGAAACTTGATTTGATATTCACCCCGAGAAAGTGAGACAGGACAATGGCGAGGTGCGCAGCTCAATCCAGCTAGGCAACACATGCTGAGCTAGGCAATGCAAGAGTTTCTGGGCCCATCGAGCAGTCATGTATGGGTGATTGAATAGCCTACAAGAGAATTTTGAATTAGACTCACCAGTCATTAAAAGAGAATTTTCTTGAATTCCACCCGCTCGTCCGGTCATGTGCGTGAGGAGAGCTGGAACTTATCATGTCCGGATCGTTGAGGCTTTCTAGATAAAGTGATACCTTAGCGATTTCACAACACCAGCCGCTCCGGTGTCCACTACGGGGCCACGATATCTCCCCTAACCTCCTATGGGGCACACTCCCATAGGCCAGCCTCCAAGGCTCATGCTAGGAAATTCCCTACTAAATGATTCATAAAGTAAGTTTCTATCTAGCTTCCCGTAGAGGGTAATTATATAGATAAGACGTCCTTTGACTAGGTACGGGGGGATCTAACGCATTATTGTTATTATGTAGAGTCTCATAGCAATGTAGTGATAATATGTGATGATACCCTATGTCGTAGGGTGTAGGAGTACTATGATGGTCGTAACTGGCATGGCCTTTGTCCCAGGGATCTGTTGATAGAAAACGCGCAGACTAAAACACACTGCTGTACAGCGTCAAAGGTTGTTCTGACGTGCAACACAACCTCACATTGCATCGTTCCATGGTCCTAGGTAGATAAGGTACTGGGGTAATTCAAGGCATTGGTGATACTTTTATGTGACCGAGGAAAGCTTGTTGCTCTAATACGTTAAGGCATTGCTGCTAGCCTCATTTGATAGTTTCGCTCTTGGCTTTCTTGAACTCAGGGCCGACCAATAGTAGCCAATCTGACATCAGCAGCTGACATCGTCCACGGTTTGGTGTCCAAAGACATCTCACACCTTTGGGCCAAACTTGCGTGGATAATGTGCAGGTCTGCTGTCCGTATTGTCCCTGTGTCAGCTTGTGGTTGGTCTGGCCCCTTATGTGAGAGATCGTTCATAAGCATGAATGTCAACTAATCCAACCCTTAGAACCTCTCCCAGCATCTTGCAGTTGATTTGAACTTCAAACTGAAAATTTCAGCACAATGTCCATTCCCTTGAGACACGAGACAACAGAAATCGTCGACTCTGGACTACCGTCTTTGCCAGAGGGCATCACTCCAACTTGGCTTACTCATGTGCTCGGGAGCCAAGTGAACACTGTGGACATCACTAAGGTGGTGCATGGCACCGCGAGCAAAGTCTTTGTTACGGTTGTATACGATGCTGAAAATACATCCGTCGTCAGCAGACCAAAATTCCTGTGCATAAAGGGTGGCTTCGACCCGAGAATCAAAGCCCAGTACCCCTGGATTGTCAAAAGTGAGCATCATTCTTCATCTGTCACGGACCCGCGTCTCCCATTGTTTGAAATCTCCCAGAATGCAACACTTTAGGATCCGTAGCAGGACTGATGTCGCCGGTAGTCCATATTCGAGAGGCCGACTTCTTCCGTAGAGTGGCGCCAAAATTGGCCCACATCAGCCTACCTAAGTCACACTGGGCCGGTCATAACGGATTGGACCAGGGAATAGTCATCATGGACGACCTCACCCTACAGGGCTGCCAGTTTGGCGATCCAGCCAAGCCGTGGCCCGTCTCAAAGGTACTGGCAGGCGTTGAGCAGCTCGCAGCCCTCCACGTGGGAACATGGAACGCCAAGGGAGAGGACTATCCATGGCTGACGGCCCATTACGACCAGGCCATCCTGTCCTTGATGGAGACCTACGACGCAGTTGTCCTTTCCTATGACCGACCAAAGGGCATCCACAGCTATCTGAAAGACCAGGGCCGCATGACAGCGGTGTTGAAAAAGCACTTCCGTTCCAGAAACCCCAATTTCCAGTGTATAGTCCACGGAGACCCTCACACCGGAAACACATACTTCTTCGAGGATCAGCCGCGCTTTCTCGACTGGCAGATCATTCACATTGGCTCGGCGTTCCACGACGTAGGGTATTTCATCGGAGGGGCACTGGCCATCGACGACAGGAGGGCTCACGAGATAAAGGTCCTGGACCACTATCTTGAAACGCTCGCTAGCTTCGGCGGCCCACCACTCTCGAGCTCGCAGAATGACGTCCTTGTGGAGTACCGGAAGTCTTTTCTTGCGGGTGTCGGGTGGATTATGTGTCCATATGTGATGCAGCCGAAGGAACAAGTCCATGCAATGGCAGCGCGATATGCGGCGGCCTTGGATGACCACAAAACGATTGAGCTTGTAGAGTCGCTCAGAGATACTGATTGAAAATCGAGCTTGGCTCTCTAGATTGGCCAGGTCTCCTGCTTCTACAACTTGGAGGGTTCAGAACACGGTTGAGTTGCATTTGAGCCACGTCAAAAGCAAAGGTGGCCCCCAAAGCCTTATTGTAGCAACTTTAGAACCTGGACTTTATTTGGTGAATTCAAGTTCTTGTTTCCAAATCTGTTTGACGGCACGCGATTCGTCACTGAGTAGACAGACGAGCTCTGCTCAGTTGTCCACTGCGCGGCCACGGCACCTCTCCTCCAACCTCCTATGGGATTCCCTCCTGTGGCATACTCTGCTATGGGATGATTTCTATACAGAGAGGAACCTCCAATAAATCTCAAAGATAATTATTTAGATAGAGATTAGTTAAGCTTCAGAGGCTCTTTTATGATGTATTTCCAATTTTGAAAGGGCGGCTGGCAGTAGTATAGTCATGGTATAAGTGATACCCGAGATTCACAGGGGAAGCGCTTCGTTTGTATCCGTCCCCGCACACCTTTGAAGCAACCGAGGCCTAACCAAGAGCTTAATATGGTCAGGAATGGTCACTGTGTAGTCTCGTGGATACCGAATCACTTGAGACGCTTGAGTGAGCTAAATATTCCAATTATTCATGTCTGTGTACAATTTCGCGTGGCTTCACTGTGTAGCCAAAAGGGGGCCACATGAAGCCTACAGCAAAATGCTCCCTGAAGTTGTCCGGTGATAGTATTTCTGCCGGATTTACTAGTTGCCTCAATATGGAATCCAATCAGTCTTTGGAGCTCGAGGTTGCATTCATAGCAGTGACTGGGCTACTGGCTGGCCGCACCAGACCTTCTATCCATGCCTTGAAGTGTGAGTTGCCTGGCAGCAGCAGCTGCGCTGCTGCCCTCGACGCCAAAATCCATTGGTTCAGCATCCACGCCCGTCCTTTGGCTTTCTCATTGTCACTCTCTTGTGTAACCTCTCTTCTAGTAGGCCAATGTCTGGAACAGACAGCACACTCTCGACATAATACTCATAGCCATGCTTTTGTGCAAGAGCACTGCCCTAGTAGAGTGTCTGTTGACAGTTTGCAGGTGCTGTCAATGCGGACGTTCAGTCCTTGACTGGGCAAATCTGCGGCAAGAACCCATTGGAGGTTGTATGTAAGTTCTCCAGATCTGTGAACTGTGATGCCGTTATCGAGGAAGAATGTCTGGTCAAGCCTTGATTGATCACCCCACCGTTGATGGAGCTGAGCCCGCCAGCAGGTTCGCCAGTGTTGCTTTTGTTCGGAGCCTGGAGCACCTGACATCTGGGATAAAAAGTTTTTGGTGACCCATATTGATCAAGGTAGCTTGTGATATAACCTCTCCACACTTCCTTATGATTGTTGGCCTTCAAAACTAACATGACGTGTTTGGAAAAGGCCTTATCACCGTGCATCACAAGATACTGATTGTGCTTTGCTGAGAGCTAGAATCCAGGCGCGACCTCGGATCCCTTACACCAGGGATCAAGACATAGCAGTACAGATGTATCTCTATCCATGTGTACACCACACCGACCAGGCATTTGGTGACACGAGCTGACTCGCTGCGAGCGAAACAGTTGTGCTAGCTAGGGAAAGACTGAAATTTCTAACGAACATTGGAATTCCTAAGTAATACGTACGTGACGTCACACTTGCCGACAAGTGCTCACTGTGCAACTCTTATTTCAGCTGAAGGAATGAAGAACAACACGAGCATGGGGGAGAAGGAGGGTGACATGAAAATCGAAGAGGGAGAATACATGTTTTCTGTTTTTGTTATTATCCAGAGAAAAGAGCATGCAGTCTATGAATCGCCTGTTCATAGAATGTTCTCGTCATGTTACGGTCAAGGCCAGGAGCAAACAAATATCTCTGCCCACAATTTGATGCATGTCTTGGTAGGTCCCTTGAAAATATCTCTTGCCTACCGGTAGGCATTGAATGACGCCATTCAGTAACTCTTTTGGCTGTTTACCTTATCTCGATACGACAGTGAAGGTCTGGCCCATGACTTCGCTGAATGAATCCACTTTGCTGCCTTTCAACAAGCTCAGTCCGTCCTACTTATCTGTCTCTCTTTTGTCCAGTTTCCTTCCTCCCACAGTCTTTTAAACACCCTTCGGAAATCAACATTCGAAGCAACACAAACAAACAACGCAAACGTGTACTTTGCAATTTTGTCTGTGTTCCAATGGGTTCCTCCCCCGACATGTTCCCGTCGCGGGACGGTCGCGACTGGAGGGACGAGCATGTCCGCAGGTAGGTACTTTTCTTCTCGGCGGCGCGTGTCTACGTATCCCATGTCCGTAATTACGCTCGGATTGTCAATCAAACGCTCAAATAGCTTCACAGATACAATGCCCGTTTTCCCCGAAACCATCGCGCTTCAGGCAGCAGCAATGAGGATCAACCACAGGCCAACACTGATCCAAACGAGTGAGTTCTTCGACAATTCGCGGACAGTCACAGATGAATGTTTGGGCGCTTGCTGATACATCCTCAGTGTTGGCAATCCCAGCGGCGGCACGGTCCAAGATAACAACAACCAGAATTTGGGCGTTTTTGCTGGCATGTGAGTCCCTTTGAAGCACTCAACTTGATTCTTCATTTCAGACAATCCCCAGATATGTACAGATACACGTTACTCATATCTGTACCTGCAGTGTCTCCGGGGGAGCATCTGACAATGAGGAGGAGTTCATGGCGATCCCCATAGAAAACAACTCGCGAGAGGTCAATCACCCTCAAGCGTCCACTTCAGCTCCATCCCTAGCTCCCACCACGCGGCAGACTATTCCACCTGTCTTAGCACCTGTCCAGCCGAGCACACCAGGCTATGGGCAGTTTCTCCTAGACCCCCTCAATGATCCAGGACCGCGTGATATCTTCTCGTGTGGGGGCTACCCACCCGGCAACAACTCCGTTCCGCAGGTTGCAGCTCCGCAAACGCTCAGTAGCCACCGGGCACACCACCGGGCACACCACCGGGCTCAGCAAACGCCTAGGCCCCAACCGGCTCATCTTCAGGCTCAGCCTCGCTCTCATGTGTACAGACCAGTTGTGCGTGCGGCCAACGAGATGCTACGCATCGATCCGTGGCCAAATGCTGCCCCAGCCGCTCATCGTGAGGCCCAGCCTCCCGCTCACGGATCGGACGCAGTCGCAGCGCGAGAACCCAGCTTACCACCAACCGCGGTCGCGGAACGGTATGGTGGGATTCTGGCACCACCGCCTGACGTGCGCATTGAGAACAACCCCGATACCAGCAGTCAGCCACATGCTATCAATCCTGCCTCTGTACTGCGACACCCGACTACCAACCTTCCTCCGACGCTTGCCGAGTAGGACTCGGAGCTCGAGCAGCGAGGTCTTGGTCCGTCCGCATACAAGACACGAGCAACAGAAAACTGCGGTAAATCTACAGCAAGCCAGATTGGTGCTGACCCTGCGAGCGGCGCTGGCTTGAGAGCTTCCCAGCCGGTCCTTCGACTGATGCCTCCTGAGCAAAACGTGCCACCCCCAGACGCACCAGCTGCCCAGCCTCGTTATCGGCCGGCACCCTCCCGCCGTTCCAGCCCCCGACCGATTCGCACTCGTGCAACGCCGGCTCGTCGTACCGCACACGAGCAGCCCGCCTCGCCGGTCAGGCCCAGACCGGGAGAACCAGCAAACGTTCGCCCGAGGAGGGCGATTGCCAAGCCCTGGAACAAGCTGGGAATCTCTAAGACGAACTGGACACGTACCCGTACGCTCTGGGGAAAGGAAGGCATGTCCAAGAGACAGTGGTTGAAAAAGCAAGGACTCTCTGCTTACCATTACGCAAAGCTCGCTAGGGGTGAGGAGATGAGGCTCCAGATGGGAAAGGAGGCTGCTGCGGAGGCTGCTTGTGATGTTCCTGGCGCTCCCGTCTCACAGGGCCAGGGCAAGGAGCGTACCCGCTCTGAGGCCCGCATGGGCGAGGAGGGCGAGGAGGGCGAGGAGGACGGCGATGGTCACTACGACGAAGGTCACTACGACGAAGACGAAGACGAAGACGAAGACAACGGCGTGAGGTGTTCCCCCGGCCGCGCTGGTGGGCCTCCCCCCGGCTCCGACTCTGACTCTGATTATGTTCCCTAGGGTGCAAGTAGGGGTGCTGGGATAACGTACGGATTACCAGTCCTCCCCCGGACTGGTCCCCTGTCCTCGCGCATGAAGCCCGCCAGTGAGGGCGTCGAATCATCAAGGTTCTTTCTTGAGAGCCGTTTCTCAACCATGACATTCCATATCCTGGAGAAAAGTGAGTTCTTCAGGTAGATTACCACGAGCTCTGCGCTATGCTGCTACGGCATTTCCCCTAATTCAATGGACACCCTCCTTTGAGACACCCTGCTATGGGATGATGCTCTATAGAGGAACCTTTTACAGAAGGTGACCATATAGATGGAAGTAGTTCAGCTATAGGGACTCCGCCGTGATAATGATTGTTTACAAAGGTGTGGTAGTGGTGCGGTAATTGTATGTGTGATTGACTGAGCCCAGTACGGGTCCTTGGACACCTTTTGTTTCGACACTGTCAAGACTGCAGTGGCGTTGTCCTGTCTACTGTAGATAGGATGAATTTGTAATGATATACAGTTTGTGGAACGCCGTGATGTCGATAATGTACATCTACCTCACCACGGAGCAGGTAATTAGTTGTTCGTGGCACATATATACTCGACAGTTTTCACAAGACATCCCACGGCTAAGCTTCCTGGAATCAATGTTCACAATGATCTTGTTTCGCTGACCCGGCCATGACACATAATAGTATGGGTATTGAGCTCGACTGATGTGTAGAGCTAAGCCTCCTCCTGACTAGAGCACTCATTCGCCGTGCGATCTGTGGCAGTATAAAGCCGATCCGCGGGGCAATCACTCGGACTCCTTCTCATCCTCAGACTCATCTTCGCCCTCAGACAGCTCACCCTCGAGCTCATCCTCTTCGGATCCCTCGCTGTCCTCGCTGCCTTCGCTTCCATCGCTCTCGGCCCCCTCTTCTTCTTCGTCGTCATCATCACTTCCCTCGATCTTCTTCTGCTCTTCCTCTTTCCTCTTCCTGTCGTCCTCCTTCCGTGCCTCCTCCAGCATTTTCCGCCTCTCTTCTCTCTGCTTCCTCTGGCCCATCGCAAACGCTCCTACGGGTGTCTTCTCCCAGTCAAATCCGCTGAGGAACTTGTCTACCTGCGTCCTGTTCTTGGGAGCGAAGTCGATCTTGGACCGCTTCTCCTCGATGAACTTGGCGTTCGCTTCCAGCTTCTGCACCAATAGGGAAATCTGCGAAACAAGTTTGGAGTTCTTGTTGCCAGAGTTGCCCTTCTTGTTTCCCCTAGCCTCCTTGCTCCATCGCTTGAGCATGACCACGACAGGCAGAGCGAACTCTGGGAATGCAATGTTGGTGGACCAGATCGCAAAGTACTCGCAGAATAGTTCGACAACCTGCTCGCCAACACCGTCCTGATAGACACGAGTGCGTAGGTACGACTTGGGTGCCTTGTACTGGACGCTGAAGTCTAGCGCCTTCAGCGTAGTAGCTTTTGGAGGCTTCTTCATCTCGGCAGAATTCAAGACCTCGATCAGGGCCGAAGCCAGCGGGATATACGTGCCCGTCGCACGGGACAGCCGCAGGAGGGAGCGGATAAGCTGGAATCGCAGGGGAAAATAGGTGGCTGTGGGGATCAAGCGCATGGCGCCGAGAGTGACTTGAACGAGCGGGTAGATGAGTAGCTTCAGCTGGCTCTCCTTCCCATGCTCGGCTTCCTTCAGCATGCTGCAGTGCTCGGCCAGCACGCAGGACCAGAAATCTAGAGAGTGAACATATTGCCAGTTGTAGACGGCCTTATATGACTCGTTCTGGTTGTGGGTAATACTGTTTCGCAGGTGAATGGCAAGCTGACGGATGAAGGTGAATGCGGTTGTATAGCCGATGCTCTGGTCGATGCCCCAGAGCTCAGCTGCAGAGTTCTTCATCAGGTTGATGCCTTGTATGGTGTTGGGGTTCGTCGACCGGCTGCCCTGGATCAGGCCCTGGTAGGCGACCTTGAGAACAGCCTCCCGAATGCCCTTGTCCCCGATAACAACGAGCCTTCTTAAAACCAGGAATGCCGTGATTCTGGTGGCGTCACTGCTGGAAGACTGTGACCAAAAGTGCACTACAGTCTTGATGAGATTCTTCAAGACCTTGCGCAAAGACAGCAGGTAGGGTAGTAATGGTGTCAAGGCGGACAGTGTGAGTTTAAGTGTGGCATCATCAGAGAGTGTTCCAAGAAGGTGAAGAACTGATGCTGTGTAGCTCTTGACGAGTATCGAGAGGGTCTTGAACTTCTTCGAGTCTGTTGGCACATAGACCTTGCCACTTGCCGTCTCCTTGACAGGAACATGATGTTGCAAGACGTCTGGTATCTGCTTCAGCGCAACAATGAGGATGTCATGGTAGACCTCCGGGCTCGTGATGGAGTACTTTTGTGTGTTCTCTTCGTCGTCCTCGTTGAGATGCGCAGCACTTCGGAAAGCCAAGACAACTTGCCTGGCCGCCCTGAGGGAGTTCTTGTCTTCTATTGAGGCTTTCCATCTTGCGATCATGGCCTTTGTAAGCTCGTTGCGTGTTGAGAACTCGTCTTCCGACTCCTCATCAGCCGCTTTCTTGCCCTTCTTCTGCTTCTTCTTTGGTCGGTCCTCGTCTTCCCCGGAGCTCAGCTCGTCAATCTCGGCCATGTCGACGTTTTCGTCGAATTCGAGCGCTTCAGGGTCATTTTCCTGCAGATATTTGTAGAATTCTGGATCATCCTTGGCCAACGCGTCCATATCCTCCCTGCCAATTCCGACATTCTCTTCACCTGATTCGTCTTCGCTGTCGTCAGCAGATTCCGGTGCACCAGCAACGCCGTGGTGTTCGTCTGAGTCCTCCGAATCCTGGCCATCTCGCTTCCTCTTGCCCAGCTTCTTGCCAGCCTTCTTGGTGTCCTTGCCCTTGTCGAGAATCTCGAAGCCGCCGCTGAAGAAGTCGTCGACGCTCATGCTACTGACAGTGGCGCCTGGCTTCTTCTTGTCGCTAGGCTGTTTGGAGGCATCCTTGGGGCCCTTGAAGAACTCATCGTCCTTTGAGTGCTTCGATTGCTTCTTGTTCTTTGCCTGGACTCGCTTCTTGATCTTGGACTCCTCCTTGCGCTTGTCCAGGACACCTTTGAGATGTTTCTTTTCGAACTTCTTGGTCGCCTTTGCGTTCTTCTTTGTGGGTGCCATTTTTGCGGGCGCCTGTGCTCAGATGGCAATGAGAGGCGCGAGTTAGGAGGCGGGCTTTGGGATTGTCAAAAAGTTCCCAAAGTGAGGGAATGCGACCATGATTCTCAGAAAATTTCCAGGCTTATCGCGCTATCAGTCGGGATCACCCCAGTCAGTGCCGGCTCCTAACCCTGTGCCAGGGTCCAACTCGTAAGCCGTGGTTTCTCTTAGGCCTATTCTTGGCATAGTTGTCGAAGCCTGGGGTGGATGAGCATCCGCACGCGATCAAGTTGCTCTTTCTCAACGTCAACATGATCTTTACATCTCAACTCCTCTTTTTGACGACAAGATGATACCAAGGCAAGCGTATGCACCTACTCCGCACAGCTACGTCCCGAATACAGCGCTGTCGGCAACAATAAATCTGGACGAGGCATGTGGCAGCTGCCCAGAGTTGCAATGTGTGAGCGCCGCTAACAACATATCCAGGAGGTGAAGCTCGCCGACACTCGTGCGGAGCGAGACTTACAGGACTCGCTCGCCGAGATCTTCAGCATCATCATAACTCTCGATGAGCTAGAAAAAGCATTTCTCAAGGATGCGATTCCCGAGGCAGAGTATACCGAGATCTGCGACAGATCGCTGAAGCAGTACAAGTCGATCCTGGCCGATGACGCTGTTGCGAGGGCGTTTGTAGGGCTGGAGGAGTTCAAGGCTGAATGGGATGTGAGTTCCCAGTCACCTAGTGTTCCACGCACATTGGAGATTCCCGCAGAGGCGGCAAATCCAAAGATCGATCTGACAGCCTGCGACAGCTCGAAGTCCCGCGCGCAACAGAGCGCATCCGCGTCGGCATGCCGTCCACGGCTGTGACGGCCTCCTCGGGAGCCGCACCCGCACCCGCCGCCACCGGTAACACGAGCGGCGCGCTTATCCTAGAGGCCACACAGGATTTCATCACCTTCCTAGATGCGCTGCGACTTCACCTGCTGGCGAAGGACCAGCTGCACCCCCTCCTGACGGACGTCATCCAATCGGTGAACAAGGTGACTGATAGGGATTTTGAGAACAGGGGCAAGATCGTGAACTGGCTCATCACGCTGAATCAGATGAAGGCGACCGAGGAGCTGAGCGAGGCGCAGGCGAGGGAGCTGGAGCTGGATATCAACTCGGCTTATCAGGGGTTCAAGTCTACTTTGACATAAAGCGTGCCAGTTGTCCCGGCATGAGTAGAGGTGTCTTCATAGGAAACCACGAGCAAAAGCCAGGCGTCCGATGCCCCCTCTGTGACATTTCTCTTCCCATTTTCAGAAGTATGCTATACGAGGAACGTCCAGAAACTGGGGTAGACAAATTCCTCCTCAAATATGCGTCGCACCTGCTCCAGCACGAAGCGCTCCACCTTGCCCACGTTCTTGAGGCTTTGCTTGCCCCCTTCCCTCTGTCCGATTTCGCTTTCAACCCTGATCTCTTGGAGCAAGCCGCCCATCTTACCTGGCCGAATGCTGGACGGGCCAGCGCCTTCGGCCGGGTCTTCAGCCTGTCCGGCCCCGTCGCTTCCAACAGCAGCCAGCGCGTCCTCGGGGCTGAGAAAACAGAAGTGCACCCGCTTCCTGATGTGGGCGACAACCCCAACCCCGTCGAACGACAGGCCCGTAATGCTCAGCCGTAGCGGGATGCCCACGAAACTGGGCATGGGATAGTCGAGAAGGATGTCCGCGGTGAGCAGCAGCTTCACGTCGCCCGAGTACTTGATCCGGAAGACAGCCTGGATGTCCTCGGTCCTCGGTTCGCGGTACCGAGGGTGGTCCTTCTGGTACTGCTCGTCCTGTTGTTCCTCGTCCTCCGTGATTGCCGAGCCGGCGAGCATGGACGTGGATGCGTTCGTGTTGTCCCGCGTGGGCGGCCTCGACGTCCCTGCTGAGGAAGTGGGCGCGAAAGTAGACACGCTCGACTTCTCCCGCAGGGCCGTATTGCTGGGGTGTAATGGAGTCAGG
Source organism: Diaporthe ampelina (assembly GCA_023522825.1). Taxonomy (NCBI): domain Eukaryota; kingdom Fungi; phylum Ascomycota; class Sordariomycetes; order Diaporthales; family Diaporthaceae; genus Diaporthe; species Diaporthe ampelina. The sequence continues at coordinate 89,812 of JAMFTM010000026.1, read as the reverse complement.
CCACTGATGGTGTTGTGAGAGTCCGCCCCGGAGCCCGAGCTCTGGCTGGGGTTCCTGCTGTGGCTCGACGCACGACCGTCCACTGAGCGCTGTCTACCCATTGTCTCTGGAAATGGTGCTGCATGTATTGTGGACAGGGGACTAGTGCCACCCGCTTCGGGCATCCAGCGATGATTATGGTGGTGGTTATTGTTGCCGAGATGGGCACCCGCGACCGCAGCCAGGGGCGTCTGGGTGCCGGAGGGCCCGCCCATCAGGTGCGAGTGGAAGTAGCTAAGATTTGACGTCCCGCCCGGTATGCCTGGTGTTGAAGTGCCCAGGAATGGGCTTCCCAAGTCCTGCATCGGCCCCAGGGGCCCGCCACGGACAGGCGAACCAGCTAGGCCCGCGGTACTGATGTGCGGAGGGATCGCCGTGAGCCTCGCCTGCTGGCCATTCCTTCGCCTCTTCTCAGACGCCAACATGAGTTCCTCAGGGACGCCCGTGCCCTCACCCCCGAGGCCGTGGTCGAAGTGCTGCCCGTCATCATCATGGTCATGGTCATGGTCGGAGTCGGAGTCCTCGTCGTCTGCCGCGAGGTTCTCCTCGTAGAAGTCGGGAAGCGGGTCCGTGATGTCCTTGAGCTCAAGCTCGGGCGGCGTGGTGCCGAACTCGAAGTCGTGGACTGTCACGGACTTGATGAAGCGAGGTAACGGGACAGACTGGAACTTGGTGTGGATAAAGTCACGAATGCTGTGGGCTAGCGCTTCGCCATCTGGGCCGGTGGTGAGGGTCTCCCAGTTGAGATCGATCGACATGTCAAGACACGTTTGTGGGCTGTCAGGAACCGGAGGATGTGGCCGCAGCTTGCAGACTGGACGGCGGCAAGGCCCTGCTGCGAACCTGCTGAGCGATCCCGATGATGCTAGAGCTTTGGCACAGTAGCGCCACAGGTCAATTGGGACGTTTCGCGCCGTTCCACTCCTATGCACGGTACGGAAGACTCATCCTTGACATTCTAGCCTCCAGTGCATCCGATGCTCTAAACTCTGAATGGAACCTTTTCCCAAGGTGAGCAATCGGGAAAGAGCCTGAAAACGTCCCTGGTAAGCCTGCCAACCCTGTCGGGTCCGTCTAGACGTCAGCACACGGTTGTAGGTCTACGTTCAGGCGATGATCAGCCAAGTCCGTCACCGCCGCACGGGACACAATGGCACTAAATGGTGATTGTGGGCCCGTGCTTTATGAAAACAGCACCACAAGGTGAAGCAGGTGTACCCGTGATGTGCTCTAGACACAAGGTCAATCTCTCCATTTTCCACAGTATTTTCTAAGGAATCCTTGTGACAAAGCTTTCATGGACATTTGTTGTGTAGAAATCCAACGGTCAATCTATTACATAAAGAAACAATTCGCAGTGAGCTCGCATCATTCTCTTCCAATCGAGTAACATCAGTAGCCCGGTGCTGAGTTGAGATGCTTTGGATCAACCTGGTGAGGCAATCTGTGCATTTTGAAAAAGGCTTGGCATGACAAGCCTAAGATGGCTTCAACACGTGGAAAAGCATTAATAATAAGCTAATAGTACATTTAAAAATATACAAGAAAGGGCATTAAGATAATCATGAGAACGGAATCTGTAGGTATCGATCAGGAGATAAGTATAAATCTCTGCCTAGTCTGGCGGGTGATGATTCTCAATGATGATGCCTCAAAGGGCTGAGAAGTCAGAGAAGCTCAGTATGGGGCTACTAAGGCGGCACTTTGGAATGCCTGGACATTGGAAGATCTGATGACCTTGACACTTCGTCTTTCACCTGGGCGATGCAAACTTTTCCGGCTTCAGGTAGTCTCAAACAGCCGTAGAACCAGATCACAAAGACGTCTGTACATTTCAAGAGTGAGCACTAGCCTGAGCAAAGGGCTTCAACAACTGCTCCGGTGTGTCGGTGTGTCATGTCCCTTGCTGTATCACTACTCTGAGTTTGCTTCGGTACTGATCTCCCACAAGCAAGGCCAGAACTACCAATCTGGGCCATCCTGCTTATAGAATTTTATAGGCCGAAGTATCGTGCTTCGTTGTAAATGGGCAAGGAACTGCCTAACGTTGTATTCGAGCTGTCCTGAAGTTTTATAAGGGAATAGAGACTTCAGCAAATTCACCACAATCTCAATGTTACGAGTGCCGTCAGATTGCACAGTGGTGGCAGAAGCCAGTGCAAATGGACCCAGAAGACCATGAGAGACCAAAACGCTTTCGCTATGGGCTTGGAATGGCATCAAATGAACCCTGGGTGTGTTTTCCACGTATGCAACGTTGCCATAGTCGTCAAATAGTAACAGACAGCAGCCGATGATGGCCATGATAGATGGAGGGATGAAACACGGACACATGCTTCATTGCTGCACACAAACCGACAGCACCGGCGACTGTTGGGCTGTGACAGCAGCTCAGGACATCGCGCCCAAGACGACCTTGTGAATCGCCATTACTGTGCCATAAAAGAATCGACAAGTTGCGAGTAGAACGACAGACCAGCTCTACTGCCCGAGCTTCCCGAGTCAGCAAGGCCCAGCACAGCGATTCGTGGCCGGTGGGTGGATTCTCTGAACCTGAAGCGAAAGAGTCCGTGTCTGGGGCCCAGGGACGCGGCCAAGCCTTGTCTCGGGGCTGCGAGGTCGCTTGCCCAAAAATTCATGCGGCCGACGCGAGGTAAGGCATCGTTTCGTTGCCCCGGCACCGGCAGGAAGGGGTTGCGGTGTGGTGTGAGCTTGCAGCCGGCAACTCGGATTGACGGCCGAATAAACAGGCGGCCAGTGTCAGGCCGCGTTGCCGTGGTCCGCCCGGCCGAGGCATCGGACCTGCCTGCTAGCACTCAGAGGCTCGGGGGCAAATCGATCTCGGAGCGCACGCACAGCCTCGACGGCGTTGTGATTCCATAAGCCGTTGGACTACCTAGGTACTGTAGCATTTGCAGGGTCGTGTGCTATTATTAGCCAACGCTCAGAGGGAGGCCCACGAGCTAAAAAGTTCCCAGGGTCTTGGTGCCCCCCCTCCGGGAGCCGGGGCTGGGCGTGGGGTGGTCCGAGCTCTCCCCTGCTTGCCTGCTAGGCCTGCACAGCCTTCGGCTCGTGCCTGTACTTGCTGTGTCAACTGGAGACGCTGTCGTAATGTGGCGGGTTGGAATTGCGTGGAGCCCCTCTTAATGTTGATGAAACGAGTCAGGCGAGGCTGCCCTTCAGGTGCCCACCGGACCTGCACGCGGTTTTCCCCAAGGCAACTGACGATTCCAATACTGCTGAGGATGAGACGAGACAGCACAAGACGGCCGTGCAAGCAAATCGTCATCTGGCAGACCTGCACATCATCAGGTCGGGGGACGAGCTCGTATTTCAAGGCTCCTTGGATCACGGAAGCCCGTCTGCCAGTCGGTGCTTGGGCGAATCAAGCTGCCGATCGGGGGCCGATCCCTCTGTGCTGCCGCACCCGCACTCGTCCCTTGCAATAGCAGAAGGCGGCATTAGCGGTGACCTCATCCCACACAAACAACAGGTGCTAGAACCAAGGTGTCTTGGTGGTTTCAGGCAAAAAACCTAGATTCTTCGCCCAGGCCAGCCAGGCCAAGCGCGAGAAAAGGGTCCAGAGTGCCGACGGAGCGACATTGGTCGGCGGGTAAGCACTTGGTGTTTGATCGCTCATACGACAGCCTCCGCCTTGCTACTCCGTACACAGCACCCAGGTGTCAGTCAGTGTGCGCTCGTGCTGCGTCAGCCTTGCCATTCGTAGTGTGGTTGGCTGAGCATGTGGATTGTGAATGTGGCTTGTCGGCTTGTGTGGCCTGCACAATTCGCTGCTGTGTATTTCTCGGCCGGCTCGGTGAGGTCTTCCAGTAGATGGCCTGTTCCAATGCTCTGGAACAAGTGTGCTATGCCCAGTGCCCACCGGGACGACGCCCCGCAGCTAACGTGCAGACAACGGTCTCGTGGTTAGGCATGGCGTGCATGAATTTGTGTGTCTGTCCACCTGAAGGTCAAGACCATCCAGGCCCGTCGCAGGGTGCTGTGAGGCGCGTCTGATTTGGATCCCATGAAGCGGCCGCTCTACACAAGGCCCCGTGATCCTGTTGTAAACCAAGACACCAACGGACCAACAGCAGCATGTTAGTTGGAACCAGAGCACAGTAGAGTGCAGAGGATGAGTCCTCAACCGGATTCGCGGTGTCATGCCCCCCCACAAAACTCAATGCAGCTGATGGGATTCCTGCAGACAACGCATCGCCAGCCAAGCTTTTCGTCACCGAGCTGCTGCAGAGGGGAAACAGAGCAGCCACGGCTGTCGGAGCTGTTGACGTTGACGTCGACGTCGGGATGTTCCCAGCTTCGCGTCCCTTGTCCCCAACACCCGAGTGCGTGCACAAGCATGCACCAGCGGCGGCCGTCGTCTGGCAGGGCCGCTTCGTTACTGCGCCACTGGCAATTCACAATCACAAAGCGATCTTCGGCTGGGCAGCAAATCTTTTTCTTGCTGCGGCAACAAGCCAGACAACCACAGCTGAGAAAAGTGGGCCCGCCAGGCTTGGAGACCCCGTACCTGGCAGGGGTGACGTTGAAGGGCACCGCTCTGCCGCCCCCAGCCCCTGCTTGCCTGCTGCCCACATCCCACATCCCACCATTCGGGCCTGGCCTGGCCTGCCCAGCCTGGGTGCGTTGCCCAAGCCTGGTATGCCCCAGCCCCAGCCCCAGCCCAGCCAACACCGCCAGGCCCTTGCAGTTCAGTCTTTATTTATCTGCTTCATCCCCCTTTGCCAGCTCGTTTATGCATCACATCTGACTCCTTCTCTCTCATTCTCTCGCTCTCAACCTTTTTGACAACTTCTCATTAGGTTTTGGTATTCCATCGTTGGTGTTTTCCACAGGATACCACCAAGCCATAGGTCCCATATTCGAGTGATACCTTCTCTAAAGTCACCCGGACCAACTCATATAAGCGACGACGTCATATCACACGCCTGTTGTCATCAGAAACCCGATCCTCTGTTCGTTTTAACCACACGACAGGCAAAGAAGAAACCCTCAAGATGGGTAACATAGGAAGAATATTCTGCGTGGCTCTGCCATTTGCCCTGACAGTGGCCAGTTTGATCGCCCTGCTGGTCGCTGGTCTCTCGGGAGTCACCGACAAGAGCATGTACCTCTTCAAGGTCAACACCACCGATCTGTCCATCAGCTCGTCCTCCATCACCAGCTTGTTAAGCGACCGGGGCCTCCACCAGCGTGATCTCTCGGATTCCATTATTGCTGCCACCAGCGGTGCTTCTAGCGATGCCTCCGATTTCGTCTCGAGTGCCACTGACGCCGCCGAGGCTGCTGGCGTCTCTTCCCTCGCCGATGCCGAGTCCTCCATCACCGGCATTGCCAGCGGTACCAACATCACAGCTTCCGACCTCGGTCTGGCTGACGCTTACCTCGTCAGCCTGTGGGGCTACTGCGAGATTGCTGCTTCGGGAGACAAGACCTGTGAGAAGGCTCAGTTCGACTGGGCTTCCAACGCCACCTCAAACTTCCAGGCCAAGCTCGACTCCGTGGCCGGTTCCTCTGGCGAGAATGTCACCATTCCTGACAGCATCAAGACCGCCATGAACACCTTCAGCACCGTCACCAAGTGGACCGAGGTTGTCTTCATCATCGCCTACATTGCCCTCGGAATCTCGCTGTTCCTGGGCATCTTCGCCAACTGCTCGCGGGCCTTCTCGTGCTGCACCTTCATCACCTCGGCCCTCGCCGCCGTTGCCGTCTGTGCTGCCGCCGCCCTGGCCACCGCCATGGCTTCCGTCGTTGTCGGTGCCGTTGAGGGTACCGCCAAGGTGTACGGCGTCACCGGGTCCATCAACACGAGGTTCCTGGCCGCCGCCTGGATTGGGGCCGCCTTCGCCATCGGTGCCGCCTTCTTCTGGATGTTCACCATCTGCTGCTGTGCCCCCGACCACAACAAGTCCCGTGGCAAGAGCGCCGGTTTCGGCCGCAAGAAGCATGTCGACGACGCCGAGAAGCTCCCCATGTCTGGTGCCTATGCGCCTCTGGGCGAGTCCCACAACGCCTACGGAGGTGGCCATGACAACGCTTACGGTAACACTGCCTATGGTGGTGGCTTCGGTCAGGGCGCCGCATACGGCAACCCCCGGACCGGTCGTAATGACCTGGCCTATGAGCCCTACCAGCACCGCTCTTAAGCAATCACAGGTGAAGATCTAGCTACCTCGCGCGGTTGTTGGACTTTCTCGGACATACAAAAAGAAGTGCAGTCTTGGCCGTCGAGCACCACGGCTGGAAATGCTCTCTTGCTTTGCTTAATCTGTGTTTTTTTTTATACTTGCATGTATGGCGTTTTGGACCCTGTGAAAAGGGCATGTTGGGATATCACGACTATTTATTTCCTTGTGGAGGTTGAGGGAGGAATTTCACGATAGTAGACTGCTAGTACTACAGGATATGATACCCGCTAAACTCTCGGGAAGGAACGAAATCATAAATAACTATTAGAAACAAAATATGTGTCTTGGACATTTGATGTGCCTTTGTAAAGAACGCATTGCTGATGCCTGATGGATCCAGGTCGACAGCAACGGCCTGCAGTCGTCCATGAGTAGGGCCAGAGGCATCAGAGACTGACCAGGTGCTTTGAAATGTATAATCAAGTTCCATGACCGTAATTTGAGGATGATGCACGACACAGACCGCGTTCTGGGGTCTGTCGTTGCTTCGCTGATTTTGACGCGATCGCGGCCAAAACCCGGCACGCCGCCTAATTTTGACTCGCCCACCCGCAATTTTCTTGACATTCGCACCCACGACTTGCGACATGAACCACCATGTGCCGCCCCGTCTCCAACGGCAACATGTCCACTGCCCCATCACCGCACTAGCATTCTTCAGGCCGCCGGCCGTCGCCAGCAGCGGGCCGCTTTACGTCCTCTCGGGCGAGGACACTTGCCTAAAAATCTACGATGCTGAGACCCAGCTGCTGTGCGCCTCGGTTCGCGTCTTCGCCGCGCAGCCCATCCAGGGCATCTCAGCCCCCGCCGCTACTGGAGACGAGTCGTCCTCGTCGGACAGTGTGCTCGTCTGGGGCGGCCCGCTCGTGACGGTCCTGCCTGCGTCGGTGCTTGCTGGCTTTCTCCACGATGGGGAGGACGGGCGCTGCTGTACCGCAGAGCACGCCGTGCCAGAGAGGCAGGTCCTGCGCGCACCGGACTGGATCTACCACGGCGCCGTGTCAGCCCACCAGCCCGGCCTGGCAGCGGTCGTGACGGCTCACAACGAGGTCATACCTCTACTACGCGCCCGCGGGCCCGCGGGCAGCGGCTGGGCTTTCGGGCGGCTGAGGTCGCCCCCGTCCCGGCCGATTTTGTACTCGGCGCAGGTCAGGTGGACACTCGGCAGCGAGGTCCTGGTCGCGGCGGGGACTGTGTTCGGGGAAATCATTGTGTGGAAGTGCCGTCTCGCCGGCGGCGGTGGGGATGACTCTGACGACGAGGCGGCGGTCGAGGTCCTGCACGTCTTCACCGGCCATGAGGGCTCCATCTTCGGAGTTGACTTCTCCCCGGAGGTCGTGGTAGACCCCGTGACCAACGCGGCGTCCAGGCTGCTGGTGAGCTGCAGCGACGACCGCACGGTACGCGTGTGGCATGTTTCTGATGCGGGTTCCGCCCGCGGCAAGAGCCTGGCTGATCGCCCTTTCACCGAGGCGAGGGAGACGGGCTTCGGCGAGAACCTATCTGCCACGGAGCTTGAGGCTATGGCCAGTCATCCTTCTGCGAAGCCGCTGGCGGTGGCTATGGGGCATGTGTCGAGGATATGGGGCGTGCGGTTTTCTACCAAGAGCATGGACTATACTGCCTCAGGCGGGGCAGTTAGGAGCTTGGCATTGTATTCCTTCGGCGAGGATGGAACAGCGCAGAAGTGGAGGCTTCAATTCGACGACAAGGGCGGGGACAGACAGCCTGGTTCAGACGACACGGTTCTGGTGGCCGGTCTCACGCACAGGGCGACGTTCCACAGCCACGATGGGAAACACGTCTGGTCGAGCGCTCTTCACTTCCCTGCGCCGTCGTCGGCAGACAAAGAGCTTCTTGCTACTGGTGGCAGCGATGGCAAGATACAGCTTGTCGAGGAGAGCCTAACGCGGCTCGAAGGGGATGCCGCTCTCCCTCTGCAGAATTTTGAAGCCTCGGCGCTCTCGAGCAGGCCCCCAGCCGACCGGACCAGCTCAGTTGCTCATTATCTGGCTGACAGTGGTCCCGTCAAGGGCGAGCCGCTGCACATGTACGGACTCCCATCGGCAACGTCCGTCGTTGCAACAACAGCATCAGGACGAATCTTGGCCGGATCCCTGGGCACCACTGGGGTGTCATGGAAGGAATGTCCAGTACCGCAATCTACACGCGATGATCTGAGAAATTACCAGACTGTCCGAAACGCAGGGCCGGATACTACTCTCATCGGGTCTCCCGGTGGGCAAGTTTATATTTATGGCAATGATAATATTCGACCGGTTATCAAACTGCCTAGGAAGGTCGCCGATATATTTGTCCTACCTTTAGAAGACTTTCGCAGGCTTGGGCTCTGTGAGGCTGTATCCGGCCAAGTAGCGACAGTCGTGACGACCATGGGGAGCTCAGAAGTTAGGCTCCTGTTGCTTGATCCTGTGGCAGAGGAAGTTGTTCTACGAGAAATCTCCATAGAGCTGGAAAGAGGATTTATACCGACTGCAGCCGGGATCTGCCAGGATCTTATAATATTTGGCTCTCGAATTGGCTCACTCTCTCTGCACAGACTGGACCAAAGCAGAGGAGGCTTCCGAAGAGTAGCCCACGCCAGCCGCCCCGGTTCGAAGGATTCAGTCTCCGGTATCATACCCTTACCTGCAAGGCCCGGTCTACCTTGTCCCTACTTTTTGACTACGTCTCGAGACGGCCGCTACAGGATTTACGAGACTGCCAAGCAGGCTTGTGGGTCTGACGATGCCGTCAGCCTCTCTCTCCGCCACGAAGCCGTGCCCCCCCTGGGACCCATCATCGAAAGGGGCTTCTTCACCACCGCGACTTCCGATCCGGGCTCGAAGCCACACCTCATCCTCTGCGGCTTCCGCAGCAGGGAATTCGTCGTCTGGGACGAGACGACGCAGCAGGAGCTCGCCAACGTCGAGTGCGGTGGCGGCCACCGCGCCTTCACCTTCCACGTCGACCCGGCCTCGCCGGAGAGGGTCTCGTTCATCTGGACTAAGGCGTCACGTACCTGTGTCTACACGCAGGATGGCGTCTCGAAGCGCTCGCTCAAGCCGGGCGGCCATGGAAGGGAGATCAAGGCGGCAGGGGCGGCGGCGAAGGCAGGGCTCCTAGCGACTGCGTCGGAGGATACAAACATCCGGATATGGCGGGTCGACGGCAACGACCGGGCGCGCCGAGGGCCAAGTCCGGGACTGGGCTGCCTGGCCGTCGTGGAGAGGCACACGAACGGCATCCAGTGCCTGAGATGGACGGGTGAGAATTACCTGGTCAGCAGCGGCGGGGGCGAGGAGATGTTTATCTGGAGGGTCTCACAGCTGGAGCACACCACGTATGAGGGCATCGCGGTGCTGTGCGAGGGTGTGTATACCGACAAGACGCGCGACGGGGACCTGCGTATAATGAGCTTTGACGTACAGACCATGAACGCGGCCCACGACGTTGGGGGCAAGGGCGGCGAGGTTCTTTGTCTGTCACTCGTATTATCCAACTCCACGCTCAAAACGTACCGGTACTCCAAGGACGAGGGATTTTTGCTTCTGGCCCAGGGCCATTACACGGGCGCCTGCCTGATGCAGATTCGGCACCTCAACGTCCAACCGAAGTCTGGCGGGTCATGTGGTCTGCACATGCTGACGGCGTCCACAGATGGGCATCTCGCCGTCTGGAAGGCCACGAATATACCGACGACACCCGGACACATCGCAGCGGCCGAGTACGAGCTGCTCGAGGCGCAGCCGCTACACCAGAGCAGCATCAAAGGTATCGACCTAAGAGAACTTGGCCATCCAGGGTCCTCCCCGACGTCCTATGCCGTGCTCACTGGCGGCGACGACAACGCCATCGGCTACGTCCGCGTTGCTTGGACGGCAGACAAAGAGTTCAGGATCACCTCCCGATCGCTGGTGAGCGGGGCGCACGCTGCCGCCATCACGGGCCTCTGCATCACCGGGGTCGTCGAGGCCGACGGCGCCGCTGGCCCGTGTCGAGTTATGCTGTGCACCGTCAGCAACGACCAGAGGGTCCGGGCCTGGGTGGCTGCAGTGGGGGAAGGAGGCGCCCTGGGGAAGGTGTCGCTGGTGGGTGACCGGTACAGCGCGGTGGCCGACTGTGGGGACCTGGAGCAGGTTGGCCAGGGCAGGGTGGTCGTTGCTGGGGTTGGAATGGAACTTTGGAGTGTATAGATCAGTCTTCACAGCTTGTCCACCCTCTTGTTGGATGACGTTCTGTCCTGAAATGTGACTACCAAGGTCACTAGACAGCCCTAAACAGGCCGTTGCATTTGCTTCTGTTCCTCATGTTGATGCGTCAGCCTATCAACCCATGTAACCCACGGGCCTGGCGCATAGGAGCATGTGGCTCGAGAGCCGGAGTTTCCACAGACCTGGGCCCCAAGCAGCTGCAAATCCTGTGGTATGTACCCTACTGTGGACTTGGCTGCAGGTGAGGCGAAAGCTAGATGTATTGCAGATTACATGGCCAAGTGCGCTCCGGCTGATGGAGCTACGGCAAGGATGTCCCCGTGGCCGCCAAGTCAATGACTCTCCGTGTGCTCCCGTGACAGACAAACCGTGGTCTCGATACCGTATACCAGGGCAGGATATTATACATGGTCATAGACTGGTGGCACGTAGCCGGTGGAAACCCTCCGCCCGAGCAGCCAGAGGCGGGAGGCTTGTCTTATACGGCTGGCCCTCTGTGTGGCTTCTCTGTCTTCGAGCCAGATAAAATGCGGCGCACCGCAGATGGTGGCTAGCGGGCCAAGCAGGAAACGTCAAACAAGCGAAGGTTCGACCCCAGGGATTATTTCAATGCGGTGCTCCCCAGGCCTTGTTCATGTGGCCAAGCCCGATAGGCCCGCTTGGCGCTGTTCCTGACGATGGGCTTCCAAAGCTGGGGAAATGGAGCCGAGTGCCTGCCCACCGAGCCCAAGCCGGACAAGACATGTAATAGCCGTCGGGACGAAGGGGTCCAACGGGGGAACAGGCGATGATGGGGGTCTGTTGTGCTGACGGCGCATCTTTTGCAGACCTCGTCGTCCGCACCGGCGCCGGGGGCGCACTGAAGAGCCACGACGGGGCTTGTTGGTGGATGGCACTCACGGGTCATGTACATGTGAACTAAGCATTTACCAGTTGGGCTGGGGGCCCGGGAGACGTGAGAAGTCCATGGACGGTGCCTGCAAAAGCGGGACGTTGGTCGTAAACCAAGGTGCTATCAAAATAGATGTGTTACGTGGATTGCGGCTGGGCCGGGCCTGGGCCTGGGGGAGGGGGACCTGGGGGGTGATGGGTGATGGGTGATGGGGTAGAAGGTGGGGTGCGGGCAGCAAGAATGTACTTGTGCGACCTCAGTACTCAAGGTACGTACAAGGCTGGCTGAAGCCGACTGGATGGTCGAGGGAGCTAACTGCCAAACCCGCACCCCGCGTCTCCATCTGCGCGCGTGCTATCAAATGCAGTCAGTCAGTCAGTCAGCCAGTCAGCCAGCCAGTCGACCAGGCCAAACAAAAACCCGGCCAGATTGACTCTGGCCGCCTTCTCACTGTGGGCAATGCGGCGACGATCTCCAACATTTTTTTAGACAGATGATTCCCATTTCGGATCAGGACCAAAGACCCAGGACCGAGCAAGACCCAGGACCAGAACCCACGACGCAGGGCACAGGGCACAGGGCACACAGGGCACAAGGGCCAACGGAGCCAGAGGGGCGGGCCTGGAGGGCAACCGATAGATTGCCTGAGGACCGCTGTCGTGGAGCGCCCAGAAGTCCCAAGGCGCCAGTCATGCCCGCCAAGCCTCAATTCGAACCCAGATCATGACCGTCTTTCTGTCTCGCGGTCGGTCGCCTGCACGCCCGCACGCTCAGCACCAGCATGCAGTTAGTTTACAAGCCACACATGTGCGAGCAGTGCAAGCATTCCGCATTCCGCCTCCAGCCTCCAGCCTCCCGCCTCCCGCCTCCCGTCTCCCGCCTTTTTCTCGTCCAGAGAGAGACTCGAGAGCGACTGACTGGCTGGCTCGACTCAATGTCGGTCCGATCCCTCTGAAACACCCCAGAACTGCCCGCCGTCCCTCGTCCTCCTTGTCTTGCTCGAGAACCACTGATCAACCCACCCAGACCTCCCGGACCCGGCCAGCGCCCAGCCCAGCGTCACTCACCCAAGCTTCCGCGCCGACTCCACAAAGCCCTGCCCCTCCAACCGGCCGCTTTCACTCTTGTCCACCCCCCCCCCCGCCTCTGCCCTCTCCCCCTCTGCTGTCCCATCATCTATCACAACAACAAAGCCAGACAGAACTTGCTCCTGGGACTCGCTACACCGTTGCACCTAAGCCTCAACCATACGCTCACACGCATCACCGACTGGCAAATACCCCCCACCCCTGGCAGACGGCATTCCGTTCCTGGGGACCCATCGCCCTGCCTCCCTCCCTCCCTTGCAGCCACGTCTCTTGGCTGTCTGTCGACTGGCAAAAAACCCACTCCGGCCCCCCCTCAAAGAGGCGCTCCTTCACCGAAACAGAGGTATACCGCCAACGAAACACTTTGGCCCGTCCTAAAACAAGCCGACCCCCGACTTTCCTTCCTGACTACCTCGACAACCCACCGCCTGCTGCTCGTTCTCGGTGTTCCGAACGGTGAGTCAAGCACGCCGCCCTGCTGCCTCTACTTGGCTGGTCGGTCTTTACGCCCGTCTCCGTCCACCCTCCCCGTATCTCCCGCTCGAATCTCCGGCCCAAGCTTCTGCCTGCACCGTCGTCGTATTCACAGCCTCTTCGCTCCGTCGTCACCCACCCCGCCGTTGCCACCCGCCATATCCATCCTAACTCCGCTTCCAACGCAAGGCTGACAATTAATGTCCTGCCCTTCCACCGTCTAGACCACCTCCGCCATCGCTCCCCACCTTTCCTGGTCCCACTCACCTGACCTCATCGCCCTCGAACCGTCGACACCCGCTCGCTCGTGATCCTTGCTCTCCACCGCCGACCCGTCCACACTTCTCGACACCACCTCCCCGCGGTCCTCGTACCAGTCACCAAACACGGAGTCCATACAGCGCCTACGACGTCCCACCACTGCCACGCGTCTTGTGGCTGTCCTCGTCAGACTCTATCACCCCCCTTAGAACCACCTCGCGCATCACGGGCTCACAACACAATCACCTTCTCCCCACGGCGAAAACGGGTGCAGCGATAGGCTATCGTGGCATTGTCAACCCGCCCACATACCTCAGACGCGCACACCGTTTAGCCTGCCGGATCCCCTGACCTTCCTGCCCAGACCCGACCAAGGCCACTCTCGCGATGGGAAACCAGCCATCAAAGGACGGTAGCAGTACGCCGAGGCCCAACAGCTCCGCCGGCGCGGGCGACCGCAGCCCGGACGGCTTGCAGTCTTTACCATCCTTCAGCAAGTCAGACACCAAGGATTCGACGAGGTCCTTCAAGACCCTCCGATCAAAGATCCCAGGTTCTTCGGCCAAAACCGATAGCCCGCGTAACTCTGCGCTCTTGTCCAACGGTGACGCCGGCGACAAATCCGATGCAGGGTCTGTGAAGTCGGGCCGCAGTGGCCGCTTCTCTCGCAGCAGGTCTTCGGATCCTGCCGTGTCTCCGACCTCGCCCTCCTCCATCGACACCGGTGTGGCCTCTCCTCTCGACGAGGCCCAGCCGCCTCCGTCCCCGATACAGTCTGGTTCCGGCATGTCAGGAAAACACGATGTCAGCGCTGCACAAGCGTCGGGCGAGGTTGACCACGTGTCCGACGCGCCCCCATCAGGGGTGCCGGACCCAAACGGAGAGGCACAGCAGCCAGGTCAGTCGATACTGGTCAGGCGCGACAACTCGGTCAACCCAATTCACGGAGGGACGTCGCCCGGTCAAGATCAGTCTGGCAGCGTCGCCATGAGTGAGATCAAGGATATCGACCTGGATGATTTCATCAAGCGATTGCTGGATGCTGGTTATGCCGGTAAGGTGACCAAGAGCGTCTGCCTGAAAAACGCAGAGATTGTGGCTATCTGCCAGCGTGCCCGGGAGGTGCTTCTGACCCAGCCTGCGCTGTTGGAATTGGACGCGCCAGTAAAGATTGTCGGCGACGTGCATGGCCAGTATACGGACCTCATCCGTATGTTTGAGATGTGCGGGTTCCCGCCGACAGCCAATTTTCTCTTCCTGGGTGACTACGTCGACCGAGGCAAGCAATCGCTCGAGACCATTCTCTTGCTGCTCTGCTACAAGTTGAAGTTCCCCGAGAACTTCTTTCTCCTCCGTGGCAACCACGAGTGCGCCAACGTCACGCGCGTCTACGGGTTTTACGACGAATGCAAACGCAGATGTAACGTCAAGATTTGGAAGACCTTCATCGACACGTTCAACACCCTTCCAATCGCCGCTATCGTCGCTGGGAAGATCTTCTGTGTACACGGCGGATTGTCGCCTGCGCTCAGGGACATGGATGACATCCGAAACATCGCACGGCCAACTGATGTGCCCGATTATGGACTATTGAACGACCTGCTGTGGTCTGATCCGGCTGACATGGACGCGGACTGGGAAGCAAATGAGCGAGGTGTCAGCTATTGTTTTGGAAAGAAGGTCATCACAGACTTCCTCACGACGCATGACTTTGACCTCGTTTGTCGTGCGCACATGGTTGTTGAAGACGGGTATGAGTTTTTCACGGACAGAGTGCTAGTCACCGTGTTCAGTGCGCCAAATGTAAGCCAGCTTTTTTTTTTTCTTGATCCGATCCTTCCCTGTGTATCTGTACTGACCTGCTCTAGTACTGTGGTGAGTTCGACAACTGGGGCGCAGTCATGTCAGTCTCTTCGGAATTGTTGTGTAGTTTCGAGCTCTTGAAGCCTCTCGACTCCAACGCCCTGAAAAGTCACATAAAAAAGGGCCGAAACAAAAGACAACAAATGCTAAACAGTCCAGTATGTCGCGGCTCGCACCCCACTACTTGACAGCCATAACTAACTCTACCTCGCAGCCTGCGAACGTGTACCCCCAAAGTGTCTAACGGCCGGCCAACAACAAAAGGGCGTACCATTCAAGAGACAGGGCGGTCTTATTTACAGCAGATGCCATACAGACAATTTCCATTCGCGCCGGTAGAAGGCTAGAAGGACAAATATTCGACCATAGCATCGCACAAGTCAAGTCAGACGTTTCGAGTGCAACATGGCTAGAACAATAAGGAGAATATCGAAGGATTACCGGGTTCAACAGCGACCGGGAAGATCAAAGGCAGCACGGCTTGCAGCTCTAGGTCCACTCGACGCTATGAACGCGTCAAGTACCCAAGGGATGGCCACAGCCCGTCAGCGACTCTGGGCGGGGAGAACAACCACGGTTCGCCGTGGTTATATCTGGGGGTCAGATCTTGTGAAAGAGATCGGACTCGAAGGCCTTGGCTGTCTACAGCTAGCCGTGCGCACCCGAGCCGTTTCCTCAGTCCTTCCGAGGAGGCACAGTATGGGGCATGATAGCAGGGCGCATGGACGCGTATGCGCGCGCGCGGGCGTAGCACATGGGTTGTATCGATGTCGGTGGCCACCAGCATCGAAAGGGATGGTAGAAGCAAGTTGTGTCGTTGACTTGTTGCAGAGCCAGGCGTTTCCGGTCAGGGAACGACGTCTCTATGTGATGGATTGATACGGTGTAAGATGGTGACGATTCTCCTGAGTACGGGTACCACATGTATTTTTTCGCACCCAATTGGGAGCTTTCCAACATAACTTGTCAGAGGTGTCTTCGCCATAGCGATATTTCATTTGCAGTTGTTCATACGACGAGTTGAAGCGGCTCTCGTGACTCTTGCATTTTCTGCTAGTTTTCTATCAAAGAGAAAAGAAAGGAAAAGACCAGTGAATATCTCCAGCGGGACTACTTGGTCTTGCTCGAATAGAATGCTTGCGCGAGACCGCTTCTTTATACGCGACCACGGAGAAAGATAAGAGACCCGGTGCTTGCCTTGCCAGGTCTATTTGTGGCGGCCAAAGATGAACATTTCCGGCCGGGGAAGGGGCAAAAGCGGTCTTCCATGCGGTCTCACACAGGTGAGCTGTCAGAGAAATTGGGACGAGAAACGCGCAACGCGCGACGGGCTTGGTTTGTTGCATACACCATTCGTCGAGCTGGACTAAGCTATGGTCAATCATGGGTGTTACTATTAAACCCATGAGTCTGTTGCACAGCTCGACGCCTCCTCATTCGACCCACGAGCAAATTTCCACATACTGTTCTTCGATTCCTTAGCCTTCCTCATATACCCCCACCATCCTTGAGAACAGACGCTGCCATTGACCTGTTCTCTGCGCAGCTGTCTTCCTGCCGTCTCATAGAGCGGTATGAATGGAATGCTCTCCTCAAAGCTCCTGTTCAACTTGTTGCCTGACCAACAGCCGTTTGCGTCTCCTGGGACGACGGACAAAGACGTCGTCGTCACTGTCATCATCGTCCGTAACATGTTGGTCTTTCAACCTCACGTCTGCCCCCGTTGTTAGGGTATTTCCGCTGTTCTCGTCTGCCTCTTTCTCTCCTTCTTCCATTTTCTCCTGTTCTATTTCTGCAGCAGAGAAAGATTCATTATCAGATGCCTGTGCTCCCTGACGTCCCGAGTCCTTGAGTTCATCCAGCATGCGCTTAATCTTGTGCTCGTCGCGCTTGCTGGACAACAGTTCCTTCTTCAAGCGGACCCAGAAAGCGCCGAGGCTGGCAACGCTGCGGGCCTGTATGTAGCCACTAGGGAGAGTGCCGTTTTCTGCAGCATCGAGAAGGCCTCTGCGCAGGCCGTCTTGGTACCTAATGGCGCTCACGTCCACGTTCATAGAGTATTGTATGTGCACCCCAACGCCGCTCAACTGCTGTTGCGTCTCGTCGGCCGGCCGTTCAACCGACCTCCGATCGCCATCCTCTGCACCAGGGCCCTCGGCATCACCTAAGTCCTGCCCAGACGCCTTTTCGCCGGCTAGACCATGCTGTTTCGCGTCTTGCTGCTGCGAAGATTGAAATTCGGCGAGCATGCGCTTGATTTTGGCTTGATCACGTCGTTGAGGGGTGACAAGCTCTGCCTTCAGACGTGCGTAGAATTCGCCCGCACGATCGTATTGTTTGCGCCGAAGCAGCCAATCTGGAAGAGGTGAATTGTTCGTTGCAGCCTGTAGAAGGCCCCGTCGCAGACCTGCGTTGAATTTCTGTCTGTTAAGCAATGTCTCTGCTGAGGGGGTCGGATTATTTCGAATGTCCTTGCGCTTCGTGAGTTGTGTGCGGGGACTCTCTCTGGCTGCGGACTTCCGGCCAGACTGCTCGACGTCAGGACTACGAGGGCTTTCCTCGACAAAGTCCTTTTCAGCAGTAATTGCAGTGCCCTCAGGCGACAATGTCCCTCTCATGTCCTTTCCTCCGCCGCGTCTGCCTTGCAAGGAGATGCTGTTCGCGGTGCGTTTGGACCGGGTACGCTTCATGGTGAAGTCCTACTCCCCCAAGTCGCGGTATCTAGCCGGCCTCTGCCGCTTGCGCTGCGACCGATCTATAGGACTACTTCCCTCCGCGGTGCCTCCGCGTATGAAGTCGTCTCCTTGGTCGAAGTCCCCCGTCTCCTCATCCGAGTCTTGAATTTCTCTCCTAGTGCGCCTTCTCGCACTCGGGCTATGTTGACTACCCCCTGATCTAGGGATATGGACCTTGAACTCGGCTTCGGAGTCGTCCCCATCGAGGTGTCTTCGCCGCTTGCCACGTCCGGCACGGCTGCTAGGCGTGCCGAGAATGGCATGCGTCGGCATTGTAGGAGCAGCCTCGATGATAGAAGCGGCGGTGCCATTACTGGATGACTCGTCCGTTCCATCCACGGCAAATGCTGCGGCCGTCGTTATGGAATCGACTTTTGTTGTGGCTCGCCGACCACCGCGACCTCCGCCTCGCTGAGACCCACGCGAGGCCCTGGCTCTAACACGTCCGCCTCTAGTGACGCGAGCAGGCGGTGGATCATCAAAATCCAAGCCATGCGAGGAATGCCTCTTTCGCTTGCGGCCGCCCCTCACTCCCAAGGCAGTCCCAGCCCTCCTGGGTTTGTACGACCGCCCCGGCCGGAAGTCGCCGTCGTCTTCGTTGTCTGGGTCATCTATGACGACGGGCTCGACCGATGAAACCTCATCTTCCTCCTCCAGCGTGGCTCTAGGCGCCTTCTTGGTTCCGGTGGTAGTTATCTTTAGACTGCCTCGACCTCTGCCTCGACCGCCGCGGCCGCGGCCGCCACGACCTCTGACAGTGCCCCCACGTTTTGGTTGATTCTCTTCGTCTTTAGAGTCGAGAAGTTTCTTGGTAAGGTTTGGAAAGTTCTCTCCGTAGTTGAAGAAAAGCTCCTCGCCCGCCTTGATGTCCCGCTGTGCCTTGAATTTTATGCGATAATCACCATTTACGAACAAGATTTGCGGCACAATGTTGACCAGTTTCTTTCCTACCTTGTCGTACTCAGACGCGTGGTTGATGTAGCGGCTCAGATTGCCATATATGGCTGCGTCAACCCAGATACCTTCGTAGTCCAAGAGCGTGAACAAGTAGCTGCTGTGTTTAGAGTCGTCGAAAACGTCGCCGCGGCGTGCTTCTCGACGTACACCCTCGTCGTGCGAGATCAACTCCCCAAGATACTCGATGACGAACTCATCCTGGGCGATGTCTTCCGCTGTGAAGAGTCCGTACCCACAGCCTTCGATTTGGGACTCGCCAAGCAAGACAGTCTTGGAGACGCCACGCTGTAGAGCCACATTTTGGCAGCCATATGAGTGCAGATCGTTGTCGTGGGCGTTCTTGGGGTCTGCCCTATCGAAAGCGCCACAGCCTTGACATAGGACTGGGTCACATTCCCTGTTGAGCTGAACGCAGATACAAGGCTTGCCTTCTTTCTTCGATTGCAGGCAAGTCTTGCCCTCGGCTTTACACGCACAGCCTGTAAACTTGTAGGCGCAATTCTCCGCCGTGCAACGGCAGAAGCGCTCGCATAGAAGCTTCGCATCAACACACGGGCAACCCTTGCCACATGGGCCACTGTGGGTGCAAGGATCCTTGACTTCACGGCGGGTGAACTCGTGCGCATTCAGGTGATCTTGCCAATCTTGTTTCAGTTCTTTCCGGTGGCGATCGTACCAAGGCAACGGTTTGACCTTTGGTGGATCAGGATCAGGACTCGCGAGCTCGTACAGTGACTCGTACTTGTCCAACCCGAGCTGGAGCTGTTTCCGATACACGTCCCAACACGGGCGTCCAAGCAAGGTCGACACAAGACAAGGCAGATTCGTACAAAGGCTTGGGCTCGCGGCTGAGGCAGCATAAAGACCCCGGAGGAGTGCGACTTCCTCGTCGGTCCAGGGTTCCACTTCAGCGTTGACGTTGCCGGATCTGTAATCCTGCCAGCAGAGATTCCGACACCGAGTAGGTGACCTATCTGTAGAACCCTGAGGGTCCCGCAGGTGCTTGGCCATGTTTTGTCTCATCAAGCCACCGAATCTTCCTATCAAGTCGACACCAAGCGATCGTCGCTGATTGTCGCGGTCATACTCGCCATGCTCGCACGAGTGGGAGTAGCAGTATAAACAGCCCAGGATAGTGTAGGTAAGCAAGTTGCTCTCAACCATTTCCAAGAGGCGCTCTGCCACCTTTGATTTGGCCTCTGGCTTTTCGTCCTTGACGAGCTTTTTGTTTTCGACGACTGCCTCCACGGTCTCGTCATGGGCGAGCACATCTTTCAGCGTGAGCTCGGTGTGTTTCCATAAGTGGTTGAAAGCCTCCGTGAACATTTTCGCCGTCTTAGTGGCCCGTGGCGAGCTGACCTCATCGAGCCTGTGGATGATGGTGTTCTTTTGTTGCGGGGTCATCTTGTCGTTGTGTTCAGGCTGTGTAGCCATGTAGCGGACGAGGGTGGATTTGCTGCAATTGTCCAAGCCGAGTTTTGCAGTCCAGCGATCGATGTAGAGGGAAATCTCGGCGGCGATTTCTTCCTTCAGTCGCTTCCTCATCTTGTCGCCCCTATTAAGAGAGGTCACATTGAATCCGGACTGGGCGTCCATAGCCTCAAGTTCCTTGATCCACCTCGAATAGCGCTCCTCCTCGTTGTCTTTCATATCACGCAGATGGGGGATGAATTTCAGCATGGTGTTCGGGGTCAGGATATTCCTCGAGATCTCCACATGGTGGAACTTGTATTCTGGGACTCGCGGTTTGTCAGACTTGATGCAGACGACCTCGTAAGCCATCTTCTTCCGCCCAGAGTTGGCGCGGGCCGTATCCTTGGAGCCATGAATCTTGAGATGTACCTTCATGGTGCCCTCCTGCGACGTCTCATATGGCATTGCAGACAGCTTGAGGTCAGCCAGATGCGCAGTGGAGCTCACATGTCGTCGTCCCGAGGGCTTCTGTGCGGCGGCAGTACGCAGGTCGTAGTTGACAAGCTTGGAATGATTCCAGTCAAGCTCCTTTGACAGATCGAAAAGCGCGTGTTCGATCCTGTCCACATTCCAATCATCCTTCATAGGAGTCTGGAAGGATGGGCTGGACCCGAGCATCAGATGGGTCGCAGTATCCCTGTTTGGCTGCGGTGTAGTACTGGGACGAGCCAGCCGAATAGCTGGGCTTGGAGAGAGATGAAGTGGTGTGGCCTTGCTAACTCTATGGCCCCTTGCAGAAGAGGCTTCCGGGTTTGTGGGCTTGATTGGGGTGGTGTCCACATGGGTCCTCGAGCGGGATGCCGACGGTTCGCTCGAGCGCGAAGTTGGCCTTGGAATGCCGTGGCCACGCAATGTCGACGAATCATGTAGCTGAAAACGGCTTTCTGAGAACCTGATGGGCGGTGAAGCGTTGGTCCCTACACGCTGTGTCGGTCCATGGCTTGGTGCCATGTCGGCATCACTATCAACTGTAAGATCGATTAGATCCATTACAGCTCCTCAAGCCAGATTCAATCAGCACTTGGAGAAACAATTGGAAGTGACCATGGCCATCCAGGTCGTAGCAGGGGTTTTGGCTGGCTCGCCGATGGTCGAGTAGTCCCAAGATGGTGGTCCGCGACGATGGACTTCAGGCTGGTACTGCAGTTTGTTGACCAACTGTCAGGCCCAGTGAGCGAGTCTTCTCACTCAATAATTGTTGTCTGACTATTATGGTGGTAGTGATAATGGCACTACAAGGCCTGATACCAGATGGTTTGGGGTGGCACAGGGACGGCCAGAGGCTGGCTCAGGGTTTGCGGGTAAATAATATCCGAGGTTGGCGGAGTGGGAATGGAGACAGTCCGTCTCATCAGGCGCGTGAAAGTCAAGTCAGGAAACCTTCAAATTTGGCACCTGTCTGCTATGCAAACCCGCCGGTGAGGAAGGCCTCTGGCACAACGCACAACTGAGAGGTTGATAGCTTCCAAGGTTGGTACCCGTAAGTGAGATGCGACTGGTGGAGAAGGCAGAAAATCTGAGGGTGGCCCGTATGGCAAACGCGTCGCTGTCCTGGCCCGGCCTGGCCCGGCCCAGTAATGGAACAGAGTTGGAAGAAGCCAAAGCTGCCACGATGGGAGCCTCACTTTCTTGGATCGGGGGAATGGTTAAGAAGCATGGGAGACAGAGTTGGTCTTATGTTGAGATGGGCTTGGATGGTGTAGCCCTTTGCCACAGTCAAATCGCGTAAGACACAGATAGGTGCAGGTGCAGGTAAAGGTAAAGGTAAGATGATTGAGGTTGCCTGTACGCGTGCCCCTGCAACTACCCAGCCGAAAGGTTCTGTCTGGAAGGAGCTACTGCCGGGTAGCATGGTAGCGGGGCTGCAGTGTGTTCACCTGCAGGTACATATGTACATTTCCACCAGGGTTTGAGGGACCAGATATTGAGAACCCTAGCCTTCTCCAGCTCTTTGCTCTGAACTACTCCACCCACCTACTTGTGTTGATTGAGATTGAGGATTCGATCAAGTACCTGGGTACATGATTCTCACTGGCCGGATGAAAGGTTTGGTCTTGAGTGAGAAAGGGCTTGCTTTATCTGCTCCATGCCTTCTTATGACCGTTCCAGTCGGTGTTAATGTTTGGTGTTGGGATTGTGGTTTCCTGTTACGCAAGTTGGGTTTGGAAAATTGTGCCTCTGAGTTCCCAGCCGAGCTGATTGAGGAGTAGTACACTTGTCGAGCCATGGTAGACTGCAGCTTCAGCTTGAGGGGGTTGGGCCAAACAAACACTTTGAACAAATATGGGCTTTGCCCTGTGGGCTGTTTCCCGTGGGCATTTCGATCATCATCGGTCACCCCCAGCACTGATTGGCATCAGCGGCTGGTTGAATGAAACATTTCCTTGCTCTCCAATTCGTCAAAGACGTGCAGTGACAGACCAGACTGAGCAGACCACCCAGCTTCGCCCATCCCAAACAGGCGGTGCGTGCACAGTCTCGAACTGCCAGTGCCACGCTGCAAACGGCGCTTTTCCAAAAAGGGAGCTAAGGTGCGTATCTCCCAGGCTCCCTTAGCCTCCTCTAGCAGACTAGCATCCCTTAGCACAGCTCCTCAAGTCCGTTAATGACGTCGCCCGTCACTTCCGGCCTCTCAGGGGCCCTTCAGCTTTGCCATTGTCCGCCAACGAATTACCATCTCGGCCTCGACCTCCCCGACTGATCTTCGCCTCTCCATCCCTTTCACCTCCACTATTTACTCCCGAGGCCCCCAGCTTTTCCAACGGCCCCCAGCTTTTCCAACGGCCCCCTGCTTTGCTACCACCGAAACTGTATTCTTTCTCCGGACGGCCCACGTGGACTTATAAGCTTACACAGTACCTCTGAGGTCTGTCGTGACGCCAATCATCAACATCCATACCCACCACCTAACCTCGACCCACACAAGTCTATCAACAACGACTTCTACCCTAACTAGTATCACCGGAGAGGCTCATCATGCATCGCACCTATTCTATGCGCCAGACGAGGGCGCCGACTGCGTCTCAGATCCAGGTAAGTCCCGCCCCGTCTGCACCATCAGGAACTGTAGCCTGATCGACGTGTTACCAGAACCCTCCACCGCCAACCTCGAGCACCAAGTCAGGCCGTCTCTTCGGCCGTGGCGGCTTCGGTATGTCCCTTTCCCCAGCAATGGTACTGCGATGCGAAGAACGAAAGAGAGTCGCGATTGACCGGCAGAATAGGGCATGCTCTTCGAGGAAAGACCGCGGGCGCATTCGGCCCAGACCTGGCTAAGAAGCTGTCACAGCTGGTTAAGATGGAGAAGAACGTCATGCGCAGCCTAGAAACCGTTGCAAAGGAACGTATGGAAGTTGCTGTACGTCCCCGACCACCCTGACGGATACACTTGCCACCTCTAACCCGGGTCACAGCAACAACTTTCCATCTGGGGCGAGGCTTGCGACGAGGACGTATCCGACGTCACGGATAAGCTAGGCGTCCTAATATACGAAATCGGCGAGCTGGAGGACCAGTACGTCGACCGTTACGACCAATACCGCGTGACCATCAAGAGCATCCGGAACATCGAGGCCTCGGTGCAGCCGAGCCGCGACCGCAAGCAAAAGATTACCGACCAGATAGCGCAGCTGAAGTACAAGGAGCCCAACTCCCCCAAGATCGTCGTCCTGGAGCAAGAACTAGTCCGTGCCGAGGCAGAGTCTCTGGTCGCAGAGGCGCAGCTGTCCAATATCACGCGGGAGAAGATCAAGGCCGCATACACCTACCAATTTGACGCCCTACGGGAGCACTGCGAAAAAGTGGCCATCATTGCTGGGTACGGCAAGCATCTCCTGGAGTTGATCGACGACACGCCCGTGACACCTGGCGAGACGCGTGCCGCTTACGACGGATACGAGGCCAGCAAAGCCATCATCCAGGACTGCGAGGATGCCCTGACCAACTGGGTTACACAGAAGGCTGCTGTCTCCTCCAAGTTGTCCACTAGAGCCCGTACGCTGTCAACCCGCCGCCGCAACAACATCAAGGCCAGGTCAGAAGGCCATGATCTATCGAACCAAGATGTCCCGCTTAATGACCGAGACTCTTGGGTGCCGGCAGGACAGCACAAGGGTGAATATGACGACGAAGAGGAAGAGGAGGAGGAAGAGGACGAACTGCTGGAAAGCGAGAATGGCCTGAACGGGGAACACCGTGGGCGCACTCAGGAGGCTGTTGCAGCTTAATCTGGCCGGCAGAAGTCGACCAGGGCCCAATCTACAGTGTAATGTTTATAATGACGCGACTTATTAATTGCCAAGACTTTAGGGAATGGGGCTCAGACGACTTATGGTCTCGGACTTGGGATATACACGAACGAAGGCGCTGGAAAATTCAGGATCGCAGGCGGGAATTTTACGACAGGAGAGGGGGGGCTGGGGGCGTGGTTTTGGTACACTTCATGATTGCTTCGGTATCGATTCTTGGCGCGCATCCAAATCAAGCTCAATTCTTCAGCCAAAGCAGATAGAGCGTTCGGTCTGTTTAAGCACTGATCACAGAGGCATGAGCATCAGCAGAGACTGTGCCTTGCTCACGGAAGCACTCCATGTCAATTAGTGCTGTCTGCGTCGCTCATGGGCTTAAAGACAGGAAGTAGAGTTGGACTGGCCATTGCAACCCGCCCCCTTCAACACATACCAAGTTCAGCCCAACCGACGTCAAGCATGTCGGCCCACCAGACGGAAGCGCTTTCTTCAGTCCTAAGCTTGTTTCTCCCCGAGGACAGAGAACATGAACAGAGCCAGAGCCAGAGCCAACACGGGTATCAGGCATGGTGCGCGGGCACTTCGTCACTTCCCGCCAGCCCTCGAGCCTATGGCTGCAGAAGCTTGTGCTGTCAAGAAAATCCGTGATGTACTTTGTCGTGGATAGAGGCATAACCTTAAACGTGACGAAGTCAGGTCGTGCTCCGTAGATTTGCTGGTCCAGGGCGACTTCTCGCGGTGCTTTCGGGGGTGGCCCAGACGCATCATCTAGAAGATGTACGCAGCTGAGCGTATTTGCCCGAGCACAACACCCTCCACTGCGTCGATGGCCGGCAGATGCTGCTGGCACGGAAGCGTAGAAAGATAAGCAGGAAAAGCCCCCTGCTTGTGATTAGCATGGTTGCGTGGGTTTGACGACCCGCGCTCCTGACGCTTCGCACAGTATTCAACCTTTTGCCGCCGGTTCCTGTCACCTGTGTCAGACTTGTTGTCACCCCCTCTTCACCTGGCTAGCGAAGTCCTCCTTCTCGATGCGCGTGATATGTTCCCCAGGAACGACGACGAGCCCGAGATAGCGGTGGGTCAGCTCCATCTTGATGGTGGTGGCGCCCGCGCTGGAAGCGGCTGCTGCTTTGGCTCGCTGTTCGGGCGAGGGCTGGCGATACTCGTAGGTATGTGCTAAAACTATATTCCGGTCCTGAAAGGGGTCAGCCGCATGTCCTCGCCAGCCGCCAGATGGGCCGGTAAAGTGAAGGGGTGTGCCCTACTGGGTCGGTACACTTGAATTCTCCCCAGAACATACGCTCGTCTGTTGTGTGAATGCGAAGCTGCTTGTTGAGCAGGGACTCGAGGAAGCTTCGGGCTTCATCCTTGTCCATGTTCTCATCCGAGGCCGACATGTTCCAAATTCTTGGTAGGCCCTTGAAGAAGCTGTGGCGAGAACAAGCGGCTGTGAATTGTGTCTTGCGACCCTGGATTGACGAGCCCGTCGAGGTCGGTCCTCGGCAGCCAGGTGGACCCTTCGTGGTCGAGATTAAAGGGCTGCAGTTCGGAGTCGACCGACGACACTGGGGCTCCGTTTCGCTCCCGTCCCGTGACGGGGCGGGTGCTTCGCGAGTGATGACGGCATTTTAGTGGGGCGATAAGCCACTTATCAACCTGAACGCGCCCAGATGCGCCTCTTCGAACCCTTAGATTCAAATCCGACCGAGCGATCCGTTGTTCACTCCTCTTCATGCTATTGACAAGCAGCTCTCCTTCCGTTGATGTTTTAATGTACAGCTATCATGGGACTGACGAGGTTGCGAAGGACCCCTCAGGTAGACATACTTTACCGATCTCCCGAAGGTCACCTTCAACTCCCTTCACCCCACCCGATCCGTTGAGGTCTGGAACACCGTCACAATGGGAGTCAACGGGCTTTGGACAGTCGTACAGCCTTGCGCTCGGCCGACCAATCTTGCAACACTCAACCGCAAGCGTCTCGCCGTAGATGCTTCTATTTGGATCTACCAGTTCCTCAAAGCAGTGCGCGACAAGGAGGGAAATGCCCTGCGCAACAGCCATGTTGTAGGTTTCTTCCGGAGAATATGCAAGTTGTTGTGGTTCGGTATCAAACCAATCTTCGTATTTGACGGTGGCGCCCCTGCCCTGAAGCGCGCCACTCTACAAGGCCGCCGAAGGCGCAGGGAGGGCAGACGTGAGGATGCCGTGCGCACCGCAGGGAAGTTGCTCGCTGTACAGATGCAGAGGATCGCCCATGAGGAGGATGAAAGGCGTAAGGAGAGAGAGCGACAAAGGGATGCCAGCCAGGAGGATGGAGCAGTCCCGGGGGAGGAGCTGCCCGACATGAGCAATATCGTCTACGCCGACGAGGCGTTCAAGCCGGAAGAGGAGCGCAGAAAGGAGAGGAAATTTTTTCGGCAGGATCAGTACCACCTACCGGAACTGGGGATCAGCATCGAGAAGATGGGCAAGCCGGAGGACCCTCGGATCATGAGCGTCGAGGAGCTGGAGGACTATGCGAGACAATTTCACAACGGTGAAGATGTCAATCTGTACGACTTCAGTAAAATCGATTTTGATGGCGACTTTTTCAAGAGCTTGCCACCCGCAGATCGGTACAACATCCTTAATGCAGCACGGCTTCGCAGCCGGCTCAGGATGGGACTGAGCAAAGAGCAGTTAGGTATCATGTTTCCGAACCGCATGGACTTCTCGAGGTTTCAGGTCGAGCGTGTCCAAGAGCGCAATCGTCTTACGCAGAGGCTCATGTTCGAGATGAACATGGGGGGCGACCTGACAGTTACCGGCGGCGGACGAGTTGCCGGAGAAAGGAATCGAGAGTACATCCTGGTAAGGAATGAAAATGCTGACGGCGGATGGGCTCTGGGCGTTGTTAGCACTGAGAAGGACTTGGGCGAAGCTCACAAGCCGATCGATGTCGACAAATTGCACTTCAAGTTCGAGGCAAAAGACGAAGGTGATGATGCAGACGAAGAGGACGACGAGGACTTTGAAGACGTGCCTATAGAAGGTCTGAACCGTCTACCAAAGATCAGAGGCCATAGAGTGCGATTCCAAGATGAATTCGGTCAGAACGCGGAGTCTCTATTCGGAGACGAAAATGAAGCCAGCAATGACTTGTTCGTGGCTCAAGACAACGAGGAGGGATTCGCGGCAGATGAGGACGAAGACGTTGCACGAGCGATTGAGATGTCCCTCCGAAATCAGCATGGTGCTGGCAAGGAGGCCGAGGCAATCCGGAGTGATGAGCAACTCGAAGATGTGCAAGTCCCAGAGTGGAAGCAAAAGGCAGTGGGTGGACCGCAGCCTATCGCATCCACAGCCGGCAACATGGTTGCTCACATCATCAACAACAGAGCCAACGCATCCGTACCAAAAAGAAGACAAAGCGTCGATAGCGACAGTGAAGAAGACCTGCAAGCAGCGTTAAGGGCCGCAAGAAAGAGAAAGTCCGCAGTGAAGCCGAAGCCAGCGGAGCCGATACGGCCAAACGTGAAGAATCCATTCGACGGGCCTCTACCTTTCGAGAAATTGAATTGGAGGAACTCAATATTCGAAAAGAAGCCTCAGCCCAAACCCAAACCAGATCAAAGTCTACAAGACATCTTTGAGTCCGAAGGTGGCTTTCAAATCGAAGTGCCTGATGCTCAGCCGGTTGGAGATGCTCAACCGGCAGGTTTGGATGATATAGATCATCTCAAGGACAAGAACCTGGAGGGAGGCTTCGAGAAAGGAACTGACGCGGACAAAGCACCGCAGCCTCTGCCTCCGTGGATGATCAACGACGAATCAGATATTCGGGAGAAAATGCAGAAGCAGCGGCAAATCGAGACAGTAGTCAACGAAGAGGATCAGCGGCTAGCCGAGGAAGAAGAGCGCCTCCGCCTAAAGCGACGGAATGAAATTGTCGAGATTGAATCATCGGACGACGATGACGGCTTTGAGATTGTCGAAGCGCGGCCACTCAGGTCTGCTCCCCTGGGTATTCAAGGCGCGAATGAGACTTCATCCACAGGTGGCGGTTTCACAGTCACATTACCGTCACTTGATAAGGAAACCTCTGAAGATGTACCGACAACAGCCCCAGAGGCAAATTCAGGAGACATAGTCGGTCAAACTAGCGAGGGCGAGAATCGCAATAGTGTAGATCAGTCCCGGATAGCCCGTTCTCCATCATCTGAGATGGAGTTTGAGACCGTCGAATTACCGCAACAAAGCCATGCAGCAGTCTCACCCCCGAGACGGGAGCAAGAAAGAGGCGAAGCCGAAGATATAGTCTTTGGAGACGTCGGGATGTCGCAAGAGCAGTCCGAAGTTGCTGAGGCGCCCACACCGACCGGTCAGGCGACCGAAACCGAAGAGACCGGCTTCCAGGATGCCGCGCCTTCAACGCCACCAATAGCTCAGCAGGAGAGGGTGGAAGGCCTGCCGCCAGTAGCCGACACATCCATAGCGGATGACGATGGCATCTTCTCGGACGGCGACTACGAGGAATTTAGTGACCCTGAGGAAGAGCAGCTCCTGGCGCAGATGGCTGAGGAGGCTGAGGAGCATGCTCGGTTCGCAAGTCAGCTCAACAACAAACCGGCCTACCAGAACCAGGAGGACTACGAGCGGGAGCTGCGAGCATTACGGAACCAACAAAAGAAAGACAGGCGTGACGCCGACGAGGTAACGCAGATCATGGTGACTGAGTGCCAAGCCCTACTGCGCTTGTTTGGCATACCATACATCACAGCACCAATGGAAGCAGAAGCTCAATGCGCCGAGCTGGTACATCTCGGGCTCGTCGATGGTATTGTCACCGACGATTCTGACATTTTCCTGTTTGGCGGTACGAGGGTCTACAAAAACATGTTCAACAGCAACAAATTTGTCGAGTGCTACCTGGCTGACGACCTCGAGAAAGAGTTGTCACTCTCCCGCGACCAGCTCATTTCAATAGCGCAACTGCTGGGGTCCGACTACACCGAAGGCCTTTCGGGGATTGGGCCCGTCACGGCCGTGGAAATTCTGTCGGAATTCCCGGGCCGGGACGGTCTCACAGAGTTCAAGGAATGGTGGAGCGAAGTGCAGCAGAACGCCAATCGGCCTAAGGAAGCCGACGCACACTCTGCTTTCCGCAAGAAATTCCGCAAGAGCCAGGCGACTAAGCTCTTCCTGCCGCCGAGCTTCCCCAGCCCGGCTGTCTACGACGCCTATTTGCATCCGGATGTCGACAAGAATCCAGAGCAGTTCCAATGGGGTGCGCCCGACCTGGAAGGGCTGCGGCGGTTCCTGATGGCGACAATCGGGTGGAGCCCAGAGCGGACGGATGAGGTGCTCGTGCCGGTTATCAGAGATGTGAATCGCAGGGACATGGAAGGCACGCAGAGCAATATCACCAGATATTTCGAGGGGGCGGTGGGCGTGGGCGCAAAGGAAGCATTTGCGCCTAGGCAAAGACAAGCTGGGAGTAAGAGAATGGCGGCTGCAGTGGACCGGTTGCGAGCCAATGTCAGTGGTGCCGGTGCTGTGGCGTTAGAGTCAGAAAACTCTGGCGACGGCACGCCAGTGGAGGGATCCAAAAGGGCACCCCGTGGAAGCAACGCCGGGAAGACACGAAAGCGTAAGGCTCGAGCGGCAGCTGTTGTAGAGAGCGACGGAGATGACGAAGGTGATAATGATGGCGATGAGGAATTTCTTGATGAGGACAAGCAAGGGACAACCAGGAAGACTGGTTCCCAAAATAGAGGTCCGGGGAAGGCAAAAGGAAAAAAGGCCAAGATTTAGGCCTCAAGACTATGTATGAGAGCAGATATTTGTATGTGAATCAGGTCAAAGGGGGGCTGAATGATGTTCTGTTGTAAGTACCTACCTAGGTACTTGAGTAAGTATATTATTCCTTGGACAGTATAGATCATGGGCGTGCAGAATGGATGTTAGCAACAAGCCTCCCCCCTGGGCAGAAACAGTACGTATCGAGCGCGCTGCTTACGTAGCCAGCAGACCCACTGTAGCTCCGAATTGAGGGCCTCTGATTCGCCAGGGCCAGCAGCCCGTTCTGTTCCGAGCTCCATTGGAATTTTCGCAGCACGCACCTCGCCCGGGCCCTGATTCCAAGTCTGCAGCAGGGTGGCCGGTAATCCAAAAGCTGCGCTCTCAACCTCCATCGCCACGGCCTCAATCCGACTCGCCTCCAGCCAGTCAACCCCACGACGAAACACTCCTTTCGATCACGACCACCAGGTGGCCCGCCTCTCCCCCGGCCCAATTGACCTCCCCTCGGAACTCACAACCGCAACCGGAACACAGCAGACCCGAGAGGCAACCCCCGTCCCGTCACAATGTCGTCCGCCGTCGTCGCCCGCCCTCTCCTGAGGCAGAACCTCCGCTTCGCCGCCCGCCGCTTCCAGACCACCGATGCCGCATCTGCACAGGCAAAGAAGGCCGCCGACGCCACCAAGGAGACGGCCCAGAACGTCCAGTCCAAGGCCGCCCAGGGCCTGTCGCGCGTCACCTCTGCCGCCGGACCCGCCCTCGCCGGCGCCGCCAATGCCGCCAAGGGCGCCGCCAGCGCACTCAGCAAGGTTGGCGGCCGCACGGGGAGATTCGTCGGCTTCGTTGAGCGTACGTCACTTCTCCCGTCCGGCGTGTAGTAACGGAGGGGCTGGATGGCCCCGGGCAATATGTCACTGCCTTGGGACCGGATGCCCGCCGCAGGAGAATTCGCGCTAACCTTTGTTTGCTTCTGCGTGTTTTTAGGCCAGGTCCCCTTTGTCGTCTACTACAGCAGGGTCGGCCTCGAGCTCAGCAGGCTGGTTTTCCAGGGCCAGAAGATGCAGCCACCGTGAGTTCTCTGCTACCTGCTTGCTCCATCTCCCCTGGGCCGAGCTGGCTTTGGAGGGGCTTGCTTTCTCGTTTGCCTCGAGGGGCAACCCATGATGTATTACTGCTAACCACAGCCTCACTTATAGCTCCCTGACCACAGTCCAGAGCTACTTCAACCGTGCGTTGAACGCCGTCAAGAACCCCCAGACCCTGCTGCGGTCCGCCTCCAGCAGCGCCGCCAACGCCCCATCCCCGGCCTCGGCCGTCCAGCAGGTCCGAAACCTCTCGAGGGCCCAGATTGTCGGGGGCGGCGTGCTGCTAGCCGAGGTCCTTGGATTCTTCACCGTTGGCGAGATGATCGGCCGCTGGAAGCTGGTTGGATACCACGGCGAGTCCGGCCACGGCCACCACTAAATTGTTCTTCTGCAATGCGTGAAGGAGGCGTACTGTGACAAGGCCCGCTTCCAGGGGCTAGCGTTTACGGGGGTGGTGGGGTGTAGGTGCGGAAGTCTCGGTACTTCTCGGTGATAGCCTGCAGTAATCGACGTGTGGCAGGGCAAGGCACGACAGCTGGGAACACCTCGTTGCAAGTGCGTGCGTCTCTGTGTACTTCTGTGTGCGTATGTAAAGTTGGGATGGCCTTCTGGGCGGTATCAACCGGGGGCGGAACACTGGTTGACCTGACCAGCTATAGAGAATCAGGAAATAGATGGTGGCTCGGATCACCGGGTCCAAGGAGAATTGCCTTGACACACCTCCAGACCACTCACCTTTCCAGCGACGTTCTCAGACCTCGCTCGTTCTAACAACAAGTTTCCTGGTGCGGACGCAATGGCACACGATTAGTGGTCACGGCATTTGGACTGCGCCGTCTCTGGCATAAACTCGCGAAGTGGACTGAAATGGGGCAAGTGTGCAAGTGTGTCTACTTTGCCCTTTTTGTATATCTTTCTTGTGTGGGGAGGAGGGGAAATACATCTCTCTTTGTATCATGTACCACCAATGTCACATCCAACTGCAGCGTGACTAGGGTGCGTGGTCGTTGACGTCCTGTGCAACGGCTCTCCCCTCTCAAGCATGTCCACCAGAACCGCGGAAAGCAACACGTGAGGAGACCGGTTGCTGCGGCGCATGGACGTCACATCATCCACGGCTAACCTGAGTCCATTTGCTGAGTGGCCACTCCATGACCCATGACAGGCAACTGTTGGTTTTGCTCTCTCATAATCCGATCCCATGTCAATCTACCTTCCGGCCTGATCACCGCTGTACCAATCTTTGAGGCACCAAGTTCAGAAGTGTCTCGGCGGATAGGCAGATGGAAAAAAACAGACGGCAAGTCGATGATGGCTTGGCAATCACTCAATGCTAATCCTATAGAATTGGCACAGCACAACACTCAAGCTGGCTTAAGAGCCCCCGCCGATGTATCTGGTGCACCGAAGGCATCGATACTGGCTCAGAAATTAGGAGGCCTCAAGGATGAGTGGTGACATCAACATCTCCCGCACAGCCAGCCAGCCAGCCAGCCAGCTAGCCGCCCACGCTGGAACTTACCGGATCCAGCCCCGGTGAGCAAGGCATACTCCTCCTCCTCCCCGGCCACCGAGGTGGGAACTGCCGGGAAATGAGATCTGAAAGCTCCGCACAGTTGGAAATGAGGCAGCACACACAGCCCCTGGATTGAACGCACTCGAGAGGCGCTCCAGTGGACAGCATGGCATGGCCGCAACAGGGAGGTGGAGTCAATAAGGCATACGGGATAGGCAATCAGGCAGGAAAACAAGGGAGGGCGGGCAAGGACGTGGCTAGGGCCCCGTTTCTGGCTGGACGGGAAAATGCTAAAAGGTCGTGTCGTAGGACAGACACAACCACCTGGCTGGGTCAACACTCACTTGGGGCGGAGATGGAGTGGCCAGGCTGCAGGCGGCCTGGAGTATGTTGGCTCTCAACACGAGAGGGGGTTGGTCATTAGCCAGTGTCACCGGGTTCACATCTGGGGTGACATTTCGACGTCGCTTAGGCGCCGTGCGTCCTGGGCAATGTGCTGGCAGAACATCGTCGTCGAAGAGCGGGTGGAGAGCAGCCAGGAAGGTGGACGGGGGTGAACTGCTGGAGCAAGGTGTAGGCGCAGCATGTCACAAAGAGTGCATCTGAATCTTGTCAATGTGACTATTCTCGGCCGGATATCGTAGGACTTGGCCTGAGGTTGAACATGCAGCAGGCTTAATACGTGGACTCCTCTGGATGGAGTTCTAATGCAGGTTGGTCGTGCACCGTAGCGTCGTCCGCGATATGCGTGCGCTTGTATTCGTATGTCTACCACGCTACACTGAGATCCTTCGTTGATCAAGTGCCTGCATGTGTGCCTACATGCTGCCTCTGCGTCTGTGTTAACACATCTTATTTGCCCTATGCGTGGTGAGGATTGGCCTTCTATCCTCACAGAACTTCACATTGCTAGACGAAAAAGACAGACTTCGCCATCACCAACGTTACCACTCTAACGCGGATGGAAAACAAGGGCACAGGTCGACAAGCTGGGGCCGGACACTATGAAAGCAGGCCTTCAGGGTCCCAAGGCGTCTGCACGGCTGTGGAGCTCGTTGCTGCATGTGGTTCATCCATGCTGGGAAGGTAAAGACTGGTTAACTATACAAAATGACGCGCGTGATATAGGGGGTGGGAATGGGGTGCTGGTTCAGCCTTTTGTCACTCGGCGCCATAGGTGCCATGATCGCAACAGGCTGAGCGTCTGCGGGATCGAAATTTGAGGTCCACGCTTGCTCGTTCCTGGCGACTCCTTCCTTAGTTGAGGTCCAGGTATGTCTCGAATCATGTCGTTCGTGGTTAGGCCTGTGAACGAGTGATGACTGTTCGCCCACATGTTATTCTTTGGATAACGGCATATCCGGGAAGACCTCAGTATCCAGCCAGATCACCATACAGGATGTCACGAAGCGTTTATTTTGGGCAACTGCACGTATCCCCAAGTCTGTCACAGTCGGAAAAACTGGTCAACTCCGGCCGTGTTCATCTGTGGGTTTTGTGATGAGACATGAGGACACTTTCCCGGACTTCGAATAGCAGAACACTCGCAAAAACAGTCCGCACCTCTTCGGAAGGTATAAATGCTGTCCTAGTATTAGCATTTGGACGTGCGATGAGACGTCGGAGAAGCGAGGAGGACGGCGGCACGAAGACAGGCCTGTGGGCGATATGGTCTTTGTCACGGTGCAAGGCCAGATAAGAGGCCCATGGACAAGGATTCGGGGGGATAATGCCGTGGTGGATTGTTTGAGATGTAGAGCCAACAGACTCGAATATTGGAGCCTGAAGAGTGACCCAAGACGCGACCAGAGCTTGAGTTGCAAGGAACAGCTGGAGATAACAAGAACAAAATAATAACCATCTGACCATCAAAAAGCCTGGGCCCTAACCTCCTGCCCTTTGTGACACCATTATTGCCCACCTAATGCATGCTGAAAGCACCAACAGCAGAACCGCCCCTGCCCGATCTGCTGGAATAGATAGAGACCCGAGGCTTGCCCCAATGATCCGCCGTACGTGTTCGCATTGAATGCCACCAACTAGAAAGAGGGAGCTAACGCCGTACCAAGAGCAAAGAGTGATATCAATGACTTGAGTTCTGGCAAAAGCACAGACGAAGAGAGCAAGAGAGCTCAGCGCTGTGCCGGACTCGGATCATTGACTTTCCATAGAGGGTGTTTGCTGCCATCGCACCCAAATGAGATTCTGCGGCGGGACACAGGACGCGGGTATGAAGATTGCTGGTGGGGTTTACTGATGTCCCAAGCCCACGAGACCGTGCACAAAAAGGGTTGCCGCGCATTGGTCTTGTAAACAAATAGAACCGCGCGTCAAATCATTGGTAAACATTTGTTTGATTCTTCCTGCCCACCCCACCCCACCTGACTTCTCACAGGCGTGGTGGCTGAGGTGGCCGCAGCCGCGACGGCCACAGGCCTGGCAAGGCGCTGCATTGGCTCTTGGACCCATGTGAGAAACCGTCTCTGCAGCAACATGCTAGCATCTGCTGTGTCTCCATCCGGGAGGATGACTGGGGGAATTAACGAGACCGATTTCTGTCTGGGGCCCTCTGAAAGCACGAAAACATTGCTTGCTCCATACAACAGCGTCTATTACAAGCACTTCATCGCGGGCCATGATGTAAGGGCCTTCTCGCGGTCCAAATATACCTGATTGGGGGTTAGATATGGAGATTCCTTGATGACCGGAAGTGCCGGCTTCTGACTTACAGCTTGCAGTATGCGCGGTTGTTGCGCTCAGCGATCTCATCGAGGACGTCTCTCTCGAGCCGCGAAATGTCATCCGGTCTCCAGTTCTTGGCTCTGTATAAAGGAGCCATGCTGAGGCCCATGAAGCTCTTGTGTAGGCTCAGATTGAACCATCTGCCAACGTCCATCTCGTATGGATCGAGTGAGCCTCCGTTGACAGGCAAGTGGATGATCTCTTGTTTTATGTCGACGAATCCTGCGTCCGCGAGCATTTGCTGGGTCCTGTTGGGGTCGACCCTCAGAGGGCGTTTCATCTGGTCCATTGCACCGTGCAGCTCCTCGGCCCAGAACCTGAGATGATGCGAAACGGGGCCGTCATCATTGCAAGGATACCAGTCGACCTCGACTTGTTCTACCCAACCACTGCCAGGGATCAAATGGCTGTCTCCCGTCAGTGAGTAACCTGGGACTCTAGAAGAAGAATTGCCTACCTGAATATCTCACCGTAGAGTCGTGGCCACGAGTCAAAATGTATGCTCCCAGCAAGCATGCGGGCGTGGATTAGATGGTAGTCCTCCTCGATGGAGGGTGCCCATGGCTCCTCGATATCCATAGCCTTGAAGTCGTTATTTGAGTAGATTTCTGAAGCCTGCATTTGTGTCGACAAGTCGACGCCACGGACGAGCGAGTTTGGGAAGAATTTCTTTGCCATATCGAGAGCCCACATGCCGGTGCCACACCCAAGATCCAGTATTCTCAGATTGGATATAGCGTCCAGGACAATTTGAGGGCTGTAAAGTCGATAGTTGCGGGTGACCAGAAAGAACTTGTGCATGGCATCCAGCCGGTCCAGCTCGGTTTCGTCGATTGGGAAGAGGTACTGGCCGCGATGCCATAATTGGTACTCGCGCCCATTTTCTGTGTATGCGCCCTTCCCAGGCACGACGTGACCTGACGTATCTTGTGGCAGGCCGTTGGTGTACCCATTAGTCGCCATATCGACCACGGACAGGCGCTATACGCCCCCCGGACCTGCAGGTTGCGGTGCGGAGCGTGGCGAGCGTGATGTTCCTGAGACGGCGTTAGCGAAGCGTCTTGGCTCGAAGCGTTCTCACACAGCTGCGAGGCCGGGAGAGCGGAGGTAGCGGCGGCCACAGTGTCATCAGTGCTTGTTGGTGAGAAGGGCGGGCGAAGAGACACGGTGATCTATGATTGGGGAAGTGGGAAATTGAGGTGGGCGCGGCTGGGGGGCGCCCGGCACATGCTAGGCATACGTGTCCCGGGGTGCAGGATGAGGGTGAAATGCAAATGGACCAGTTCAAGAGTCGAGGCTGAGCAGACTGAGGCGCAAGGAAGAGCAAGGGGAGGCGCGGGAGGGTTCGAGAGATGGGAGGGCGAAGCCTCGCAGCAGGGCGGGTAGGGCAAGACAGGATTGGACCTGACCCCTGTGCGGATGGGGGGGCAGCCCGGTCGATTTCGATTCGATGAGCCTTGTGTGGGTATGCAGGCGCGCAGATCGGGCAGATACATGCAGTGCGAATGGGAATAAAAACGACAGGATGTTGGTGAGATACAGTAGCGTGCTGTACTCGCACAGACCTGGCTATGCCCAACTCGGCCCAGGGTGATAGCTCGTGGCCGAGGGGAAACATCTGGAGCTCCAGAGCCTCGACAACTTCTTCGCGGCCCCCAACAACAGGCCCAGCCTGGTCTGTCCCAGCCTGAGAGACTGAGAGAAGCTGGGCACAACGAGACCTCGTCCAGCGTTGTCCCGCAGGGTCACGCCAGAGGCTCTGTGCAAAGCCGAAGGGTGGAAGCAAGGCGCATGGCTCGGGGATGATGACTGTTGCCCCACAGAGTGCCCAAAGCTTGCAGCACCTCTTCAAATGATGTCGAGGCAGCCTCGAAAGGGTGGGGGGGAAGGCGAAAAGAGAAGAGCTGGTTCAAGCCAGCGGCTGGGGTTTGTATACGCCCGAGGGTAACGAGGGCCGGTGCTTTGATAGACTTAGAGGCCCAAGGAAGATACGGCCAACGACGCCCGCAACAGAGCAGAGTGGCAGAAGTAATATCATACAGCCGATAAAAGACGACAACGGAACGAACAATAACATAAGGACACAGAGATCCCGAGACTCACCCTGCGGGTTCAGGGAACGGGGGCCAGCTGGGGTTCGAAACTGCACAAGACGCAGTCGGGTGCGCAACGCGAGGCTGCACAGGAATCGACATGCGGCTGGCCGATGCAGTTGTTGTTCAGCGGCGCCTGACGCGGGGGAACGTAATAATCTGGAGGAATCGGTTGTCCGCAAATGTGCCTTGGGCACGGCAGAACTGGCCGGTCCAGGGCCAAAAGGACAGTATTTATCGTAGACGGGCGCTGGACTACCGGCCTGAGGCTGAGGTTTTGGACGAGGCGGCGCAGAGACAGGCCAGAGTACTTGACCGTCGTCCTAGTGTCGGCCGGCGAAGTGAGCTAGGCAGTAGTAGCAAGAGACCCGGACAAGGAACGGGTCTGGTCAAGACGAAGGTGACGAGGCAGGGTGGAACCAAGACAGAACAAGACGAGGAGAGGACAAAAAGGGTGCGGGTGCAGTAGGGGCCAGACTGGAATAAGAGGTCAAGGTGAAGCAGAAGAAGGCCAGGTGAGGTGAGGTGGACCCGGATGACTTAAGTCATCACTGGAGGCGCGGGTCCAGTGTTTGCGAGCGGTGGAGAGGGCGAGGGCAGGCGCAAGGATGAGGTTGTAGCAGAATCGGGAAATTTTTATAGAACGCTGGCTAACCCCTGCCTGGCAACGAATGAGTGGCCAGGCCCCTGTCCTGCTGCGTACATGTGTGTGTGCGGCCAGGTGTGATGTCAATCTCTCCCGGGTCACATCAGAAACCCAGAGGCCACGAGAAATCCCAGACTACGTACTGCACTAGTCGAGGGCGAGGGCGAGGGCGAGGGCGAAAAGAGCCACGGGTGACGGTACAAAGAACCAACCAGGCGCATGGGACACAATGCGAAAGGTACAGGCACAAGGCCGCAAGGTGCTGACGGGTGTGTATGCGCGTGAGGGTGTGCCGGCCAAGGACAGGACAATGGGATTGGTACTTAGTACAGATTCATACCCAGGGTACACACGGGCAGTTAGAGTGATGGCTCCGACGTCCTCATTCAGCGTGTCCAAGTACCCAGGTACCCCAGCCAGTCTGTAGCTCACTCATGAGCATGAGGTGGCCACCGCATGCGGGCCCAGGATGCACAAGAAAGACCAGCAGCAGCAGCAGCAGCAGCAGTCATCATCATCACCAGCACCCTCATCAGAGACACAAGAGCAGCAGGAGAGCTGGTGGCGTGGGCATTGACTGTCGGTTCTGCTTGGTAGACTCATCATCAACATGGCCCATCACCCGTCGCCCCATGGTGCAACGTCACCAACCTCGGAAAGCTGCCCAGATATCCAACATCTCAGTGCCTAAACGCCGTTTTTCATGGTGCGAAGACGCAGCACGCCTGCAGAGAGACGAGTGCCGGGCGGCGGGGAGGGACCATGGCCCCTGGGGAACTGCAACGCTGGCGGGTGCGAACAAGTTGGCAGACGGCACAAGACAACGTGCATAATTTGGCCTACACGACCGGGGCCACCATGCTAGATACATACATACCTACCTGTCCTGTCTGACTGCGCAGCTCCCTGCCTGCCTGCGGGTTTGTTGGTCCCCGCCTGGCAATATTGCCCTCTGCTCAAGGGGCAATAACATTCGCAGAACCAACTGTTCAGGTGGTTACTGACAAGAGAGGGGCATTCCAGGTTGCACAACAAGCGCAGCGCCGACATGGATTGCCCCTGTCGTTCAGGCCTGTCCGACGGCTCCGATCTGCGCTCAGGGATGGGCCAGGGCGGGACGGGGGGCCTCCCCTCCAGCATCAAATCCACTGTCCTCCGCGGCAGGGCCGCAGCCCTCTGGGAGCCGGCTCCTGAAGTACCGCGGTACCTGGGTACCCGCCAGGTGATCTGCTGTACCGGTACTTGGTTTCGAACCTGCCTTGTGCTACCACAGCACCACGGCGCAACCGCAGTACCGCCACAGTGCTCAATCTTTGGCCCGTGCACCCGCCCAGCCCATGTTGGGGCCTAGCTATTGCAGCAGTCTCAATAATCTCAATCTGCCTCCTTCCCTCTGTCGCATCGCATCGCGTCGCGCCGCATCACACCACGCATCACACACCCAGCCTCCATCTTCGACATGTTGTGTTGTCAATGCAGCACCGGGCTGGACCACATGCAGTCTAGCTCTGGACTGCGGGCTACCAACACCTACTCTTCGCCAACAGTCTGCCTCCTGGCGAGTCGCATCTCTCGACAGACACACACGGGCAGCACCGTCTACGTGGCCAGAGACGGAGATTTCATGACGGACAGTCTGCCTCGATTTGACTGGGGTTGAGGTGCACTGCTTTGGATCCTCCGCATAGATCAGCATCAGCTGTTCTCGGCAGAATTGCGTATTGTCGCCTTCATGTTCGCTCTGCTCGACGGCACGGGTGTCCCATTTCGTCGATTACAAGTGATATTGACCGGGTTCGGACACCCCTCCCCCCCAAATATCTTTCTTCTCGCTGGGCCCTGAGGTCTATGCCGTGCACGGAGTTCCGACTGGACCCCACGGGTAAGGAGTCCAGTTACCTCTATTCCTGCTGAGCCTGCGAGTATAAATCGGTCTTGTCTTCTCCTTGGCCATCTCCATCCTTTGCGCTATGGGAACGGAGTTGGCCGATGTTCACATACCTCAAGATACTTGTGCGTTATCTCCTAGCACACAGGGACCCGCTGCTTTACTTAAGTGGCGCCTGGGGGGGGGGGGTTGGAGTGAGATCACTGGATCGGATTGGCCTGAGCGAAGGTTGGAACCACGTTACCGGGTCGTGTTATGCATCATGAACCCTCCCGAGTGGCCCAGGGGCTGCTGAGTCTGCCGGGGCACCCACTAGGAGTCCCCAACCAGTCGTCATCGACGTGCTTCCTGAAGGTGTCGCGCTCGGTGGAACGAACTCCACCTTGGATCACACGCCTTGTCTTGACGGAAATGCACCAGGATGAGTTCCGTCCCCAGTCTCCAAGTTGCATTCCTGGCTACATCACTGGCATGCAAAGCATTGGCTGCTATGAGGCCCAGTCGCAAGGCGAGCAGTGCTTGCAGCATGTGACCTGATCCTTTTTCGGGCCGGCGGAATGGGCCTACAAGGTTAAACAGCCCAACAGCTCAATGGGACCTTCGAAGTTGACCATGGTCCCGGTCGTCATCTCACAATGTTGTTTGGATCGCATTGGTGCAGCAGAACGAACGCACTAGTCTAGCTCTGAGGCATTCGGGACGGGCATGGATAGTCCAGGATCTGGCGTGAGTAGACAGGAGGCAGTTCGGCAGGGCGAACTCCTGAGCCTGCATAGAACTCGGGCCGTCCGGAATGAATCTGGCTCTTGGAGCCGCCTCTAATTCACGTCAGATGTCCCGTTCATTTCCTTTCCTGTCCACTCGTGCAGAAGATGCAGGCTGGACTCGTGAGGCAAGCACAGTCAACCAATCAAGATATCGCCCCATGCCTGCGTTGTGGATGGCTGTCACGGCGAAACTGTTGTATTCTAATGGTCGAAATGCCATCGAGCCAACATGCAACTGTTTGTTGTGCTTCGATGTGACCCACGCGGCCATGCCCGCTTGGCCTTTCGGTCGGCCATCCCCACCGCTTCCCGGTCGCTCGCTGTCTTCGATCTGCTTCAAGATACCACACGCCTGCTACGATTTCTCCGCGATGAGGACGGGATTGCCGCATGATGCCGCACGACAAAAAGCCCACCGAGCAGACCCATCAATGTCGCTGGTGATGTTTTATTCTGGTGGCAATGATAGCAGTGTATGCAGCCAAGTTTTGCTAATGGTCCCGACCTGGGCATCACCGGCAAAGCTTAGATCCACATCAAACCAACGGGCATGTTCATCAGGGTCGGCCGGTGCACATTAGTCGGTCCTGATGTTTGAAGCGTGCTTTCGGTTCCACTGCCCCGCGCGAGCAGTTTCAACACGTGGAGCGAATCCCTCCAGGCTGCAACATTCGCTGCAACATTCTGCGACTGTTGGAAGACTCTGGCTGCGGAGCAGTGCACAGTGAATAGAGTGGATGGAACATGGAACCTGGCAGTAGACCTGCGGACAGGGGCTCGCGGAAAGTGGGTGGGCCTTGCCAGAAATAGGAGCGAATCAGATGCGATACCAGCGCAACGGAAACGAATCATCACAGAGTGCGCTAAAGTAGCGCCTAATTTGCCTGAATCAGGAATAACCTGCCCATTTCCCTTGTGTCCCCCGAACAATGCCCCTCCGCGGCAGTCCGTCTTCCAACAAGATGTCGGTGAAGGGGATCGCCTCCCAAGCTTCTGCAACGAGTCTCGCCAAAGGAGTTCTCCGTATGCCTACAGGCGTCGCGCTTGGTGCGGTGCGATTCTGGAACAGCAACAACCGACTCGAAGCAGGTTGTGCCAAGCACGAGTATTGCCAATGGCTGCAACCATCCGTGGACAGCAGCGTCGTTCGCATTGACATTTGGCCGCGCGGAGCTGCATTCTGC
Organism: Diaporthe ampelina; assembly: GCA_023522825.1. NCBI lineage: Eukaryota > Fungi > Ascomycota > Sordariomycetes > Diaporthales > Diaporthaceae > Diaporthe > Diaporthe ampelina. The sequence continues at coordinate 47,649 of JAMFTM010000026.1, read as the reverse complement.
AGGTGAACTCTGTGAGCCAGCCGGAGATGCTGTGCAGGGTAATAAAGTTTGCTGAGCATGAGGGCGGTGGTATCAGCGTCAGACGGTGGCATTCTGCTACATCTCTTCTCGACTTGCAGTGGATGAACTTCCTGTCGCTAGTCCTACTGTCGCTCCAAACAGCCTAGCCTTGTGCATGAACGATGTGACCTTTTACGATTGGAGACTGGGATTGTCATCTGGGGGCATCTGATCAAAACTTCAATCTTGACGCTGCCAATGCCCTGCCTCGGTTCGTTTTCCACTGTGTGGGTCGGAGAAGGTCTACTGGAACACCCGCTCATCTGTTCCACCTCTCCCTAAACCCCACGCGTGGATCGGGGCCAGTTCTACGCAAAGCTGTACCGGATTCAATCGGCCCATTTGTTGCACCCTGGCCAAATAACGTTCTCGTCGGCCTCCCCAGCCTCGACCTTCAGCGTTGGTTTCACTCCATTTGCAGTTCAGATGATGGGCTTTGTGTCTGAATGCTACACCTTCTCCATCCAGTGGACAAGATTGTACTTTAATTTAATCACACGTGTGTGTGTGACTCAGCAGAAATCCGTTAGAAACTGGAAGCGATCGTGACAGTGTCTCGATAACACTTTCCCCTCCTCGTCTCTATTGCTGCAGTCAAAGCACGCCGCTCACACCGCCTTTCGAGCTAATCACATGATGACTACAGGAAGACGGGATCATGCTTCGTCAGCACAACACCTTGCGTCTGGTGAATGCGACGATTGCCCATCTTGGGACTACTGCGTCCGACCTGGAAGGTTCGCCACAAGCCGAGGCTCTTGCAGCGGTTTGCATGGCTGCTTTTGTGCAGTCTCAGATAGGCCGAACAGCATGAACAAACAGTAAACTCTAGTCAGGGACACAGGCTTTCCGAAGGATGGTGTCCTTCCCAAGCTTGTGGCCATCGAAAGGCAATCGACCAACTCTGGGCACCAATGATGACATTTCTGTAATGGTGGCTGCGAGTCTGATCTATCACCTGTTGGCTGCAACTTTCTTGTCCGTGATACTTGTTTGCCCAGTCACAGCAGCTTTCTCTGCGTCGCAAAAATGTTATCGGCCTCACATATAGCATTCGCAGCGTCATGAACTCGAGGGCAAGGTTGCTGAACCAGCAAGTAGTGTCTCTGCCGGAACAACCCAGACAGATCCAGCGTGTGGCGGCTGCGATCCTGGCTAGTGTACGGAACAGTTGTCGCCAACATCGACTGGGAAATTGAACTACACCGGACAAGACCTTCACGCGAACTGCGACGTTGCTCGAGGAGCAGGTATCATTTTGGTTGGTGCTAAGTCTAGGGCCAGCCTGTGGGTTGCAGCAACACACGGTTGGTCACATACTTGCACCCCCAATTGCCTTTTCTGGCAAAACCAGCCGCTACCAGCACCGGGGCGCCAAGCCGGTGCGGCCTTCGACTCGCCCTTACGGCGCAGTCTAATCTCCTGTGAATCCTATATACCAAGCTGTCGGGTCCGTCCCTCACGCACACATGAGCGACTGGCCGGGGTCCGGGTTTGAGGGCTCCCAGTCGGAGCGGTTGCAGCCCATCCGATGGTGGTTGCAAAACATTCTGATCCCGAGGAAAGTCTACCCTGAGCTGTTGTAGCACATTGCTCAGCTACGAGAACTCAGCAGTATTCAGAAGGCCCAAGAAGTCAGTTTCGGGCTCATCGGGACAGCCTCGGAGCAAGATTACATCAGCTACCAGCGAAAGTCTCATCTGGCCTTTTCATAGATTATAGGAAGACGCTGTCGGTTCCCAGCTTCCGCGTACTTCATCGCCTCAGTCCCTCACAACGTCGACAGTCGGTGCCGAGACACAACACTGGACTCCTTGCGGGGCCGTCTCACGCCACAAAGATGCCCAAATCAATGCAGAAATGCTGCTCGTCTCACCACAGATATGCCTGCAGCAGCAGCGGTTCCATTCACCAACGTGGTTGTTCTGTCTCGCGGGAGGCAACAGCGGGCGGGACCCATCTGATTTTGTCGCGGCTCAAACCGTGGCTACCACGGCCGTTGCAAATAAGGCTAAAGGAAAGTGGCTCTTGTGAAGTCTCAATAACTTCAGTCGGATCATGGCTGCCACACTCGAACGTCACAGCCCTCGTTATCAGATCTCATCTACACTTGTCCTTGTGGCGTGGTCGTATTCAGAGGAGCATCCCTGAACCTACAGCGATGAGTGAGCCTCAGCACCGGCGGGTTCATCTTCCCCCAATTTCCAACCAACAGACCCAACCACTGTCCTTTTTCTACTTACCAATGGCACGGTATGTGCCCACCCTGCTGTTGGTTACTAGCTGCGTCCCACCGGCATAAGCCCAGATCCGGTGCGATCAGGCGACGTGGGATTGACCAACAACTCCAGCCTCGAGCTGCCCCGTCTTCTGGGACTACTTGACGACCGGGGCTCGAGCGTATCGCCGCGAAAGACCATTGCCGCCCTCGGCACATCAACGCCGGGTGCCTAGTGACCGCGCCTCTTATCAATCGGGCCCCAGGGACCCACTGAAACAGCGATACGGTTGAGTAATACTCCACCGGCGTATGCCGAGCAGGAGAGGAAGTGTGCGGCGTAGAGGAAATGCCAGCGGCGGAACTGACAACTCACCCCAGCCGCATAGGCACCGCGTCGCCTATCTAGATAGAGCCAGCGTTTGTGAGTGTCAAAGTGTTTAAGGAGGGAGGGGTGTCCTAAGAGCCAACAAGGCAAAAGAACCCTGACGCCCCGTGTTACGGGTAAAAGTCCCGGATCCCGCCTACCGTGTCCGGGGCCCCGGTGACGTGGTTGTGTGTAAGTGAGATGGAGGGTATAAGTGCACCTGTTCGGGTAACACAAGACTTAGGTTTCCAACTCCATGGAGCAGGCTAATGCCAGGTCCTTTTGTCTCAATCGAGATGCCTAGCCCCGGATGGTGCACGGAAAATGCACTTCGACCCCTTTCCCAAGAGCCGTGTTCCAGGTCTGTTGTTGGTCAGTATCCTGTCTATTTGACCATCTTGCGCGAGTTGGCTTACGGCACAGTACCAGACACAATCCCGCGTGGACCCTCTGTGCCTGGTCGCTATTCCTGAGAAACACCACCATTTCTCCTCGTCATTGGCACTTCCCCAATTCTTGTCACTATTGAATTTGCCTCTGGATTATCGATCGTACACGGCTCGACTCGGAAGGCCATGCCTGGGTGCGTCGGAGGAAGGGCCCCTGCTTTGAAGCACGATCCGAATCCTCGGTAGCATTCTCCCTTGACTCATCTGTTGGTCCCACGACAGCTGATCGCCACCCGGTGTCTGATACGAGTCCTGTAATTGTGCCAACAGCCGAAGGTAACCCTGTAGTCACGGGACGGCATCCTCTTAGAAGTAGTGTCACATCTCGATGATGGGTTACATTGTTGGAACACAAAGTGAGATCAATATTGGCGGACTCGAGGCTTTCTAATAAACGCACTAGTCAGTTGAGGTACAGTATGTTTAGAAGCTCAAGGCCAGCAAAAATATTGACGAAAGAAACCAATGAGCTATACCAGCCAAAGAGGGCGATACATTCGACTGGCTTTGGAAGCCTTGTGCCCCATGACCTCTCTCTTGACATCGAAGCAAATGCGTTTCAGAGTCAAACGATTCTCTTTAACACTTCGAAAGTCTCTGGCGAAGAAGAATAGACGCACCAACTGCAAGAGAAGACCACTTCGGAGGCGGCTAGCCTACAAAGGGATATTCATAGCTAAATACTGTACATCCGTGATCGAGCAATAGACTTGAGTAGTATTTGAAGAACTCTTTTCCTCTTGTACAGTTATTACGAGCCCTTAATCATACCAGAGTCTGTGGGAGCCAAGAAAGCCTGCATGCGGCGGCAGCCATTGAACGCATCCACAGCTTTGTTATTGCGGTCCAACAGAGCCCTGGCCAAAAGAGACCGGCCAGACGCAAGCCTACGCGGCTGCTTCATGCGGTCTCTACTGGTTGTTATCCGCTGGTGACGGCGCCCTGATGCATGGCAGCTCTACCATCTTGGCCAGCAGGCTTCCTAAGAGCGGCAGTCGATAGTTGGCGTATGCGATGGTCGCTGTTGGTAATCAAGACTCAAAGCTCTGCTTTTTCGGGATGGAGCACACGTTCCTCGAAGGGATGATTGGCTTCTGGCGAGATGATGGTTTCGTACCGGATGGCTCGCTTCGACAAAGGACAGGTTGGTCGCGGATGCTTCTAGTCAGACGGGGCGACCTCGGCTAGAACAGCGTCGAGCTTGCTTCTGGGCTTTGGCCCTGCCGCAGGCCGCTTTGTTGTCATCGTCGATGTTGGTTGGCAAGGCGATGGGGACGGAATTGCGCCGCAGTGGTTCACGATCTCCCTCGGCTCAGGAGTTGCACACGCAAAACAGAGGCCCACACTGTTGGATAGTCTGGGGCTGGCCATGGCCTAGAGAAGGGTGCCTTTGGCGCAGTGGCCACAAATGTACAGGTACACGTCTCTGCCATTCGGCACCTTCCCAGGCACCTTCCCAGGCACCCTAGCGTGCGCAGCTTACTGGAGCCAGGCGGACCCGCACGCACACCAAGGTAGCCCTGGTAGCCTTGCCAACCACGTAGTACTACTACCAGGTCGGTGTGAGTTTTAGCTGCTGGTCGGGTGAGGCTTGCTCGCTGGCTCGTCCCACACGTGATGATACATGATGCCTCCTGGGCTACTGGGCCGGCGCCCTCGAGGCGCGTGGGTGAGCTCAATGCAATGTGGATGCAATGCAACATTCCCCTCTACCTAATCTGCCTTGGGGTCCCTCCATCATCGCCTTTGTCGATCGAACCATGGCGCTTGAGCGCCTGCTGGCTCCGATCGGGCCCATGCTTGTTATCCCTGTCCCTGGTCTGTGTATCCGAAAGAAAGACTCAGTCAATGAGCGTAAGCCAAGAACAGAACGAAGAGCCTGCTCGAGAAGCCCATGTGGGCCTAGCTTCTGGCCATGCCTATGGCGGACTCTTTCTGGCAGCTGAGATAGTCTCTGCGCTTCTCAGGAGATTCTCAGAGGTTCGCGATAAGGGCCTGGCTCCCCCCCCCCCCAAACCTGAATTCGCCTCGGCGCTGCGACCCGGTAAGGCTTGGTTCTCGAAAGCGCATTTGGATTGCTTGTGGTGTTGATGTGATGGTCCTCCCGACCTGTCCAGCTAAAATGTTGTGGATATTCTGGGCTATTTCCTCTGCATAAATTGTTAGCAGTGTTGCCGTGCTACGAGCTGACGACGAGCAGATGAACCGGTGGCGTCGTATTGTCAACTCCAGACTGATACCCAATACCAGGATGGACCACACAATCCCCAAGACTGATGCCACAAGGACGCATACAGGTAAGCGGACCAAGTTATGACCCTGCTTACCTCGAGCATCATCGAGGGCTATAGGAGCAGCGAGGCTCAAAACAGAAGGACACAGCGGAGGGGCCCCAGCAGTTGGTCTCTGCCATCGTATTTAAGCAAGTTTGAAATTGTATAGACGTGTTTTGATCTGGGAGGTGAAGCTCACGGGTGTGTCGTGTCTTGTACCGGCAACAACTGACAGCGTGTGCAGAAGGCAGGCAGCCGCCTGGTCTTTTTCAAGGCTGCGAAATTGCTCTTAGGTTGCATATTCAGGTACTATAAGGGAACCGGCCCCAAGGTGTTGGGGTTACACAGAACAACTGACTACCCAAATCGGAAGACTGGTGTCGTGTCCAACTACTTTTCGCAGTCTGAGACATTGGCCGCGAGACTTTTCACACATTGACTCAGTGTCAATATTCATCTATCCCCGATGGAAATATACAAGACAGACAGAGATCTTCTCTACAAGCTGGCCGCAGATTATTGGGTCAGCCTAACCTGTCGGTCTTCCATTCTACAAAGTGATTGGCAAAACTACCCAGGCGGGTTGGTTGTCCACGTAGCGGAAGCTTAGTCTGTATACGCGATTGGCTTTCTTAGCCGTTGAGACCGTCTGAAAGAACCTCCTCAGCCACGGATTAAATTGAGTGGGCGGAAGTAAATATGTGTCATTGCGACCCAGCTAGTGTGTGGCACAGTTCTTGTGCAAGTATTAACATCCCCACGACTCAAGCACCATTCGGCCCAGTCAAAAAGGTCTCGGGGAAGTCTTACATCCCGCAAGATGCCTTTGTTCTGACCCCAATCGGACACATGAGAACCACCAAAGCCGAGGTCAACCGCTATCAAGTGAGAGTCAAAATAATCTACCATCCTGCCCAAGCGGCCGCGAAACCGTTGGCAGAGTGATGTACACAGGCTCATCAATAGTCTCAACCCCGTCTTGGAAATCGCGGAACGTTACCTACAAGCATGCATGAATCCAGTGTATTGTTAAGTAGGCCGTATTGAGGCTCCTGCGGTAGCTGCTGCATAGTATCCTGCCTATCTTGTTTGTGCGTACCACACAACCAACTCAGAACGTTTCTTGCTGTGTACCCACGCCGCCCAGAAGCAGGGCAAGTGAAAGAAAATGTAGCCGGGGTCACCCCCTCCAAACGCCAATTGATGTATCGACCTGCCCCCACAAGGATGCACGGCGGCACCCTTGGTTGCTTCCAGCTTTAACTGAGGTGGTACCTCATCCTTTGCGACCGTCTCCATGCCAGTTTGGAATACGGTGCCTCGTGACACAATTAAAGAAAGACCAGAAACCTGCCCATAAGGTAGGCCCACTGCCTGGTGAGTAATGAGAGTCGGTGAGTCGGCCGTCAATCGTGGCTCAGGTCTCAACCCAAGCAAGGGTAGCAAACCACCACATCGGCCTCGAAACGCGTCCGATCTTTGGAAGCCCTCGAACCTACGGGTGGCTTACCATTCATACTCGCCAGTTGCCTTGTGAAAGACGTAGTCCTTTCCGTTGACGTTGAGAACACCGTCCTTCATTGTGCACTTCCTGCTTCCGTGGTCAGTCTATGATGCCAAGGTTCTTATTCGGGTAGTGACGCACCACTTGTTCTTGACTCGCTGGACCTTGTCATACATGCAGAGCATGATGTGCCCCATGTTTTCTTCATCGTCATCGTCCGCAATGTCGACCTCGTCGGGGTCGTCAAGATCGGAATTGATGGCATCTTCATCCGCTTCTTCTCTCTTAATCTCGTCGTCGACACCGTCAAATCCTCCGTCGAATCCTGAAGGACCGCTGGGAGTCGTCTTCCTGCCAACCGACTTGTGTTTGGTGGCCTCTTTTAGCGGCAGCATCAGACCGCCGCCCTCCATCTGCTTGGCTCGAGCAGCAATCTGATCATGAAGCATGCGGTCGATCTCAACACGGCCGACCTCGGAGGTCTCTCCATTCTGGTCTCTCCGCAGCAACACGCCCTCGTAGTCGTCCGCGGTGCCATCGACCTGAGACTGCTGAAAGCCGTTGTTCTGCTGTCCAGGACCGGGTGGCGGCGGCTGGGCTCCGCGCTGCTGCTGCTGCTGCGCAATCTGGCTGGCTATCTGATGGCTGTACTGTGCCTGCGGTTGAGGACGCTGGCCATTCCTGCGCTGAGCAGCCGCAGCAGCCGCGTTAGCGTCCAGTTGACCCTGGGCCATTCCCTTCCCCATTGAATCTGTCGTGAAGCCTTGCAGGGCGGCGATGCTTGCGCTTGCCCTGGGGCCATAATGTTGTTGTAGCTGCACCGCTGCGCGCTGAGCGGCAGGGGTGTTGTATGTGTTTGCCTGGTTGGCCGCTGGTGGTATGCCATTGTTGGCAAGTCCTGGCTCCTGCTTGACGACAGGCTCGGGCTTCACGGACTCAGGGCGGCCGGAGTAACCACCGGCGACCTGAGATGGCCCAGGGAGACCATTAGCCAATGGCTGTGGCTGGGCGGTGGGCGCGGGCTGGGGGCTGAGTGTAGCCGACGTGTAGCTCGGTGTGCCCATCCGTTGAGCAGGAGCAGCCGGGACACCAGTCGCAGCCTGAGGAGCAGAAACGGGCTGTTGAGCTTGGGCCGGGGCCGGGGCCTGAGCCGGGGCCTGAGCCGGAGGCGGTGGGGGAGGGTCCCATGGAAAGGCGGCAACCTGGAGCTTGGATAGCTTCACCTGCCATCCCTAAGAGGCCACAGCCGTCAGCATCTTGCAAGCAACGAAGGGAATCTGCAGGCACTGCAGCGCCCTAATAGCGCTGCAGCCAAGCAGGCGCATTAGGATGGTATGAACACAGCCACTGCCTAAATATGGGCACTTGGCAACATGCCACTGGGCTGACAGCTTCAAGAGAACCCCATCTGGAGGAGACCTTTTTTTTGGTGGGGGTTGGGGGGGAGGCTGCCTCATGCCTCTCTTCATATGTCATGCTCGGGCGCACGTGAAGGAAAACAGAGTTGGCTCCAATCATAAAAGGAGGGGCAAGGTTGACTGGGGTGGCAAGTCCAATCTTGGTGGCAGGGGTTGAGCTTAAAAGACCCAAATAGCACCGGGGCACCCTCCTGTCAGACCTGACTCCCAGCCGCCCGCCCTTCTTCGCTCTCTGACCCGCAATCCGCGCCACCGGCCACTGGCTGCGGCTGCTGCGAACAAAAGGGCCCAGGCAGCCCAGGCAGCCCAGGCAGCCCAGGAGACGCCCAGCCAACCGCGCTCTTGCAAGGGAGGAGGCAAGACCTGTGCAATCCAAACGCGACACCGACTTCGATGCACGGAATGGGGAAGTGCGTGAGGGATGGAATCAAGCAGTGCTCTCGTCCCCAGAAGCCTCAGAAGCCGGGTGAAAACGGCAACGACATTCTGGTGGTGTTTATGACGTGCATGGCAGACACAGGAGAGAGAGGAGGGAACACACCTTGCGCAGCTCCTCCAGGACTTCCTCGCCAACGCCCTGATCCTCAAAGTCGACCCGTGACGCCTCGATCACCTCATTGATGATCTGGTGATAGATGCTTCCAACCGAAGTGTTGGACATTTTGATGGCAGATCTCGGCCGATTCCTGTCTGGTCTAGCACGAGGTCGCCGTCAGGAAGGCACGGTGACGGAGGCGTGCGCCGTGACAAAGCGTAGTTGCTGCTCGGTCTGGCAGTTCTGATAGCCCCCTCTCGTCCTCCTGTTCTCGCTGCGGGTGGACTATGCGTGGGCCTCGCCGTGCACTGCGGTTGTTTACTGGCTGCGCGACACCGTTGGCGGCGGGCTGGTCGCGCGGATGGAAAGTAAATGCAGCAAGTGCGACAAGCGTGACGAAAATGCGCACAGCAGGCAAAGCGAGAGCGAAAGCGGTGGGTGTGCGACGCTTTGCTGTGGTCGCGGTGGCGGTACTCAGCAGCACCCGTAGCAGTAGCACCCGGCGCAAGTGAGGAAGCGAAGGGCAGTTAGAGAGGCCCTCGGTCCCCTAAGCGATCGATTACCAAGAAGCCCCTCGTGGCCGTCAGAGCCTCAGAACCTTGGTGCCGGGTTTGCAATCCACCAAATCCAGGGTCTACCGTCAAGTGCTTCTCCTTCTCGATGGTATTCTGTTCCAGATGGGGCTTTTGGTCGCGAGCTGGTGGCTGGCTGACGCTCGAGTCGGTCTTGACAGCAGGAGTTGTAATGGCCCAAGTTTCGCTTTTATTTGGGAAGGGCGACTAAGTACTTTGCCCGATTACCTAAGCTGGGCCTCGGGCGCGCTCTCTCCCTCTCTGCGGCGCCCCCCCCCCCCCTCTGGCCCAGTTCTGCTGTAGTACCGCCGCCTGCCGTCTCAGCAGCAGCCGCAACTGGTAGGCGCTAAGACTTGGCTCTTTGTCGCCACGCCATCCTGCCATTCCAGGTTTTGTTGCAACTGCTGAGGCCCAGGGGTAGCAATAGTAGTAATAGTGGGTGGCATACGTTTGAGCAAGTGCTTTGTTTCGTTTTAATCTACTGCTGCAGCAGCAATCATACATTTCACATTGCATGCAAGACCAACATGTGTTCAGGCCAGATTATGCACGTTGGACTGCAGGGCATTTTTTGTTTGTACCATTATTGCCAACCCAGGTACACAGCACTCACTCACGAGGGTCCCTTTGATCTTTCATTCACATCACTGCCAACTATAAACAAAAGATGAAGCAGTCTTGAGAGCCCAACAGAATGTCGAAAAGGAGGTCGGAAGCAAACAATGGCTGCCAAAAAGAGCTGCTGCGCGCCTACTGCAGGTCCTTGGTCGCCGGGCTCTTCCTCAGGTGTTCCTCCCACGTTGTCGGCTTGTCCTCGAGGATATCAAGCGACAAGTCCTTTCCTCCAAAGTAGCCTCCCTCAGCCATCAGCCTCATGTTCTCCAGCATTTCCACCGCTGCGAACTCAGGCATCCCACTCCCCGTCAGCGCCCCCAGGAACTGCTCGTGCGACGTGCTGAGGAAGCTCGCCGACGCGCCGGCCTGCGGGAACACCTTCTTGAACCCGGCAATGATCTCCAGCGGCGTGAGGTACGCACTCGCCGCGTACACCTGCTTGCCCAGCAGCTTCTCACGCTGCAGCACGATGGCCTTGACCCACTTGCCCGTGTCCTCGCCCGCGTCGAACACTGGGAACGGGGCGTCCTCGGGCACCGGCAGCGCCAGTGTCCAGTCGTTGTTGGGCGGTAGCTGTCGGATCATGCCGCCTGGCAGGTTGGCCATGAAGAATCCGGGCATCAGAAAAGTTGCCGGCACGATCTTACCGAGGCAGCATTCTTGACGCCGGGATTCTCTTCCTGGTATCTCAGGTGAGCGAAGCGAACCATGCCAATATCTGAGCGAGCGTGAGCGAGCGATCACAGCTTGGGCGTCACCACTTTTATCTCAGGTAAGGAGTGATCACAGCGGAGCGTCACCCCTTGGTTGATCTTAGGGGGTGGGTTGCTTTTCATGAGCGCTGGAAGTACCTCCTGCAATACTCATCCAGAGAAAAAAAAGGGGGGAGGGTTTATACCCAATTCCCACGACCAGACCACCCCTCCTCCCCTCGAAGCAAGATGGTGATAATGTTGGGAGGAAATTTCGCCAGGAGGGGAGTCCCTGGGCTTCCTTTTCACTGAGTCACTGCGGTGGGTGGTTGCGCTGTGTTTTTGCGGATGAGGAAGGAACGACAGGAAGAAATGGCAACTGCATGACGCTGCTTGCTGCTACTGCCTGCTCCTCCTTCCTCACCCACACGTCCCCAGATCTGCCCTCTACTTTTTTTCCTTCAACACCACACCTCAAGTCAAAAACTCTCACCCTGCCTACACCTCAGTGTTCCTGTTGTACAATCAGTTACCCGCTTGAAGAACTACCCTCGTTGAAGAACGACCCTCGTTGAAGAACTACTCTCGTTGAAGACCGCAAGACCGACTCACAGCTGACCGGCAATGGACGACGTCCAAAACTCCTCCGACGTGGAGTTCAGTGACGACCCAGTTCCTGATCCTGGGCGTCGGAAGCCTGGCCAGGCTTCCATCGACAAGATGATCGCAAGTGCCGAGCAGGACCGCATTTCGTCCAAGAGAACTATCAAGAAGCTTAAGTTCCAAGCAGCTGCACCAGACACACAGAAGTTCCAGTCTCTCTGGGTGACCCGCTTCAACGAGTTCCGGGAACACGTCCTCCACCAGTCCCTCGATGTGCCCTTTACCGGTGCAGACATGATTCGTTTTCTGGACTCCATCATAGGTAAGCCCCCCTAGTTCTCTACCCAACCTTGGAAGAGTCCGTGGCTTTGCTGGCCCACTTTCTCTCGTGCCCGCCCCCCTTCCGTATTCGACCTCCTCCGTCCTTGCCCTCTTCCTCTCATAGCCCCCCTCCGCCGTCACCCTCCGTCCTCGTTCTCCGTACTTGGCCTCCTCCGTCCTTGCCCCCCTCCGTCTTACCTACTTCCTCCATCATCCCCTCCGTCCTAACCCCCAGCCCTCAGGGCTGGTCCATTGGCGAGTGCTCCCGTGAGTGCTGCCGTGACTAACACATTAGAACAGGCAAGATAACACCAGGCGCTATCAACAAGCCTGCGCCGAATTTGGACCTCGTCGAACACGCCTTCAAGCTACTCATACAGTATGGCACGTTCCGGTGGTCCGCGCAGGATGGCTTTCGCATTACTCCTCACGACGGACAACAGTTCAAGGCCTTCACGATACAGGCTGTCCGTGAAAACCGGCTTACGAAGGGGCAGTGGTTCGAGCAAACTTGGGTTGGTTTTGTGACCCTCTCCCGGATGGTACGGGTCTTTCTAGAGCACTGCCTGCAGAATGGTGCCTTGAACTTTGATGTGGTCATCTCCAAATGCCTCTCCGTCGTCCTCGTGGCGTCACTGGGTGCCAGGACGGGTGACGTTGCTCGTTCCGAAGGATACACCGGTACCGAGTTCGTACAGTACAAGCACATAGAGCTCTACCTGGAGGCAGAGGCAGGGACTGGGGGGTACCAGCCCCGGTTCCAGGACCTGCGGGCCACCGTCACTCTCGAATACACCAAGGGCTACAAGGACGTCCGAAACCACTCGACCGTCAGATACCTGCGACCCCTAGACATCCAATCTATTCACGTCTGCCCGATTGCCCTGCTCCTAGTCCATGCCCTCCGCAACGGCCTGGTCCACGGCACTACCCTAGGGGAGGTCCTGGCTTATGCCGCAGCCCGACCCGACCGCCATGTTGAGTGGAAGTACCCCGAACGTCCCGTCCTGACTGCCTTCACCCGGAAGGTGCCCATCTGCTGTGCATTGGACGTCGTCGGAGAGCCTCGTCAGGTGCGCAACACCATGAAACAGATGGGGATTATCTCGGGAATGCTGTGCAGGGTCTACGGCCACTCATTACGTCTCGGCGCCTTACGGGACTACGCGCATCTCAGGAAGCAGGCCTCGAGCAAGGCACCAAGCACCGAGGAAGTGAGGAGGGTAGCAGGCCACACCTTCAAGTCCATGCAGTCAGGGGTTACGGACAGATACGTTGGTGACCTCGCCCATGACTACTACAACGAAAGGGCTGAGAACGGGGGTGCTCAACATCGCAGGGACCCACGATTCGCCCTCCTGGGGGGGCGTGCCTACATGGAGGCGATTCAAGCGCCTGTGTCGACCGAGGAGATGCAGGCCTACGCCGATAAGCACAACCCCGGTCAGGACGTCACCAAGTTGAAAGGCTCGGCGAAGAGGGTCCTCCAGCTCGGCGTCCGGCGCGAGCGTCAGGAGGCCCTGGACAGCTCGTGGGCGGCAGAGCCGGTCACCCGTCGGACACCGTCAGACGCAGCAACACCCGCTTACCCTGCACCAGCACCTCCGCCTCGGCCACCCTTCCAGGCACAGGCGGTGGACTTGGCGCTGCCGAAGAAGACCCCCCTTCCGCCAGAACAGTCACTCGATGCCGACCAGGAAGCCCCTCACACCACTACACCACCGCCAGGCACACCCTCGGGTGGTACCACTCCCGGTGCGGACGGTACCGCCACCAAAGATCTTGTCCTCCTGTCAAACATCGACCCGGCTCTCCTGGACGAAGAGACCTTGGCGTCCCTTGAGGTGGCCAAGGAAGACATGGACACCCTGCAGGCTGTCATCCTACCCAGTGCCTCCGAGGCAGCAGGAACGGCCCACGTCGGCGAAGGGGGTGGAGTTGAGGCCCTCCAGGAGGTCCTCCGAGGCGTGGCTTCGGATGCTGCCATCCAGGACAACGTGGAGGAGGCCACCCGCGTGCTACTGGGCCGCGAGGAGCCTCAGCAGCCGGGCAACAGTGGTAGCTCGCCGCCTGATTGGAAGACGTCCAATAACCCTTCGGCGTGGGCCGACGGCTACGCAAGGTACAATGTCGTCAACAACAACTCCTTTGCCAGCAAGTGGAGGCCGTATTCCGAAGGGAAGGCGTCCTTTGAGGAATCGATCGGCCAGCACTCGATGAGGGGGAACTCCCGCGACGACCCCACGCCTTACGTCTACAAGTGCCGACGTACTGAGGGCTGCAACTATACCGCCATCACGCTCGGTCTAGTTCAGCAGCATGAGCGTATTTGTACCCAGACACTTGTTGAATCGACAAACAAGAAGGAAGATCAGCCTGCTACGAGTGTTCTGAAGTGCACCCACCCCGGCTGCACGTATGAGACTACCGCAGGCGAGAAGTACCTCGTCAAGCATGTCAAGCGCTCGCACAGCTGGGAGCCCAGGACATGCGACGACTGTGACGATGAAGTCGTCTACCAGAAGGCCGCTGATTATGACAAGCACAGGGACAACGTACACAGCGGCCGTTGGCCCTCGAAATGCCTTGTTCCTGACTGTCCCGAGAAGAAGGACTTCACCTCGCGGCCGACACTGGTCTACCACCTGAAGACGAAACACGGGCTGTCGACGGCGGAGGAGATCCTTCCGTACCTACCCTCTGCCGCCGAGAAGCAGCGCTGGGCTAGGCAGAAGTGCGTCGTATCTACGTGCACCAGCGAGACCCTATTCCGTTCCAAGGGTCACATGGTGGTCCATCTGACATCCGCCACGCACAAGATGGACAAGAAGGAGGCCGAGGAACTGGTCGATCGCGAGGCAAGCAAGGAGAACTACGTCCCGAAGAAGCTGGTGTTGGGACCTGCCGGCAACGCCAAAAGGCGGAAGACTCAAAAGACCTCCTTTGTGGCTCCCGGAAAGGAAAACGAGGCACCGCCGAGTTTGGACGGCGTCTGAAGGGGGACCTCTTGGCAGTTGATGCGTCTGTAGGGCCTGGGGGGAGGGGGTAGTACTTCTTAGAAGCTGTAGGGTTGTACCTGATGGAAGCTGGTGTGGGGGGGGGGGGGAGTACCTAATGAAAGCTAGGGACAGATGGGCTTGAGTGATAAAGGACAGGACAGAATGTCTTGGCAGTTGGTAGTTGACTTAGCTGGGACCAGTCTCGCACGTACTCTTCAACTAGGGCCTTGCTGTCAAAGTGGTACACATGAGGCAGTTTGCCGTTGGTCACTTGTGTCTATACGTGAGCTGGTGTTCTTGCATTCACGAGGTCGGAGTACGGATCAGGCAAGGGAAAACACTTACGCTTGTTGACGTTGAGGAGGGAACTCCATATGTAATGGTTGACCCCAGCCTCCTTCGCAGCGTCAGCCAGGTTCTTGCCCTGCTGGATCTCAAGCTCCATGTCCATCTTCTCCCAGTAGTTGGTCATTGTGAACACAGCTGCAGCACCGGTCATCGCCTTGACCAGAGAGGGCTTGTCATTGAGATCAGCCTGCACATGTGTTAGCTATCAACTCTGCTCGGGTGCCTGCTCCATAGCCACTTTGTCTTTGCCTCAACCTCCCGTAGAAGAACATTTATGGGACGGCCCCTTATGGGGTAACCTCTTATAGGTTAACCTCCCATAAGGTAACCTCCTTTAGAATCGCCTTCTAGAGGACGGCCTCCTATGGGTCATTACCCTGTAGGAAAACCTTTTGCAGAAGTCCTCCTTGGGAGAGTGACCATGTAGTTGGAGGTAAGCTAAAAGGAAGCCTGAACTTACAGCCACAACCTCGACTCCCTGAGCAGCAAGTTTCTTGGCTCCATCGCCTTCCACGCTTCGAGAGACTCCTCTGACAGCCCAAGCATCCTTCAGCTTGGGATCATTTAGAAACGTGCGGACGATGGAGCCGCCCTGCTTGCCAGTGGCGCCAAAAACGGTGATGATCTTCTTGGATGCCATTGCGGATGATTTTGAGGATCGGGTTGATGGGTTCTTTGGGGAAATAAAGTGAACGGATGATTGTAGAAATGTAAGCTGGTAAGAGGTGAAGTTGAATGCAGTGATGTTGTCGGATGAACAAGAGCTTCGAGACCTCTCATTCCAGAGACTCGATGATCTACTTATACATGTCGACACAGGCTTGCTACATATGCAGCTAGCCCTAACCCATCATCATATCGGATTCCGATTGTTTCGCAATGTCCTTATGGGCAACAACATTGAAGCTGCTCGACGACGCAATTCCTGGACCTGGAGAAATGGTCAGCACAAGTGTACAGGCCTGCAGTCTCAAACCGCGCGGGAGCCCAGACCGGGGCGGCTGCTCTGTCATCGTGCGTACATTACTAACGCTCGCTGGTTCGGATATAGATCACAGGCGGCAGGATGCTACGCGCGAAGGCCCGAGGAGCGTGTGCTTTGTACACTGCCAAGGCGCCGTGGCTTAGTGCGCTTAGCAATCTGCCACTCCTGCTAACACTCCTCGCTGCGTTTCCAAGATTCAAAGAGGGGCTGACCAACGTCTTACCGAGATGCAGTAATGAGCCGCTGTGTAACTTGGACGGCGGCGTCTATGCATATGCTATCACCAAGGTGTGCATCGACGACCTGTCCGCCTTTCTGAAAACCCGCCGTCCTATTTTTGGAGTCGAGTCGCCCAGGGGCATCCACTGCGAAAGGCAACTTGCTGCGGGAGATACCTGGTATTGTTTTTCGGCCTACCTTTGTGACGTGTTGCGGCATCACACAACATCTGGACGGTAGATAGTGAGATGTAGAAAGTCCTGTGTTATAATCCAATGCACTTGGTTACACTGCGAATAACTGAAAGATGCGAATCCCTTTAGGTCGATTCCATTAATTCAACACAAGCATCCAGTCCGGAAAAACGCCGTCCATGAAAGCCATAAAGACTAACGGCTGCTCCCCATGGCTCCTTTGACCCCGGGCCTTCGGTGCCCTGATTTTGACGAATTATAACCTTCCTGGTCACATCCATGACAGCCGTACTCGGTCGACGAGTGCCCGCGAATCCAATCACACCAGACGTCCTCTCAAAGGACATCCAAAACTCCAGGCTCTAAGCCATCTGTAACTATGCTAGAAATGTGGACTATTCGTGTAATCTGGTGCCCCCTACTTGGCAGGCTACCCAGTTAGAGGGACTCGAATTCGCGGTGGGAAGCCCGCGAACTCGAACCCTGAATAGACCTTGATTTGCTGGCACTTGGCGAGTGACTCCCCGATACTACATGCTAAAGGTTTGTTTTAGTATGATTTGACAGCTGAGAAATGAGTGTGTGACGTACCTTTCCCATTCGTGTTTGCGGCGTTTCAGCACATCCAAACCTATCCGTACGCGCCCTTAAAGTCGTGTAAAGTACGACCAGACAGCTGACAAAGATGGAGGGTGAGGCTCATGACGGTCTCGATCCGAGGGGTCTTGATCCATTCTTCATTCATTCGTGTTTTGTTCTTCGTCCAATCATGCAATCGTCTCACTTCAACGAATCGTCATCTGCTTGACCATGGCGGCCTTGCTGGAGGAGCCAGGACCAGCAAATCCAGTCGCACCGGGCTTCTTCTCAAAAAGCTTCCAGAACTTCAAACTCTCGTCTGCGGCTAAAATGAAGTTAGTATCGTTGAACAATTGAGGAAGGTGAGGGAGCTGCGATGTGACACTTACCTGCTGTTGCGAGCGTCTGTCCGTCAGGGCTAAGGCAGCTGTGAAGCACTCGGCTCTCGTGAGCAGGGATGTCGATGTTGCGCACAAGGTTCGGGTAGCTCCAGATGGTGAGAGAGTTGTCAGGAAAGCCGCTTGAGCTGACAATTTCGCGGTGGTGAGGGCTCCAGCGCAGGCTGGTAACTTGGGAACCCGTGTCGATGCTGTTCACCCGAGCTCCAGAGGTGGTGTTCCAGAAGTGGATGTGGCGGTCGTAAGAACCACCTCCAGTGGCAAGCAGGTTGGAATTCCAGGGGCACCAAGAAAGGGCCTTGACAGCAGCCTTGTGGTTGGTCTTGGTGAACTTGGGTACAGATAGCGAACGAGCGTCCCAGATGGAGACGAGGTTGTCGTTGCCGCCAGTGGCAAGCTGTTGTCCATCAGAGCGCCACTCTAGCCCGCAGACCTCTGAGGTGTGGGAGACGAGCTCGGCGACCTTGTGTTCTGCGATGCGGACGTCGTGGTTGAAGACCAGGCCGCTTCGTGCGCCAGATGAGAGCAGGTGCTTGTCCCAACCCATGACGCCAACGCGAGTGTCATGACCAAACATGCTGCGGACTTTAGCACCCTCGGCGACGTCCCAGATTTGGATCTCGCCGGAACCAAGGCCTACGCCGACATAGGCGCCATCGCCGGACCACTTGACGCTGCTGATGTAAGTATCGGGGCTGGACTCTAGCAGACAGCTGACACTGCCCTCGGCGGCAGACCAGATGTAGACGTTGCGCTCGAGGCCGATGGCGACCTGGTCTCCGGAGCTCCAGTCGAGCAGGTTGAGATAGTAGTCGTCGATGAGGCCAGGTGCATCCAAGACTCGGTCAGGGCCTGTGGCAATGCGACGGCGGAACTGGGCGGAGCTGGCATTGGCTGGCTTGATGGGTCGATTGTACTGCTTGCGGAGGTCGACAGGCCTAGAGGACTCGGGCGCAGCAGGCTTGAACTCTAGGATGCGTGTGTTCATGCTAACACCACAAGCGTTGGCGAGGGAGTCCTGGTATGCCACGGTGTTGGGCGATGGACGCGAGGCTTCTTCTAAAGAAGTATCGGCGTCGTGGTCGAAGTTTAGGCTCTCCAGGGCCGCGATAGCGTCGTCAGCAGCGGCGGACAGGATGGCGGATGAGTCTGAGGTGAGGTGAACCTTCTTCTTCTTGGAGGGCCCATCAGGCTTCCCGGAACCGGTGTTAACGATGGCCGAGCTAGCACCGCGGTTGGGGATGAAGCGGTCAGCGGCGTGGGTAGGAACCGCCTTTGTTCTTGACTTGGTCGAGACCGACTTGGCAGTGGCTGACTTGGACGAGACCGACTTGGTGGAGGCGGCCTTGGTCTTTGTGCCGGCAGGGGACTTGCACTGGTTGTACTTGCCCGTTCCAGTCAGGGTGAAGTCGGACACTCCGAGCTCGAGCGCCTTCCTGGGCGTGGCAGTGGAGCGAGCGATGTTGGACTTGGGGGAGTTCTGCTGAGGTTGCCGTGACTTGGCGCTTGATCGAGCGAGATGTGCTGTGAGGTTCCCTCCGTAGATTGACTTGTGCGCCGGTCGTTGGGCCTCGGGTTGACTGGTGCGCTCCGGTGTGAAAGGCGATGACTGCAGGTTGACAGGCAGTGATGTTGTTGTGCGTGACCGGGGCGACGGCGTGAGTGGCAACCGACCGCCAGCAGTGCGAGAGGAGAACAGCCCCGTGTGGGACTTGAGTGGCGTCGATACTGAAGGAGTAGCCATTTCGACTGACTCAACAGTAGCGATGGGTGAGAAATATGTGAGAAAGAAAGATTTGGTTGTAGGTTTATGTGGGTGTTCCTGAGAACGCGTTGTGTTTTTGTGTGTGGTTGGTTTGAGTGTATAGTGGTCTTGTGTGTGTGGTTTGAGAGTGTGCGAGTGGCAAAGTTTGTGTAGAGTTCAAGATGGTTTCCCCAGATATCAGTTCTCGGGGGAGGGTGCCCTGCTTTAAGTAAACAAATGCGACCGCTGGCACGGCAACCAGTGAACTAGCCCACAACCCTGAGTCACAACCCTGAGGGACCGGCCGGCACCAGGGGGGGCTTAGGGGGGTATTCAGCACGGTAGTCAGCACGCTAACCCAGTTGGCACACCCGCTATTACCACAAGCGCTTGTCAGTGTCGGTACTAGCTGCTGCTGGCATGCGCACCTGTGGACCTCGTGCGCCCCTTTTAATCCCTTTGATGGACCGATGACCTTTGCTGACTAAATTGCACATACAGCACCTTATCTCATTGCTAGGCCACTGATATCATATAGGGCGGCGGCGGCGACGAATAACCGTGGACCGTGCAGCCGGAGCAGGGATGGTCGCGGCTGGCTGCTTGGCCCCTAGCCGCGCTGGTGTCACCCAATGCGGCACCCCGGCCCCCCTCTGGCGTTAACCCAGGCACGGATTTCCCAAGGTTTCAGCCCAGGTCGGCTCTTTCCGTCACATCAGGGGGAAGCGCTCCATCGCAAACGTCGCCGGCCCATCCCACCGCAGACACGCATCAACGCAGTACAAGCAATCTGCTTTACTCGTCATCTTTCGCCTGCAAACACTGCCCAAATACACCCAGGCGCTCGGGTCTCGTTCGCGTCGCCTACCATCTGTGACGGGCAGCCAGTTCTCAGCCTTGCCGGCCCTTGAGCACGGACGCCAACAACTCGTGGTCAAGCAGTGGCGACAAGAGATCACTCCCCTTCGGCACCACCGCCTGCGACTGACTTGGCACCCGCCCTGGTAGCAGTCTGCATAGTCCGAGATGCTGTCACTGTGACAGCCCAAATTTTTTCAGCATTCAGCACACCTCATCCCATTGCATCCCACGCCATGTCGGATCCCTCCACGCCTCAACCTCTATTTGGCGGCGGTCTGCCTCCAGCGGCATCGACACCTGCGTCGGCGGCAGCAGGCCCATCGACGTCTCTCGTGCCCTTCGCTACCAGCCGCACTCCGGCAAGTGCCTCGTCCGGCAACAATACCTACATAATGCCCAGCTCCCCCATGAAGAAAGCCGCATCCGACGGGTACAGGCCCAAGGTGACCCGCACCCTGGGACAGCGCCCTGCATGTCTTGTCAACGCCTCAGTGACGTACTGTGGGAACAATCAGATCTATGCCTTCGGCGGGTTCGACCAGTACACCGACGAAGTCTACAACCACGTTCTCCGGCTGGATATCGTCAGCCATCAATGGAGTCTGGTGGATAACTACGGAGATATTCCCGGGGTGCGAATGGGTACGTACATGTGCTGGCGCCCGTCCCCCCCCCCCAACACCTTCACTGACTTTCAGTCTAGGCCACACTGCGACCTTGTACCAAGGCGACAAACTTCTTGTATTCGGCGGCGAGAACGAGCATAGGACGTATCTTTCCGATCTGATCATTTTCGACCTCAAGACCGCGCATTGGACCCAACCCCAGGTCACTGGCCCAATTCCCAAAGGTCGCGCACGTCATTCTGCGCTGTTACACGAAGACAAACTTTTCATTATCGGAGGAATCACGGGCCACGATAACTATGTGCTGGACGATATATGCTACATTGACCTCAAAACCTTTACTTGGTCACGCGCGTGGCGTTTCGTCGGTCGGTTCGACCACTCGGCATATATCTGGTCAGTCCGACACCCACTCGATATTCACCGGTCTACAGAGGCACTGACATTGTGTAGGGGCGATAGAATATGGGTCTTTGGCGGTTTGAGTGAAGATATGGACAAGGTCAGTGATCTATGGTGGCTCGACCTGAAAGGCAGCCCCGCATTCGAGAGCGCGCCTCAGTTCGGATCTTACGAGCGGCCTGGGCTGGGTAGCCGCGGCGAAAGCTCACCCAGGCCACCATATACGATGGGACAGTCGCCGATCGTCGGCGCGTCTGGCTACGCGGCCAACTCCCGGACCCAGCAGGTCAACACCCCGTCTTTCCAGATCAAAACTTACGCGCCCATGGCACCCGGCCTGATACATTCCCACAAGTTTATATCTGGTCCCAATGTGCCTTCGCAGGGGCCCGGTATTCACTTTCACGTCTACTCGTCTGGTAACCTGCTCGATTTCGTAACACCAGCCGCCACCATAACGTCCAAGGAGTGCGCGCTGTATGCACTTGAGCTCGGCGAGCTCCGATGGCAAAAAGTTGCAGAAGGCCGAGAGGTCTTCAAGTCTGGCTTTAGGTGGCATTACTGCACGATGAACGAAGACGGCACCAAAGCGTGGCTGCTGGGCTGCCCCACCGACGCTTCTGCCCTCGATGTTGCTGCGAACGGATTTGAGGAGCAGCTGAGCGATATAATGGAGATCGATCTTCGCAGATACGGCTTCCTGGGCAACAATCTGACGCCACAGCCGCGGACTGAGCTCGCCGAACCCATGGGAAGGACGCGTCGCGTGGACACGCCATCCAAGGGCTTGGGCGCTGATCTTGCCAAGGCATTCAACAAACCTCCCGAGGCAGGAAGTGGTGCGGATTTTATTGTCACGGCGCTTTCAGGTGATCCAAACGAGGAAGACTTGCTTGGATCGGCCTTGATCAGGGCGACTGATGTGGCCGACGGTGACCAGACCTGGCTATCACCGGATTCGCCTACATCACCACCCATCCACGTGCACCGTCTCATCCTATATCTTCGCTGGCCACACTTTGCACGCCTGTGGGACTCTCATATGGCCGAATTCCACAACAAAAAGATGCACATCCCCGAGCCCTACACAGTGGTGAAGGCTTTCCTTTACTACCTCTATACAGATCGCATCGATGCCACACCGGAGGACGAGGGCGTTGACGGGCCCAGCAGGGATCTTGCGGACATTGCCGGCCTGCTTGTGATGTCCAACATCTACAACATCCCGCACCTGCGCCTTCTGTGTGTGAATCGGCTGAGTCGTGAACTAGACGTCGACCATGCTTGTATCATATGGTACTGCGCGGGGCTTGCAGACGAGGAATGGCTGCGCAAGCGGGCAGCGGGGTTCTGCTTGACACATTGGGGTCGCATAGTGCGCACCACGGGTTTCCTGAGACTTCCCCGGACCGCGATTGTGGAACTCTCGCAAGAAATCGACACGGAGGGCCGCGTGATCGGCGGAGAGGAGCTCGATATGTTTGAGGGCGGGGGCTCATACATGGAGAGGAGGAAAGAAAGTATGTCTAGCAACGTGACTCAGTCGCTTGAGGCTGAGGAACCAGAGGACGACGACGGCATGGACATGAACTAGTCGTTTGTCACGCAGAGAAACCGGCCTCGGTCGACCGTGGTCGTGGGCGCCGGAGGCGATTGAAAGGACGTACACATCATATCATATTCGGAGTTGGCACAGAGCACTTGAGGAGGTTCTCATCAGTGTGAGTTTTTCTAAGGCTACATGGCATGGCGTTTGGGGCGGATACTACTCTTTACTACCTTGCTTTATTCTTATTTATGATTTTTGTCTTGATTACAGATATCAAGCCTTAGAGCAAAAGTGGGCGAGATGGCTCGAATCAATAGAGATGATTGACGAGTCACAAGCCAGGTGGTGGGCTGGCATGCATTGCACGGCAACGCATTATTGCAATCCATCCTTGCCTATACGGGAATGCGGCCACCGGGTGCGACGTGAGCCGAGCAATGGAACCAACGGCGCCACCACCGGGCCCCCGCATCCTGCGCCAGCTTATCTACTGCCTCGGAGCCTCTGGCATGACGTTCCTGCAGGGCGTCGACAAGCGTGCGAGCCATCAACAACCTGACCGGCACAACCCCGAGCGCACCAGAGGCCCGAGGCGAGGCGGGTCACAAAGTCAAGCCAAATGAGCCTCCCACTTAGCGTCTTCTCGCCACCCCTTACGCCGGACCTAGCGGACGAGGTCGAGCTGCGGGCCGCGTGCGCCGCCGTGATGGAGCCGAGCAGCGACACGGCGCTCAGGTTCGGGCCGCCGGGGGACCAGTGGGCGTACGACCGGCACAGCAGGACGTACGACCTCACCCGCGGGGCCGGGCTCCCCGCCCCGATCGAGGTTCGCACGACGCGTGGGCCGCCTGACACACGCATCCTGATCGCCCCGGCATCCGCAGTGCTTGTGATCGTGGACATGCAGAACTACTTCCTACACCCGTCCTGCCGCTCGCATCCAGACGGGCTCGCGGCGGTGGGCCCGCTGCTGCGGGTCATTGAGCGCTGCCGCGGGGCCGGGGTGCAGGTGGCGTGGCTGAACTGGGGGCTCACGGACGCCGACCTCGCGGAGATGCCGGCTGGGGTTTCACGCGGGTTCGCGCGGGCCGTGGTAGCTGGGGACACGGGTGCGGGCGGGCTAGGGGTGGACCTGGGCGGCGGCAAGGGCAGGTGCCTTGTCGCCGGGGAGTGGAACGCCGACATCTACGAGCCGCTCCGCAGGGCTGTGGATGAGGTCGACGACGTCCGCTGCGCCAAGAACCGCATGAGCGGCCTGTGGAGCGAGAGCCAACCGCTGTGGAGGTACCTCAAGGAGAGCGGCAAGAAGACGCTCTTGTTCGCGGGCGTCAATACGGACCAGTGCGTGCTGGGGACGCTGACGGATGCTTATAATGCCGGATGGGACTGTGTCCTGGTCGAGGATACCTGCGCGACCAGGACCGAGGGCGCCACCGAGGTTTGTCTGGCAAATGTCGCGGTGAGTCCCCTTTTACGTTGCCGGGCGAGAACGCCTCGGGCTGACGGTTTTCACAAGAACAACTACGGGTTTGTCGTAGACTCGACGACGTTCACAGCATCCGAATGATGAGGCTCACAGCACGAGGTTTGGAGCGAGACGGCGTGGGGGGGGGAGGCCACATGCGGGATGAGATCCCAAATGGCTCGCTTGAGGAGCAGGTGGGGCCGCTGTTGTCGTGCCAAAATCGCATACGGCGACGAGAGCCTCGGAAGTCGACGGGAGTGATGGGATCCCTCGTGGCGGGGACGATACGGGGGCGTGAGGAATACGAGCCACGGATTGCGAGGGAGGCTGGAACCCCCAACCTGCGTAGTGGTGTGGTTGCATGCAGCTCGTCCTCACGATAGGGCCGCAACGCCCCGCCAAGGGATTCGACAGCCCGATAATGGAATCAAATCAACTACATGCAATTTGCGGCGGGCTGTTTGCTGTGAACCTCGCATTTGACCCGCGTGAGCATTCGGATGGGCGAATATGTGCGGGATTGATTGGTATCCAAGCAAAGCAGCATCACCGAGGTACTTGTTGGTGCGGTTGGAATGAAGTCTGGACGTGGAAGGTGGGTGGGTAATGGCAACGGTACAGACTGGTGAATTGACCGGGTTTCTCATTCGATGATATTTTGGCATCTACTGCGCGATAATGCAAACCGCCCGCCGGGTCTGCCAACGTGAAATGTCGTTCGGATCCTGCCCAGGCAACCCGCCACATTTTAGCCGCACCAGAAACCCGTGCTCATTTCACTCCAGCCCAAGCCTTTCTTGTCTTGCATCTATCCCCACCCCAACTGTCAGTCCCCATCCTGCCGGATCCTTATGCAGCAATCCTTTTGATGAACCCCCCCTGGGTCCTCCACCAGGTGGCTAACCTGAGAAAGTGCATGTTCATGTCGAGTCCTTGCAAAGCCACTGCCGAATTTAACCACTGTGTAAATGCCGCAAAGATATTGGCCGAATTTCTGGTATGAAGAGAAAAAAAATTGACCGCCGTTACGCCGTGAATGGGTTGATGGGTGTCATCGCAAAGTATAAAGAAGGTGAAGTCGTCGGGCCGACCCACAAAAGGGACGATCGGCCACCAATTGCGCGGATAACGCCGTGAAAATGCAGGTCGTTCTGGAGATTAGGATCGCTCTGCCCCCGTTAATTCCCCCGCCAACGTCGCAATCTTGTTCATGAGGATGGTGCTTGTTGTCGGTGAACCCGTTCCATCAAACAAAAAAAAACCAGAAAAAATTCAAGAACGATGGGGGGCACCGCGCGAGATTGCCTGGGGCCTCCCAAAAAGAAGTGAATGTATGTGCATTGTCGAAAGGCGCCGGGTAGGGCTCAACCGCCCTGGACGACGACGTCACCCTTGCAGATGCCATATGAACAGCATGCTTCGGGCTCGAGTTTGCCCATGAGGATCTGGTCTCGCTTTGACTATGGCTCGTATGTTAGCAGGTTGGTTTTGGTTGACATGCGATGACGCGCGCGGTATGGCAATACTCACATCCGGGCAGGGAACGGGACTGGCTGAGGCCATACTGCCGAAGAGAACGGCGGCGAGTACCGCTTGTATTGTGACTCTGAACTGCATTTTTGGGCTGGAGGTGATTTGAAAGTCGAAAGAGGTGACTGTGTGACCTGGACAGATAGGAGAGCCTCAACTAAAGTAAAGGTGGGAGAGGTGGGAGGTGGGAGGTGGGCGGGAAGATAGGTGCGAGTATGGCGTGGGGGGGGGGGCCACAAGGCTACTTCAAGCCAAACGGCGAGGCGGCGCAGGCGGCGGCGGATGAGAGGAGAGACAATCGGGACAAGCCAGGTAGACGACGGAAAGGGACCGGGGGGGCCAACAAACAGATATACATGCAGTCATGGGTGAATTATGCCGGCGCCAAAGAGACGAGGGCTCACCTCACTTTCACCTCACCTGCCGGGCGATTTTGGATTACTGAGGGGGGGCCATCACATAACGGAGCCACCCTGGGCCCCCATATAGGAAAGGACGAGATCAACAGGCTGCCGGGAAAATACAAGCAGGCTACATTGTCTAAGCCAGCATGCATGTCTAGCAGGTTGTAACTGTAGCCAAAACACGACGGTGGGCTCGCCTCCGCTGGTGGGATCGGCGAGTGATGATAAGCGAATCCACGCAGGTGCAGGCAGGATGCTATGGGAGTGATTGCGGTCATATCATCCGCCCAATCTACTCGACACTGGCGCCAGACGGCCCTGCAAAAAGCTTGGCCGCCTGTGGTCCACTCTGCTCGGCTGCTCGGTTGGCCAGCCGGAAGTGGAGTCCCACCCGTCCACGCACAGGTTACATGGTGCAATCGCACTACCTTTTCAAATGTTTATCTTGTGTTTCGCACACAGCAGCTCTGTAAGTTGGAAA
Source organism: Diaporthe ampelina (assembly GCA_023522825.1). Taxonomy (NCBI): domain Eukaryota; kingdom Fungi; phylum Ascomycota; class Sordariomycetes; order Diaporthales; family Diaporthaceae; genus Diaporthe; species Diaporthe ampelina. The sequence goes on along the minus strand of JAMFTM010000026.1, from coordinate 21,238 downwards.
CCCTAGCTCGGTCCCATCAGTCAGTCAAGTCAAGCCATATACCAAAAACCCACGCCTTGAGGATGTGGGTGCATCCATTTTCCTCTTGGCTAACTCTGTAACCTAGGTGGTAGTAGTTGGACTGGCGCGGTTGTTTGCGCCACACGGCGCAACAAAAAAGAAAGACCGCCTGTGCCCCGTCGCCTCCCAGGCTTGTCCTATTTTCGGCTACATCGTCAGCTCGTAATCCGGGGCTGCCGCCGCCTCTGCCAGCTCAGAACCCGACGCTTACTCACCACTCTCTCAGGACGCCCGTCAGTTGAACTGCTATCACCCATCGCCTGTCTGCTTTGGTGCCGTGCGATTCCACAGTCGGCAAAAGTGAGGCCCTAGTGACTCACACATACTGGTCAACACGGCGAGGGCAGTCATTCGGTGGACATTTTGGGGCTCGTCTCCGTACGCTCTTCCTTCCTTCCGAGAAGGTCTCGTAGAACTTTGATTTTCTGTCTGCCCCCTTGTCTTTCGCCATGATGTGCGCTGTTGGAGCTGTAGATTGCTCATGCATAGTACAACGGCACCATCCAGTCTCGAACTCTCGGTCAGGCATTCCAGTCCTCGTGTGTCCTCAGTTGGGTGCGAGATCAGCCAAATGTAACAAAGTGTGCTTCTCAAGGGGCACAGGATCCGGTCTTGAATAACTGAAAGTCCACTTTGCGAACCCCTCTGAGGCACCTAGTACCGTATGTCTTGATTTGTCGTGTGCAAACTGACTTGGTCGGCTCGCCAAGAAAAAAGATACTCCACTGAGCTTTGGGAAACCCCAAGGGGAAACAAGCTGTCGACTCGTCGTCTCCCCACGTTTTATTGATATGGGGCAACCAGAGTCATGAAAGAAGCCACATCTCAAGGAGACGGAGAACAGCAGTTGAAGCGCTCAGCAATACACCGAAGTGTCTACATATAAAGGCAGATCAATTTCTGCTGAGGCGCACTGCGACACTTGCAGATTCTCAAACACAATCAACCCACATCCACTACTCCTCCACGCCAACAGTCGTTTCAATCCCCCAATCAGACCCATCCCATCTAATTGTATTGAACCGCAACCCAGGCGACAAGATGTTCTTCAGCCCCAAGTCTGTCCTTTTCTCCATTGCCGCGCTGGCCACAGCCCACGCGGCCGCTGTTCCCGCGCAGCCGGGCTTCTTGGACCCCCGTGCCACGGCCCAGGACATCAAGGGTTGCTACGATGGTGCGTTCACCTGCGCCAACGCCTGCAATGCGGTGCTCCAGAACGAGGGCTACCAGTGCCTTCAGCACGCGGGCGGTGACAGCACATGCTGTGTGAAGCTGTAGATGAACGGTACAAGGGTGGGTTGCGGCTCCCTCGAGCGTCCTCCAAATCACTTCCCAAGGTATATAACTGACAGGACCTGAAGACAGAGGATTCCTGACGAAGGAAGGATATTGCCACAGCCTCAGCTCTGATCCTGGGTCCTGGGAGAGATTGTTCAGATGCTCATTACTTGCCATAAAGGCAACTTCGCATTAAAAATACACCGCCTCATCATGGCATCAGGTGTGGTTTGAACGAAAATTGTACATAGAAGCTAAGTTTATACATATACAATGACAATGGATCTGTACACAAGGGGCAGCTTGAACTTCGAGTGGACATTCACTTACAGCCAGCCCTGGTTATTTGACAAGACTGAGGAGTTGAGGCTTCCGGCACGACAGAGCCTGATGCTCCGTACAATCCATTGAGTCGTGACAGCAGTAGGTAGAGAGAAAGCATTGAAACGATTCGGCAATGGCTTCGGGCATCAAGGGGTACATAAACATTGCTGAGCAAGAGGCCAAGTTCGGTGATCAATATTTCTGAGTCAGCCGCTGGTATTCATGATTTTGCATTTGTAGACAAATGGCTGCATCATGTACGTGCAGAGAGACCTAGAAGCCCAAGCGAGGGTCTACATACCTTCCGATCAATATACTCAGCAGACAGGACGCCGAGTACTCAGAAGAGCAGTGAGGTCATACATATAGCCTTGTGGGGCTAGGCGGTAGAGTGGAATCGGTCGGCTGATTGATCCCGTCAGCCTGGCAGGGGTATTATCTAAGGTTTGATTATCAAAATCTCGTTAGATGAAGCCCATCCTGGCTGTGGGGCTGTTGCAAGAATCGAGCCGAAACGGAGCGGGTCGTCAGGCGTGAAGCGGGCAGGCGGGATACACACCAGCAAACGAAGCCCAAACGATGCTCACGGACGGGATCGATCCAATGGCGCAATTGAAGGCGTCCTAATCACGAAGCACAGGCATTTACCGCACTACGTGTGCCCCGAGAATATCTGTCTCGATGAGGAAGCGGCGATGCATTGTTTGAAACAGTTACCGATGTGAGGCGAGCATGACTGCTGATCGATTGGAACGGCGGACCCTCTGCCTGGAAGCAGCAATATGGGGCAGTCACCTTACTTCCGTATTGGCCAAAAACAATTGTTTCTCTCCAATGAATGCACACAACTGAACCTGGCCTCGCTCCCCCCCCCCTTTTTTTTCTTTCTTTCCCTTTTTTTTTCTTTTTTTTTTTTGGAATGGGGAGGGGAGATCAGAGATTCCTGCCCGTAAAAACGGAGGCTACACCCATACTAGGCAACTTAGAGATCAAAGTACTTAGTAGTACCAACCAGTTATCTCATACGAGGTTACCTTGTAGGAGGGTTTCTTGTAGCATCTTACTCTGAAAAGTTTATCTTATAGGAGTTTATTCTATAGGAGGTTATTCTGCAGGAGGTTGTACTACATGAAGTCATCCCATGCGGCCCAGGTGTACTCTCCATTTTGTGGGTGCCAATCCCCAATCTCTCTTTTGGGGTGGCCCTCCGCTCCCTGGTCCCGATACAATTTACTCAAATTAGTGTATCTGTTCAAGACATCTCGACGCGGGGAGGGGGATGTTCGAATGATACGATAGCAGCGAAAGGATTCCAGAACAAGAATGCCCCTGTGTCAACATGATCTTGCCGGCGGTCCAATGTGGTGGCACCAAATCAACTATGTTGCGTGGAATAACCAACACGCCCGTATTAGGAAATCAGTACACACTGCATACACCGACAATGCATCTCATGCAGTACAAGTATCGCCATCGATCGCACAGCAGGTGCTGGCAATCTTGTCCAAGGCATTCATTGGACAAGACCTCTCCAGAACTCCAATATCGCGGCGGCCTCCGAGTGATGGAACCATTATCCGCGGTGACAGAAACACATACAAAGTCACTCGGCGGTGGCCCCCGCCCCGGGTCCCGATGCCAAAACTTGCTGTGAAATGGGCCAGGTAGAATTCCGAGGAACTGGGAGAGAGGCCCTATCTATTTGTTCCCACGAGTTGTGTCCAGCATTTGTTTGGGCTCAAGTTCGCTGACCAGTAGTCCAATTTCCACGGCTGCCATTCCCTGACGATTGTTACACCGGTCGGAAAGCCGCCGCTGCATGTTTGAGATATTTCCACTCTTCGCCATCATTCTGTATTACCAGCCAGATGAAGAGAAGCCAGTTCCACTGCCCTACTGCTTGCAGCCGCCCACATTGGCAAGCATGTTGCCGTTTCTGGGTCCGGCCAATTCGGCTTCGTGGCCCAGCCTCACGTGGACTACCCACAAAATTAATCAATACCATGAGAGCAGTAATTTGGACCTGCAAGCATCCAACGGTTACGTGCAATCTTTCGGAGGCATCGTCCGCCAATCCCACGGTATGTATCAAAACCTGCGACTTCCCTCCGAGCATAAAAGTGATGCGGCCCGAATTTGCGACAACGAACCTGGTGCTGCTCTCCACTTGTGTTCGATTGGCGAACAACCAGTTGACCTCAGCTAGCAATCATGTAATGTTCACAAGCGGTAACATTGTGCCACAACCTTGCGTCTGTCTCAGGCACCGGTTCGTTGAGGATATGATGCTTCGGCTTGGCCATTTCCTTCCTGAACCGATCTGAAAATGCACGAACGCTACCGTCTGCCTGGAGGACACGTTCCATGCCGGCGTATTGGAGTACGACAAATGTTCAGGCATGCCATGCCGGCGCGGCGAGCCCTTGTTGTCTGCAAACTTGCACACGAGACATTAAATGGGCTGGGTACAGCTCTGTCTGCGACCTTGCGATAGTGACTGTGTTCCCGTGCCAAGGGGCTTGCCTCTTTGAAAATCTAACAGACTGACAAAACCATACATTGTGAGACGGCATGTCTGCAGCGAAAGCTGCTGGCTTCTCCAGGACTGAGGGCTTGTTCTAGAAGAAAGCGCATCGGATCACCTTCTGGCAACACGGGAGAGCCAATCAGTCTTCAAGCTGACTCCTGTCCGGACGCTTGAAAAACAATGCCTGCGCCCCTGATTTTCCTTGTACGACGTCGTCGCTTGCATGTTTCACTAGTGTCGCTTTCCCACATCCACAAGTATTGGCCCAGTTGCCACTGGAGGGACCCATCAAGCGCTGCCTGACACTCGGCCTTAAGTGCTAATACCGTTCATTACTGTGCTGTCAAAGAGTGGATGTACCACTTGACTTTCAAGCAGGAACAGTGGCATGTCCGATGTGGGCCGGAGCAGGGCATGAACTCGCCTCAAAGACTAGCATCTCAGGGTATGAGAGCAGCTGCGGCCGAGGAGAACGAATTATACGTCAAAGACCAAGTTTGACTTTCCCATGCATTGAGAAAAGCGCCTGAGCCATCCAAGACCGGTTTAATTGACGTCCCTTGCGCAGGGCTCGGACGAAGGACATGGAACTTCTCCCTCATCAGACAACAGAGAAGGCCATCTAATGCATGGAGGGACACGCGACATAGACTACGATCCAGCCCGGGTACACTTCTTGCCAGCTTGACTATGGTTGGGGCTGAAAGGTATCTGCTCGCCCACCCTGATACCTGGCCAAGAGGAAGATGAATGTATAGAGGCTTGCAGCTAGTAACAGCTCACAATCCATCATCTGCAAATGTCAGCCCTAGCTGTGCCCGGTCGAGATGCCTGTCTACTGCAAGGGGCAGCGAGATGTGCATACTTGTACTTCTCGACCAGTGAGCGTGTCAGCAGATTGCCGATGGTCGCGCACCACAGCATCCATTAATCCACACATGCACCATCCTATGCTCCAGCAGGGCTTCCACGACTCAAGCTTCGGAGTGGGCGCCACCAGTTGTTGCCGAGGGGTGGCTACGCATGAGTTCTTGGCCGCTCCCTGATTTATAAGGAATTGTCGAAACTAGGATATAAAACATGCAGGCCATCTTTTCCCTTACTGACTTTAATCAGCGCACGTCTTGCCAGGTGTGATCAGCCAGCCCAGCCAGTCCCACTTCATTGCCGCCCGTTATCGTACCCGAGTGTAGATATGCGCCCGCGTGTTATCTTGCCTTGGACTTGCCCGTACGATACCATTCGAGTGTGCTGCCAAGCCAGCCTTATCGCTCGCGCTTTCCACCTCCATTGAGGCTTTGCAGTATTTTCTTGCCGTTCACACTTTTCTTCCCTTTGAAAAACCAGCATAAAAGAAGGAATAGAGAGAATCAAAAGGGCGCGATGGGTTTCAGAGACATAGAAACAGGAGGAGGAGGAGGAGGAGGGAGAGGGGGAGGGGGCGGTATGGAAGAAAAGGACCTCTCCATTGAGACCGAGGAGGTGACACACTCTGGTACGGGAAGAACACTGGTTTATGATGAGCAGAAGGGCTTCTTGACGAGGTTTCAGCGCTTTGCCGGCAAGTTTGGTGTTGAAGAACGGGGCATCGAACGGGTACTCCCGGATGAAAGAACCGACACAGGTGTGAGCAAGGTCGGCACTCTGGTAAGAACCCTCACTGCCAGGAAGCGAGGCGATGAAACATGCGCCCTCCTCGCGAGGCCGATCTTACCCTTCTGACCTGATAACAGTGGATGTCAGCAAACATGACTGTCTCAACTTTTGCATTAGGAGCCCTGGCGCAGCCTGTCTTCGGCCTCGGCTTCGTTGATGCGGCACTGACGGTCATATTCATCAACATCTTGGGCATCATCCCGGTCAGCTTCTTCTCAACCTTTGGCCCTCGCTTCGGCCTGCGGCAGATGGTGGTCTCTCGGTTCTTTTTCGGCTATTATGGTGTCAAACTCAGTGAGTTCGTACCACACATCCTTTCCACAATCACAGGCGTGGTCCCTTGCTCGTTGGGAACTCCTATTCTCCTGGGCACGGACTACTGACTAACAAGTTTGTTTCCCGCAGTTGCAATATTTAACATCCTTGCATGCTTGGGTATGTTGAACTACAATGCCAGGAGCGAAATGCAAGCACCCGCAAATCTTGCAGCGTAGTTATGCCCGCTATATAAGATGGTGACTGACCGGATTTCATCATTAGGCTGGTCTGCGGTAAACTCGATAGTAGGGGCTCAGCTCCTCAGCGCAATCAACCCGGGGCCTCACGCCCTCCCCGGATGGGCAGGTGTCCTGATCATAGCCTTATCTACACTTCTCATCACCACCTTCGGCTACCGCCTGGTACACGCCTACGAGCGATGGTCTTGGATCCCAGTTCTGGTTATCTTCTGCATCGTCGCCGGGGAGTTTGGGTCCTCAGGCAAGTTCGCCGTCTCTAACTTCCTGCCCCTTATGTCCGGCAAGGCCGAGGCAGGCTCCGTGCTGAGCTTCGCCGCGAGCGTCTTCGGCTTTGCCACAGGCTGGACGTCCATGGCTGCCGATTACGCCGTCTACCAACCCGAGACCCGGCCCCGGCGGACGGTCTTCTTGTGGACCTTCGGGGGCCTCCTATTCCCCTTGGTCTTCACAGAGCTCCTGGGCGCCGCCGTCATGACGGCCTATGCCGTCGATGAGGGTTACACCGAGGCCTATGACACCAACCATATCGGTGGAGTCCTGGCCATGGTCTTGGTGCCGCGGCTCGGCGCCTTCGGCAGGTTCTGCCTGGCCGTGTTGGCGCTGAGCATCGTCGCCAACAACTGCCCCAACATCTATAGTGTGTCTCTGTCCCTCCAGGTCCTGGCCAGGCAGACCCAGCGCATCCCCCGCTTCGTGTGGCCGGCATTGGCGACAGCCGTCTATGTTGCCATCTCTATCCCCGGGTACAGCAGCTTCGAGGAAGTGCTCGAGAACTTTATGCTCCTGATCGGCTACTGGCTGGCCATCTACGAGGGCATTGCCCTGACCGAGCATTTCGTTTTCCGCAGGACCAGCGGCTACGCCGTAGACGACTATGCCACACCTGAGAAGCTTCCTCCTGGCTACTCCGCGCTGTGCGCTTTCTTGTTTGGGGTTATGGGAGCGGTCCTGGGAATGGCTCAGTCATGGTACGTGGGGCCCATAGGGAGGCTGTGCGGTGATGAATATGGGGGCGATGTCGGCTTTGAGCTGGCTTTCGGGTTCAGCGCTGTCGCTTATTTGATATTGAGATTGGTCGAGAGGGAGTGCTTCAAGAGATGAGAGGCGAGCTGGGCGGTCCCTTCCGCAATGCATAACGACCTAGCGGTCAGGCTACGGCCACGGGAGGACTGTCTGAATCTGCACTCCTTCACAGTTTCTGTGGCTGGTTCCGTATGTTCTAGTAATCAATTCAATTTGAAAGCAGATGCAGAACACGCCTATAACACCGACTCTGCCTGTGGGTGGGGTAAAATAGGTATCCATGAGTCCATCCATCCATCCATCCATCCATTCAACCAAAACTCAGTACCGTGTCCCGTACGCTTTCGTTTCCTGTGTCATGTCTTATGACCAACGATGGTCTTCGTCCTCATCCAGGTCATCCATCATCATGCTTCGTTCCAACACTCTTCCCTGTTGCCTGCACCTTCTCATAACGGGCCCTGAGCCATTACTCATCATTGAGTTTTATAGAATTTCTTGTATACCAAGTGCAGGAGCAAATTGACGTTCAGCTTCAGATTCCCTTCAAAAAGCGTCATAAACTGGTGACTCTCAAACTGCGCCTGCAGCAGGTCCTCGATGGGGACCAAGGCACTGGCGCCAGGGATTTGAATGTGGCCTCTCGAGCCCTCGATTGCAAACACTCCGACCTGGTCGCAAGAGATGGTGAGGTTGATCTTGTCCCAGTCACGGTCCGCTGTGCCTGTCCACTGAACTAGCACGCCTTTGTCCATGAGCTGCCGCGCGCTGTATTTGTACGAGCCAAACTTGGGTACGCGGCCGCTTCGTTCAAGCTCTCGCTGGTGGTTATATTGGCGGGTGAAGGGGAGGAGGAACTTCTTCTTTCTGTAGCAGTAATTAGCGCGCGCCAATTGTAATGTATGCATGTTGCATGGAGAGTTCCGGACTTACCCTTTGTTCTTCTGCAACGTTGACATGGCCTGTTCGATGTAGTCGTCGTAGCTCTTGCGCTGCTGCTCGAGGTATTTGGCCTTCTCGTGCAGGTTGCCGAGGGTAAGACGCACGCCTTCTACTTCACGCTGTCTTTGAATTCTCCTCCTACTTTTTGTGCGAATATCCAGAGCGATGGCGTTGAGCACATCCTGGTAATGATTATGTTTTGAAATCCGACCCATGTGCTCGAGCGCCATGACGTTTTGCAGGGCTGTCCGCTTGAGCTCGTGATAAGACATCCTCGTGACATCGACCATGTTGGCATCAGAGTAGGCGCCTCTGGTATTGTCATTCCCAGCGAAATCCTCGCGCAGCACCATCTCCCACTTGCGCTCATCCTCGGGTGTGATTGGCTTGACCAGGATTTCGAGAAGGTGCGCGCCGCTTTGAACACGTATAATATACAAGACACACCGCTTCGTCTCCATAAACAAAGCCTTGACCTCGGCCTCTGGGTCATCGACATCGTGTAGCTTTGGCGTGAGGAACATTTGGATATCGGATGAGCCCGTAGCTGTCATCTCGTTCTCATTGTTCTTGGCGCTACCAAGATCTTGCATGATCTCACGAAGCACATCGTCACGGTTGGGGCAAATGAAGGGAAGGTCGCTAGCCACCAGGTTGTGAATGGCGAAAATGTCGCTCATCTTGATGTACAGTGTTGGCCGGTTTTTCGCGTACAAGTCGTTGAACTCATCAATGTCGAACGTGCTCTCAGCGTCGGGAACTGAGATTAGTTCCCTCATGATGTGAGCCAGACGCTCGATGGAGTCTCCGATAAAAGCGTTGAGGGGTTGTAAATAGACGTTTTCACCACCAAAGTGTCGGCCGGAAGCAACCTGCCCGAGCACCTTTGCAACCTCACTCAAATTGCGCTTTTGTAGAGGGCTAAGCTGCTTCTCAATGACTCCAACGTTCTCCGGCGATGTCAGCGCATTGTGGAGATAGAACCGCCAGAACCAGTGGGCAACCATCTGAAGTAACTGTTGCTGTGGCTCCCTCTTGAAGTGTTGGCAGAGGAACTGGAACATTTGTTGGCACAGATATCGCATGCCATAGGGAAGTCGAGGAAGGAGGTCTTCCAGGGCCAGTAAGAATTGATCGCAGATTTCGCGGAGGTCACGGAGGTGGTCGATGAATAGTTCTCGGGTCTCCGGATCTTTTATAGCCAGTTCCCGGGGAATGTCCAGCGGCCTCCTGCTGGGCTGGCCTGTCCGAAGCTCCTCGTTGTTGATAGCAGACCGGTAGATCTGCATCGGGTCGCTCTCCAGATCCAGCGCCGGGTCTTCAATGATGTTGTCCCGGATCAGGGGGCCGAGAAGGTCTCGCAGGTATTTCCTATCGCGTGGAGATCTCGTGTAGTTGCTGAGAAGTTTTGTCCAAAAGAAGTTGCCGCGCAGGTATTCTTGGACGGCGTTGCACGCCTCAATCTCCTCTTTGATCGAGCGCGCCACAAGCTTGAGCAGGTAGTACTCCTCGCGTCGCTTCTGAGCGTATCCGAACAGTCCCATCATCAGAATCTCTATACGCTTGCATTCCTTCTCCGCAGTGCCTTGCTCGCGGACACGCTTGAAGAGGCGTGCCAGGTATTGGGGCTGTGTCTGCAGGTTGAAGAAGAGCTGCTGGTACAGGTCAAGTTTCTTTCGGGAACTCTTGTTGAGAGCCTTGAGGTCGAACTGATTCGCCGTGATTATGGAACTGTTGGCGAGGAGCGTACCCGCGTGTCCACCGTAGTTGTGTTGATGTCGCACGACCTCGTCCAACGTGATTTTGTTCTTGACGAGCAATGCAATCTTGATATCAAGCTGGTCGATGTACTGCTCCAGCATTTCATTCTGCCTGACCTGTTGAACCACGGTCTTCCTCATGCGTTCAAACTCCACCTCCTCGTGGAAGTCAAAGTCGCTGTCATTGAGAAGATGAACAAAGTTCTTGACTGCCCCAACAGGTGGGTTCTTGCCAGTTGTGAGACTCTTGTACGCTTCACCTTGAAGCTTTCCTCTGACGAAACTTTGGATCTTGACGACTTTCTGCATGTTCTCGTGGAAAAATCGTTTCTTCTCTTCGAACCTCGCCCGAACGATGAAGGCTTTTGCGGCGGCTTGGACGGCAATTACAGACTCTTCTTCCTCCTCAAGCGCGCTGATCAGAAAACCGATATTCTCTCTAAGCATTGCGGCCCTAATAAGTGACTGCAGGCCGACCACAGCATCCTCATGAGATTCGAGCTCCTCAAGCAAGGCCAAGTGTTTCGCGCGAGACAGGTCACCACGTATGCACGCTTGAAAATAGGTAATGAAGGGCGTTTGCTCCGCCAACGCTTGGCGATCGTTGGCAAGTTGCTGTCGTCGTAGCATGCCCCGCATAGCAGACTGCAGGTCGATAATTTCGAGTTCATGATCGCTCAGCCCGTCGAGGAGACTTGTAACATCGCGTCGAACGGCGCCTGCGCGGATGCAGGCCTGCAGGGCCTCTGTTGTTGATGAATGCTGGCTTAATTCATATTTCGTTGCTTGGACGGCCATTCTTGCCTTTCTTCCGCGACAGGCAGCTTGGAGAGACTCCCACTCAGGTGTGTAGTGGTCAAGAATCTTCCTTCGCACGGCGGCCTGGCTTCTGGTCAGCATTGCACGTGCGGCGGCTTGGAGGCCGGTGATGGCCTGGGCCTGTCTTGCAAGGAGTTCCTGGTCGTCGTCCAACCTGTTCCTCAGAAGCGCTCCACGGAGGGCAGCCTGGAACCTAACAATAGGGCCAGCCATGCGAGCCGTCTCCTGCTTCTGGCGAACGACGTTCTGGCGGGCTAGGTATCCTAGGAACGCCGCTTGAACATCGCGAACAGGCCCGGATACTCGAGCCAGCTGAGAGCGCACGTCTCGTACCTCGCTACGGACTTTGGCAGCCCGTATCATGCTCTGCAACTCTAGGATGTCACCCTCCATGTTCTTCCAGAGACTGTCTTTCTGCATCTGCCGCCGACGGACGAGAAAACCACGGGCTGCGCTTTGGAGGTTGACGGCAAAGCGCCTCATCTGCAGTCTGTATCCGATTACTTGGCGGGTCCAGTCCCCGCGAATACGTGACTGAAGATCGACCAACCAGTCCTCCGTATTCCAGAGGCGTTGCATCACCTTGCCCAACCTCATCCTGCACATGGCGCCTCTAATCTGAGCTTGAAGATCAAGGACGGCGTCCTCGTGCTCCGAAAGCTCCCGGTCGATCCTCTCTTCTTCGGTCTCCACGGGCTCAGGCGGTGCCTGCTCACCAAAATCGGCACCCATTGTACCGAAGCTGGGCATATTGACCCCGAGTTTATCCAGACCTTTCTGCATAGCTTCTAGTTCATGGTGCTCGAACTCAAGCTGTCCGACAAGGTTACCGATGCGGAAGTCAACTATACCCTTGCGGAACAGCAGCCAACTTAACGCGTGAATACAGTAAATGACCTTTGGTATGTTCTTCTTTTCGTAAAGATCGATCAGCTCGAACCTGAACAGGTCCGGTAACGCGACCTCGTCCAGATAGCGAAAGAAGATGGCGATGTTGTCGGAGTGCCTATATTGGAGCCGATGGTGCCGGAATATTCTGAATCGCCTGTCGGGATTGAGCGCCTCGACTATTTCCGCGAGAGTGACGCCGTCTCGTAATGCCTCTTCGAGCTCAACAATTGGAGGGATCGATCTGTGTATAACGTCTTCGATCCATTCTTTAGCCTCTCCGATGTGACAGAGATACTCATATGCTTGCAAGAACTGCCGTTGCTTGTCCATCCAATTCCTGCCCTCCCAGCCATAGGTGCTGCTCCGTTGCCCGGCGGGGCCTGACCCAGGTTCTTTTTGGAGCCTGCGACGGCCACGCAGACCGACAACTTGTTGCGCGGGAGATGTGATGGCGAACTCCTCTGCCTCGCCGGACTGGGCTAACTTGGACAACGTGCGCAGCTGACTTGTGGAAGATCTGCCGAGGGTCACAAGATCGGGCCTAGCGAGCTGCGCGGCATGTGCCTGGTGGAGAGGCACCTGTGGCGGAGGGAGACCGGAGCTGCCTGAAAGAATACCATCGGAACGTGGCATGACCATGGAGTTGGGGCGGATTGTGGAGGCCCGGGGTCGGGATGGCGGGATCGGGGAGGTTGGCTCCTTGTCAAAATGTGCGAGTTTCCCGATATCAATGGATTGGCCCCGGTCATGGCGATAGGGTTCGCGAGGAGGGGTCGATGGTGCTGAGACGGGAGCTTGCGGCAAGGGCCTCAGCGATTGCCTCGCGGCGCTATACATGTTACCCGTGCTGGTCTGTGGACGGGATTCTGGGCTCTTGGGCGAGGAGAGCCGGCCGTTGGCCTCGCTCTTGCCGCGCTTGTGACCCATGGATCCATAACCGCTAGATGCTGAAGACGACTGCGTGGTAGTGCGACTCAAGTCGAACTGGCCGGAGGAGAAGGAGTAACCCGAAGAAGCTGATGATGTCGTGGACGGGTGGCGGTCGACTGGATTGTCAGCTGTATATGTTTGCCGCAGAGGATGGGGTCGATACGACATGGTGTAGAGGCGCTATCAACAGCGAGCGCGAGGTCGCTCGGTCTTGGAGGCTGTTGGAATCCGGGATGGAGGAAAACATCAGAGACCCTCGGTCTTCATTGGTGATGCTGGGTTGGCGAGAGATCGGGGATTGTGCAGGCAGACAGGCGGATAGGCGAAGTTGTTGTTGCAAAGGAATTACCCCAGGGCCTGAGTGTTGGTCAACAGAGTGGATTGGCGGGTGGAGTCGGACGGGCTGCGAGCGTCGAGCTGGGCGTCGAGACGAGGCAAACAAGAAATCCTGGGACCAGGGCCAGCGTAGCCAGCACAGTGCAGGAAGCCGCACCGATCAACACGAAGACGGACACCGGCGGCGACGCGTATTATGAGACATGAGGGCGCGCACTGCGCAGGAAAAGAGACAATATCGTGTAAAGCGATGTTGGGTGGAAGGACAGGACGACCGACCCGGCGACGACGGGAACCTGATGCCAATGGAACGGGAATGGGTTGACGGTGACAGTATGTACAGAGGCAGAGCCAGAGAAGAAGTCTGTCTCTCTCTTTCTCTCTCTACCAGCCACCAGCTTTCGGTACCCGGGCAAGTATGGAGGTGGAGGACCCCTGTCCAGTCACAGAGTCACAGCAGAAGGATGGTACCATATGGAGAAAAAGCAGGGGCGGGGCGGTTGGTTAGCCTTGTTTACGCTTTTTGACGCGAGATGGTTGCTGCGGCAGCGGAAAGGCGACTGCCGGGATGGCAGCAGCTCCCCAAAAAAGGAAAGAAAGACGTCACACAAAGGTGGGCCGGCGCAGTCTTGGATCAGCTTCAGACCAGCAGCCTGTATAGTATTGAGACATGAAAAGGAACTCAAGACCTTGAGCCATCGACGACAACTCGAGGAGATCTCCTCACTCTTGCCAATTGGGCCCACCGACATGGGAAGAGGGCGGAGGCCTGGCTGCTGTTGCTCGATTGGAGGTGGCTGGGAGTCGGGCAGGGAAAACACAGACCCACCTGGGCACTGCTGCAAGGCCCGTTGTTTGCAACAGTGCTATTGAACGGGCCAGACCTTCAGCTCCTCGGCCCCTTGCCTGCCTTGTCGCTCACACCCTCACTTTGACTCCTGCCCACACAACACAGTATCGAGAGAGCGAGATGCGGCTGCTGCTCCCGAGTCCCGATTCCAGAATGCTTGGTTTCATGAACGAGCAGGTCGTCGAACAGGCCAACAGGGTCTAGTGTACAGTGCAGCTGCAGGGACCAGCTCGCAGGGGTGCCGGGGGCCAGGGTGGTGCCCGTTTCTCTTTCCCGTCACCCTGGCCGATGCCTGGCCAACTGGCCTTCCTGGCGTCGGCAACCGTGGCGAGGTTGGTTCCTGTTGCTGACAAAGACAGGTCCGGTCTCCATTGTTATCGATAATTTCGCCCGACTTATCGATATCACTATCGATAACACCGGCAGGTTTAACTAGCACAAGGCGCGAAAGTGGGGTAGGCGCGTCGAGTTTTGGCTGAGAGAGCAGGGGTCCTACAGGAAAAAAAAAAATTGATTAAATGCAAGAGCATCATAGCCTCGCCCTGTTCTCCTCTTCTTCTTCTTCTTTCTTGGGAAACCCTCCCCGTCGAGAAGACAAGATAGCTGACAGCTCATCTGCATCTCGTCCTCATCTTGGCTAGCATCCTATCACAACATTTCAAGCTGAGTCTGCCAGCATCACTATGCCTACCTCAAACGGTGCCACCCCCGTCAACGGCATGTCCAAGGCCCTCGACCCCTCCAAGGCCGAGGAGATCCTCAAGGAGTACGACAGCCGCGATGGCCTCGGTATCCAGGATCTGATGAACGCCAAGGTTCACGGAGGTCTCACTTACAACGACTTCCTCCTCTTGCCTGGCTACATCGGCTTCCCCGCCTCCGACGTCACTCTTGACGCCCCCGTGACAAAGCGCATCACCCTCAAGACGCCCTTTGTCTCCTCCCCCATGGACACCGTCACTGAGCACGAGATGGCCATCCACATGGCCCTGCAGGGTGGCGTCGGTGTCATCCACCACAACTGCTCTCCCGAGGCCCAGGCCGACATGGTCCGCAAGGTCAAGCGCTTCGAGAACGGTTTCATCAATGACCCTGTCCTGATCACCAAGGAGACCACTGTCGGCGAGGCCAAGGCGTTGAAGGAGAAGTGGGGGTTCGGTGGTTTCCCCGTCACTGGTGAGTGCCTCTTGCCAGCCCGTTTTACTGTTCCCACCAGCTTTCATGATTATAATCCCAATTTTTATAACTTTCGTTCCACCGTATCGACGGTCGCCGTCATGGGGAGAAACTTGTTTCAATGATATTCTTGCTCCATCATAATCAAGTGTAGCACAAGACAACACCGAGACTCAGACAGTGAGCTAATATTTGCGGCTTCAGAAAGTGGCAAGCTTGGCTCCAAGCTCCTTGGTATTGTTACCAACCGAGACCTACAGTTCGAGGACGTCGATAATCAGCCCGTTGCCAATGTCATGGTCACAGAGCTGATCACTGCTCCGGAGGGTGTAACTCTCGAAGAGGCCAACAACATCCTGGCAAAGTCCAAGAAGGGCAAGCTGCCAATCGTCGATAAGGACGGCAACTTGGTCTCTATGATCTCCCGCTCCGATCTCCGCAAGAACCTCAACTTCCCTCTCGCCTCCAAGCTGCCTGATTCCAAGCAGCTGATCTGCGCTGCCGCCATCGGCACACGGCCAGAGGACAAGATCCGGCTCCGCGGGCTCGTGGAGGCTGGTCTCGACATCGTCATCCTTGACAGCAGCCAGGGTAACAGTATGTTCCAAATCGACATGATCAAGTGGATCAAGAACGAGTTCCCGGGGCTCGACGTCATTGGCGGAAACGTCGTGACTCGTGAGCAGGCTGCTGCCCTCATTGCTGCCGGAGCTGACGGTCTTCGTATCGGCATGGGCAGCGGTTCGGCTTGTATCACCCAGGAAGTCATGGCTGTAGGCCGACCTCAAGCCACTGCTGTTTATAACGTCAGTGCCTTCGCTGCCAGGTTTGGTGTGCCCTGCATCGCCGATGGCGGCATCCAAAACGTTGGCCACATTGTCAAGGGTCTTGCCCTTGGCGCCTCCACGGTCATGATGGGTGGTCTCCTTGCCGGTACCACCGAGTCCCCTGGAACCTCGTTTGTATCCCGAGAGGGCAAACTGGTGAAGGCCTACCGTGGCATGGGTAGTATCGACGCCATGCAGGACAAGAAGGCCGGAGGCGGCGGCGCTGACAGCCAGAAGAGTAACGCCGGAACGGCTCGCTACTTCTCTGAGGGCGACAGCGTTCTTGTCGCTCAGGGTGTGGCTGGCGCTGTTGCTCACCGTGGCTCGATCACCAAGTTCGTCCCTTACCTGGCCGCTGGTCTGAAGCACTCCATGCAGGATGCTGGTATCAAGAGCCTGCACGAGCTCCACCAGGGCGTCCACGACAGTGTGGTTCGCTTTGAGATCAGGACTGCCAGCGCCCAGCTCGAGGGTGGTGTCAACATGGAGTCGTATGAGAAGAAGCTCTACGCCTGAGTCTGAATTATGCGTCCAGGTGCGATCTAAACTATGCATGTTTCTATAGGAGTTTTTGGCGTGCCGGATTTGGCTCGGTATTGAAAATTGGGTTATATCATGGGTTGTGTGCATTGGGGGTTGTGTGGAGGGCCACCTCGACTGGATTGTTGGTCTTTGTTTGTGGGGCATCTAGCGTTGGGGCTCCTGGAAGTCAACAGAGGACTTGTCCTGTTTTGACTAGACGTTTGATCAATTAGAAACTCGTCACAATGATCGTCCTTGAGCCACCTGCTGTAATTGACATTAGGCAAATACTGGACATGTGGTTGGCACTGCTAAGGTGTTGCCAGGTCTGCTGACAGGCGGGCACGCAGACGCGCGCAGATGATCCAACGGGCGCCATGTGTCCCGCAGACTGTTCCCTGTCCATAGCACGGTATCGTGAGGCCTGCATGCCGTTCCTGGAAAGATTATCAGCATGGTACTTCTGCGGCACTGATAATAGGAGCCCAACCCTAACTTAGACTCTGTCAGAGTGCAGAATAATATAGTCATATTCAATATAAATGAGTAGTGGTAAACCGGTAATCTAGTTGACGGGAGTAAAATACTATTTTAAAACTTAAATAGAGCCATGATAGGGTGATACTGTATGTATGTACTTATGCTAACGAAATGTAAGGGAGAATCTGCAGAGCACTTTGTGTTGTATGGGAGCTGTCTCTTGCCGTGCATCACACCCGAGTTTTTGCCCAATCAGAAGCCCCCTCTGAGCGGCCCGCTGCCGGCCGCTGCTTGCCGTTGCCGAATGATGTCAAGCAGCACCGATGATAACGACATCCAGCTCGCGAGGCCAACAGCGGAGGCTTTGGGGAGCTGTCTGTTAGTGAGACAACGGCGTTCTCCTTCACATCCTTATCTGTTGAATCCGCGGTCTTGACACTGCCGCTTATCAATCGCATCACCCTGTGCTCGAAGTGAGCAGATACCAATAGCCATTGCACCGTGAGTTCCTTCCCCATCTTACTTCCAAGCTTCACTTGTGGCCCGGGGCTCTTCAACGCCCGTGCAACTCTTGTACAACAACTCGGCGCCACGATAGACAGCAGGAGGCTGTCGCACCGCCCATAATGCGGCTGACAAGCAAAGAAGCTACCGGCCCTACCATGGTCAACCCTGAAAAGATGCCGGACGAGCACACGCCCCTCATCTCGACCGTGGCCACTGCTCCCCCACGGCAGCGCTATCCTCACCATGCAGTGCGGCGCTTCTGCACCGTCGCCCTATCCTGCAGCCTCATAGCCTTATTCACCACATTTCTCTTCTCCTTTGGCATTGACCGACATGGCCACCAATCGGAGTTCTCATGGCCCTCGTGCAAGGACAGGCGCCTTAGCTACGACGAACTAAAAACAATCCTGCTGGAGACACCAAGTAGTGAAAAGGCCGAAGAATGGCAGAAGTATTATACCGAGGGCGCCCATCTGGCAGGCCAGAACTATTCTCAGGTTAGTTCATCCTCGCACGCTCCTCTTGAATTCTACACGAGTTCTGGTGTCTCATAATTGCCACAGGCGCTCTGGACCAAGGAGAAGTGGGCAGAATGGGGTATCGACTCGTCAATTGTCACATATGACATCTATCTGAACCGACCCGTCGACCACCGCCTCGCAGTGTTGGACAAAGCAGGCTCAAGTGACGCATCGACATGGAAGGTATCATTCGAGGCTTCACTTGTAGAGGATGTCCTCGAGGAAGACCCCACAACTGGCTTCGACACCAGTATCCCGACTTTCCACGGCTATTCCGCCAGTGGTAACGTTACCGCTCAATTTGTTTATGTCAATTATGGCACCTATCAAGATTACGAAGATCTCATCAAGGCTGGCGTCGTCTTGGAGGGCAAGATCGCTATCGCACGATACGGTGGCATTTTCCGGGGTCTCAAGGTGAAACGGGCACAAGAGCTTGGTGCGGTTGGTGTCATCCTCTATTCGGACCCTGGCGATGACGGGGAAGTCACCGAAGAGAAGGGCGTGGAGAAGTACCCCAAGGGCCCTGCGCGTCAACCCAGCAGTGTGCAGCGCGGAAGCGCCGAGTTCTTGAGCTTTGCGCCCGGGGACCCGACTACTCCTGGCTACCCTTCTAAGCCCGGTGCTCCTCGCGGCCCAACCGAATCGTACATACCAAGTATTCCCAGCATTCCCATCTCATATGAGGACGCATTACCTATCCTCAAGGCTCTCAATGGCCACGGGCCGTCTGCAAAAGACTTCAACAAGTACTGGCAGGCAGATTTGGGTCTCGGATACAAGGGAGTGAATTACAGCGTCGGACCGTCTCCTGAAGACGTCGTTATCAACCTCTACAATGAGCAGGACTACATAATCACACCCAACTGGGATGTCATTGGCATCATAAACGGATCCATCCCCGATGAGGTTATCGTTGTTGGGAACCACCGTGATGCCTGGATCGTGGTTAGTATCCTTTTCCTCCTGTCACGAAATCCCCGTCTTTCATGCCTTGGATTGTTCTAGATTGCAATATTTTAGGTATTCGTAGCACGGCTAACGTCACAATCAGGGTGGTGCAGGTGACCCCAACAGTGGATCCGCTGTCATCAATGAGGTTATCCGCAGTTTTGGAGAGGCTCTCAAGAAGGGCTGGACGCCGTTGCGAACGATCGTGTTTGCCTCGTGGGATGGTGAGGAGTACGGTCTACTAGGAAGTACCGAATGGGTGGAAGAGTATCTGCCGTGGCTATCGCACGCCAACGTCGCCTATCTTAACGTAGACGTTGGAGTGCGAGGACAAGACTTCCATGCTTCGGCCGCTCCTCTACTCAACAGCATAATTCACGACGTCACGGCTCAAATCCCCTCACCTAACCAGACAGTCAAGGGCCAGACGGTCTACGACACATGGGATAAGAAAATCAGTACACTGGGTAGCGGAAGCGATTACACGGCATTCCAAGACTTTGCTGGTATCCCTAGCATTGATTTCGGGTTCGGAGCTGGATCGAAAGACCCGGTCTATCACTACCACTCCAACTACGATAGTTTTCATTGGATGGCTGAGTTTGGCGACCCAGGTTTTGTCTACCATCGAACAATGTCGCAGATCCTTGCGCTCGCTACCGCCAAACTTGCTGATGAGCCGGTGCTCTCTTTCGAGGCTGCCACCTACGCCACAGCTCTTGACAAGTATGTCAGCAGGGTCGAAGAGAAGCTTGCTGCCGCAGCCATTCAGTCGGAACCAACGGACAAGGACGAGATTATTGCAATGCGCGGGAGCGTTATTCGACAGGAGGCTGAGGCCACGGGCGAGGCTGAAGGATTTCGCAGAAGCCTCGTGAAGCTTCACGAGGCCATCGCAGGCTTGGTGACCGAGGCGAGCAAACTGGACGCCAAAAAAGCCGAGCTTCAGAAGGAGGTCAGCGAGGAGATTCCATGGTGGAAGTGGCCCAAGAAGCTGAGACTCGGATACGAGATCCGCAAGGTCAACACGAAGTATAAGTATCTGGATCGAGATTTCATCTACCCAGCGGGACTAGATGGACGCCCCTGGTTCAAACATATTGTCTTCGCGCCGGGCTTGTGGACTGGCTACGCCGGAGGTACGAACTCCCTCCCCCTTCTGATGATTCCATACGATGCCCGTGTGCCCCTTTTCTCATTTCGTCCTTTTCTCATTCCAATTTGTATTTGAACTACCCCTGGCTAATCTGACTTACAGCGGTCTACCCGGGCTTGGTGGAGAGCATCGACGCGAAGAACTACACCAATGCAATTCGCTGGTCTGGTATCATCGAGGACTCCGTCAAGACGGCTACTGCCAATATCAAGGTCGGCCATCACGGCTAGATGATCAGACGGGACTGGGTGACGGGATATACTTTGATAACAGGCTTACTTGAGATTCGTGGACAGTAAGGCGTGGTGTTGAAATAGTAATATTACTGCCTTCGTCACAAGGATAGCAGCAATACTTGGGTTTCCAGCCTTAAGTGTACAGAATTGATACTATACTGAAGAATCAATCAAGAGATCAGAGATTCGCACCCAAAGAAATGGAGAGTGTACATATAGGAGGTTGTCCCGTAGGAGGTTAGGAGGTTGTCCCATAGGAGATTATCTTACAAGACTTAGTATAGATAATAAGGAAGTACTAAACTATCTGGGTACGAGTGTGTTAGTAACGAGTCTATGGGGATCCTAGAAGGATAAGGTACCCTAGGGTAGTACATCAATTCGTCGATGTAGGGCTGTACTTACATGGGTATACCCTCTGTTTCTACAGGTGCGAATCTCCGATCTCATGATCAAAACGTTTTGCACAAATGTCAGCGTTTGCGGCGCTAGCTCTGCGCAATTTGCTGCCTGTGACAGGACGCCACATTAACAAGTGCAATCCGACCATATCGTTGTGCTGGTTTTAGGCGAGTCAATGCTACTGAGTGCCCCTGCAAAAGCGCCTGCGAAAGCAGTGACTCACAGTTCTTCACGTACGATATCGTCCTGAAGACAAGCGCGTCCCCACCTCATTGTCTCGGACACAGCTTTCTCCTCACCAGTCGTCTCGCCGTCGTGCCGCTTTGAACGTGTCCAGGCAAAGCGCCAAACGCGGCAGGTCCCCGTGATACGCTTCTCCAAAATGCCCAGGGGCCTACATCCCAGCGTTGCGCGAGGGCCCCTGACCTTAATGCACGTCATTAATAAGAAGGTTCATGCCGTCGCCATGGGATATCTCAATCATTGTTTGTGTTGGCTTGCGCAACCAACACATTGTTGTTTTTTTCCTTTTCTTGCGACCGACTC